>OU343218.1:250054093-250164042 GCA_910596185.1 Chrysanthemum makinoi
GGCTGAGCAAATAACCTTTCCATTTATTACTGCGTCGGGGCTTTGTTTAGCCGATGATGGGGTTCAAAGCTGCCGATTGTGTCCGTTCCAAGATAAAGTACATCGTAGCCATTTTCCAGAAGTTCATCGTATCGAGCATGAATCGCTTCCATCAATTGCTTTTTGTAATACTCCATTCCATTCGAAACCTTTTGAATTATCACGATCCGGATAAAGACTCCAATGTCACTTTGGCTTTGCTTCCAAAGTCATCGCATCATTATTCCTGATAAAGAAAGAGATCCAAATACATGAAAGTGTTCTCGATATCTGTTTTCGCGGCGACAAGCTCGTGTTTTTGCCGTATGCTACATCATAGAACGGTTTTGAGTATAGCATGCAGATGGCCAGCCCATAAGTAACTGGAAGTTTAGCATTAATTAACATTGTTCTGCAGCCCACTAACGTTTCTCCTTCGACAACTTCGCTTTGTTCCCGTGTAACGCAATAGATGTCCGATGTCAATTTACCTTTCTCATAGAAATCACCGAAGAGTTTGATTAACAAATTCATGCCTTTATCCGTTTCGATTAGGTCGAACGGTGTTTTAGCCGCCAACTTGTATTGCAGAAAGGTGATGATCATTTCATGAGCTTTATCTTTGTTTCAAGAAAGTAGACCCAAGTCCGTGAATAGTCATCAACAATTATTAAGATGTAGCGCTTGCCTTGACTGCTGCACGCGATCGGGCCACACAAATCCATGAAGAAGATGAAGCACATGCCGAGAGTCAGGTTCCACCTTTTCGAAATGAGCACGCGAAAGTGCTTTCGCCTTTTCACAAGCTGCTTCGAGCAAAGGTGATATTTAGAATACCGAACCGTGGAAGTCCTTCAACTAGTTTGTGGTCTGGCAAGGTCAGGTATTGAAAGTTTAGATGATAGACGACTCGCGCTATAGCCGTGATTTTGTTGATGTTGCCTTGAAAGTAAACATACGGGTATGAAGCAACCATGTCTTCATATGAGATAGTAGAGACTAGAATTACGCACATAAGGTCATTTCCTTGTAGATTTAATGAAACAAGTTTTCTCCCCGAAAGCAACTCTCCAAATCTCCATCACAAACCTGACTAATGAAAACAGATTATGACCCAGGCCTTCCACATAGTAAACCTCGCTAATTTCGATGTTCCCATTGACATAGTCTCCGAGAGCCCATGATAGCCGCTAGTGATCATTCCTAACCTCGGCCATGAACTTTGCAACAAAGTTTGATAACAGCTTAAGATTGTCATGTGTCTGGAAACATCCGCTATCAACAACTGAGAATGACTGTATCACCCTTCAACACGATCTAATAATGATGGAATAGAAGTAGATGTGGAACCCAAATGTTAGAGGTTCCTAGCAATAAAGTAGATATACACACAACAATAGCTTTAGGTATCCACTTAAATCCTAGTGTGTTATATATCCATTTCTTCCATCTATAACTACTCTTTGCTTTAGTCTTAGTGAATGCACTAGGTGGTACTACATTCTTCGGAGGTGAACCGAGCTACAGGGAAGAGAATGCGCTTCTTAGAATTCATGAGTATGGCCCACCACTTAGAAAGATTAGAAGGGCCTAGAGGTATTCTGCCTTAGGATTCCAAACAAGAGATGATAGCTTTAGCAACACATTTGTCATGACAATCAGATTCATACTTTACCACAAATAACACAAGGTGCCTCGTGAATCGAATATCAAAAGTACTTAACGGTTTAGCATTCGTTACATCACTATTTCTAATGTATTTTCCAGACGCAATATCTATAGTGGAGGCAACGTGAGTCTTATTCATAGTCCTAGGGTGTTCTTTCTACTTTAGCATTCATGATTGATCTTTTCGGTCGCAGCCTCCTATTCTTCGATTTAGTGCTCCTAGGGTCAGCGGCGGACATTTGGAAAAGATGCAACTATTCCCGGTCAGAGAAGGAGGCATGTTAGCATACTGTGATTAAGAGGGATTCTAGGTGCATGAGTACTAAGTGTTACTGGGCTAATCTCTTAATGATGGTTGGCGGAAGTTGTTCATACTTTCCTAACATCTCTCTTAACTTGATGATAGTGTGAATCGATTCCATTTTCGCACATTTCAGCAAATGCATAACTTTTTATGTGTGCAAGATATGATCAAGTTCATTCGATGTTTCATCACAGTCTTTTGAGTAAATCAAATATGACACCATATTCCGTTTTAACTTTTAAAAGTTCTTGTTCATATTTTGAGATTTGACACTTAAAAGACGCTATTTATCATCCGGGGCTGCTCAATTTTAGGATCGAAGATTTTGCACGCAACCGGACGATTTTATGTTGAAAAGCAATTTGTTGATCGCGAATATCTTTTGACACCAATTAAGACGATCGTATTGCATTTGAAAGGTCGCTTGACAATCTTGTTTTCAACCGTTAAGGACTCGACCGAAGCACATTATCGTTCTCAACATTTAGCACAAAATCAACAAGACAGAGGTATGATCAAATGCATATGACAAAGAATTCAATAACACAAGATTATGGACATCAAAGACATATATCTTCCAAGAGTCGATCAACATCTTTTCGCAACATTTTCTTTTTACGCTTAGTGTTTGAAATAGATGTTTCGCTTTCTAAAACGACCTTCATCACTCCAAGTTCCTTATGAAAATCCTTTTCCCGTGACAATGCACAATTTTTCACAGAAGATTTTTCCAAAAATCTCGTTGTTCTCTACGAGGCGATTGAAAATGTCGACTTTGATTTCGTAATGATATTCTATCTCATGTTGTAAAGTTTGAGGGTCGCCATGAATGTCAAAATATCTTAGAATTTTTGCGATTTTCGTGTTTTGAGTTTACTTCACTGATGGAAGGTAAAGGACCATCAGTTTGTGCATAATCTGGTTTGGGATTAACATTAGAAGACTCGTGTGTTTTGATGACAATTTGGTGTGTTAGAAGAATCCGGTGTGACAAAAGTGACCTGAATAATTAAAAGGTTTGTTGTAAACAACATTTTAATTTTGATCGACTCTTGTCTTCTCGTGATTCCTCTTGATGATGGTATTCAACAACACTCATTATGTAATTATCAATATTATATAATGACCGGAAACTGATTTGGTTTGAATGCTTTGCTGAAAGCTTAGGTTTGTAATCACCAAGATTCGGTCCATATCCATTTGGATTTGGTTTTAAAGTAAACTTTTCAATGGCTCGCGACTTCGCCATGTTTGTAAACAAATGCTTTAAACTCTTTAAGTTTGTTTTGTAAGCCGATGATTTCTTCAAGATGATCATCAATTCGTTTCGCTGAATGCATTTTGTGTATGCAGAGAACTGTTTTTGACAAGTTAACAGCTCAGCCTTAGCTTTTTGATTTTCCAAGCTGAGAGCGTTAATTTGCTTTTTATGTTCATGTTTCGTTGTTCTATTCCGCATACAAGCATTCTTCAAGTCGCTAGATCAATGATCTGCCGTTCTAAATATTTTTCGCTTTTGATAAGATTTGGCAAAGGTCGCTTCAAAACCGTTTTCACGCTTTCTTTGAGTTTTGAAAATTGAGTTGCTTTTTGTAAACATTCAAAATCCTTGGTTAACAGCAATTTTGCTTTTCAAGTCCCTTATTAAGCATGACATTCTTCCACTATGGTTTGTTGGTCTTGTACGCAGCAAACTGATGAGACAAAAGTTCGGCGTTCAACGCGAGTCCAACATGATCATTACTGAGATCCTCAAGTATAACCACATAGTCAATTTGATTATCAAGGGAAACCATAAGGTCATCTTGATCGTCAAATATAACTACGGGTCTAGTTGAAAATTGTCTGAATGAGATGTGGATGACTCATTTGAACATTCTCGAGCCTTGCCGGATTCGTGATGTTGGCGAGATAGTAGAGCGCGAGATGAATATGGTTTGTTCGGTACCTGAGACAAGTCATCGCACATACACCGGCCCTGTGGCACCATGTGTAACTCTGCGATATTAGCCATCAACATAATAAATGCATTGGCCTGCAAGTCCTCCATATCATCATCTCGAATCCGCATTTGCCATAAAGCTCGTTCTTTGTCTGTGAGAGATCCACCAGCCTTCATCCTTAAGAGCCAAAAGAAGAGCCTCTTTGGTAAGCACCGCCCCTAGTCCTGGCTTTGCATGCATGCCAGGTGTCCCTTCTCACGTTGTAGCATCAAGACCATTCAACCCATTCTGAGCATTTCTATTCCACCACCGGAGCTCGATTGTATTCCTACCCACAGATTAAACCTTGACCACCTCCCATTCGACGCACCATAACCACGATTCTGAACTTCAACTCGTCCCATTGTTCACAACAGCCTGATTACGTGTATTGGATGAGGAACGAAAACGATTGTTGGATTTGTTGGTATAACGGCTAAAAGCATTAGCAATCATAACGTAATCTTGTTGCAATGTTTCAACGGATCGGATTCCTCATTTGTTTGACTATGAAGTGCTTGATCATTGTTGTTGTTGTGGAACCAATTGATTGTTGAGGTTGCCGTGATTGATCGCTTGGTGTTATCGGTGCGCTTGGTCGAGTTGCTTTAGGTGAGATAACTTTGTTGGAGCATATAAGGCAAGTTGTTGATTGTCCTGATGTGTCGGTGGAGCAATTTGAGCACGATATCCTTTCCTATCAACTTCCTTTTCATGAGGCTTCAAGTAATCGTACAACAATCCATATGTAGACTAATGCATGTTCGCTGACTCGGAGAAAAATGACATATTTCTCCCATTCGTGACCAAGACTACTCAGAACTTAGTATTTACCGCAATTCTGGCATGATGATGTTGTGTTTATCCAAATCATTGATGATCCTAAAACGGTGATGATAGGACTCAGTGTTCTCCGTGTTCAATCATGAAGTATCAGCCAAGTAAATTTTGGATTCCAAATCCTCCCGATTGAGCATGATCCTTCCATAAGAAGACGAATATGATCCCACATTTTCTTTGCAGTTTTTTGAGCATCAACACTACAAAGAATTGGGTTTGGTAATCCTAAGAGGATATATTCCATTGCAAGCTCATCTGCTTCATAGTGTAGAAGTTCTCAGGATTCAAGTCTCGCAACGAGCAATGTTCGCTTGTTCATCTCGTGGAATAGCATTAGGATCTCCTGCACAATGACAGAGGCATCCAAATGGACCTTCCATAATAACCTTCTTTAAGAACTTTCCATGTGGCTTCTTCAGATCACAAAATCTAAAGAACCTTATCACCCATTGATCGAAGTTTCCCGGAGTGAGCATTGAGGTCTATCAAGTGATCCACCTCATGAATTGATTGTTGGTCGCTAAAGCTTCACACATCTATGCAAACCAAGTGGGTTCCTTCATAGTGTTCCTTGATGGATGTTGATTGAAATCGTTTGTGTAGGGTTGAACTTGAAGACTTGGCGGAGGTTGAACCATTTGTGGTGGGAGAATTGCACCAAGTTGTGGAGTATGTTGTTGATTAAATTGTTGTTGATAAATTGCTTGTTGTTGATTCCATTGATGTTGTGAGTTAGTTGTTGTTGTCGCGAGGATAAGTGGAAATAGTAGTAGAGTATGGTGGTTGTGACATGATGAAAACTTGTGTTGGTAAAAAATGGATCTTTGTAGTCGAATGAACCTTTGTTGATGAAGTATCCTTAGGCGAGAAGAGACAAGAACCAAGTAGCACTTATGCGTGAAAACACCAAAGTTACGCTTCAATAAGGAGTTACGCCAGAGATTTAGCTTACGCTAAGTAGTAGAAAAGACGCTAAAGTTATGCGAGACAAAAGTTAGGCGTAGAAAGTTATGGCGATTATCTTTCTTAGTAAGACTATGCTTAGGCGTAAGAAAAATCTTATGTAGGATTTCTACGCCGTAGCTTATGCTGCGCTGCATTTTAGGGTTCAAATGATCTTTTACACTATCACAAAGCAAAAGATATCCAAAGTCGACGTATTTTCCCATTTATCCAAGTAAGAAAACACTAATAAACCATTTAAAATGAAGATCAAACCAAGGAAGCACTTACGCGTAGTTTTAGGGTTTTACCCGTAGGTTTACTGCAGAACTTTGATTTTGCCCAAATATGTTTCTAAACCAGATTTTTGTTATGGAATAATGTTAATAGTACCAAAATAACACAAAAGTGTGAACATTGATGAACCAAAACGGCTAAACGAGTTACGCGCGTAGAAATGTCACCCACCTAACAAAATCAAGCCCAAAAACGCTTATCCACGCGTAAAGTTTGAAACTTTTTGCCAAAACAAGTATTTTAACACCTTAAAACGTTGAAAGTACAAGAATCTTGGATTAAAAGTATAAAAAACAAGTTTTGAAGCTGCACCAAAGAACACGTTAGCTTTACGCTAAGACCCAAACCAAAAACTTCAAAACAAAAGTATTCACCCAACTATTTTACATTGATACCATGTTAGGTCACATTACACAAGCTTATAAGAAAGATAGAGAGGCGACAACAAGATACCAAACACACACACGATAAACTTAGACTAAGTTAGGGCGAGCATATGTGAAAAGGAATAACTTGAACCAACCTTCAAATGAAGGTTTACATAAGTATTTATAGGCAAGGAGCTAGGCGCATCTACTCCTCCCTTTCTTATGGGTTTCTGGGCCTAAGCTCATGGGCCTTCTACATAAGCTTGACCTTAAACAAACATAAAGGCCATAATTAAGCTAACTATTACATATGTGTAACTAACACTTGAATAAGGTTTAGGAGTGATTCCAACAGTTCCCAACTTATGACTTATTAAGTAAAGGGAATCTGCGTCAAGGACTTTTTAAACACTAAAACCTGTCAAAACCTCGAACCTAAAACAAACCTTAAGTTATAGAGCAAAATCATTGACAAAAATCAAAAATCAAAACTCCTGTGTCAAAATTATCAAACTCACAAAAACATTAACTGCTGGCATTATGCGGATCCCGATTGGACTAGCGGATCCCTCTTTCAATGGATCCGCGAGGAGCAGGCATCGGAAAACGAATAATAAGTGCTTGATGATCACTGTAGAGTTCTACTTCCAACTTTACTCTTCCACATACGAACATAAAACCTAAATTATTGTTCATAAGAAATCCTTCTTCATCATTCCAAGGAAAGCAATCACTTGTGTAAGTATCATCTTCACTACATTGTAATTTCCATTCTTTAGTTCCTAAATAACACAATTTGTGATCTTGAGAACTTTGGTTCAAGTGGGTTTATCACAATTTGTTATCACATTGTTTTCTCAGATGAACTAATCAAAGAATTAACATTGTTAATACAAATTAAAACTCATTTTGAATTCAATAGAGAAGTGTTGAGCAAAAATTGTTATGAACCTCATTAAGGAACTATTCACATAATTGACACCACATTATGGTTTTGTGTGTTTAGGATCAATCATGCCAAGCTCTAGGAAACAAGACTATCAAGATATGGCACACTACATACCAATGTACCATAGAAAGGAAGGTCTTAGCCCAGAAGACCGAAAGTCCTTCAAATTGTTACAAAAGAGGTTGTTTCACGAGGGCCGTGTAGTCGAACCATCATTTCTCAACAATACCGACATCCCCGAAGTCTTTGCGGGAATCAACTTTCAATTTCCTATAACCATCAGCGAACAAATATGCCCCGTATTTGTTCTTGAGCTCTCAAGAGTATAAGGATCATAAGGAATGGGGACGGAACCATCTCAATTGCTTTCATCATCAATGAACACAACTATACCTTGACTCTTGAAGAGTTTGCTTGGATACTTCGTATCCCTCACCAAGGAGTATGCTTATACTCCAATGAATGGTCAATAGCCAACCTTCATGACATGGTCGATGAGCATCCGGTTTATTCCACACCCCTCCCGGAACCGACCACAGTGAGAGATACCGTGTTCATCCAAAGAGCCTCCCCATCCTGGGTAACTAGGAAATCAAAGGTCATCCATAGGGATCCTTTCCAAATGGAACTTTCGGAGATGTTCCCTTTATACAAAAAATAGGAACTAGTTCTAAGGGAGAATGTAATTTGCTTGGTTGGAAACAAGGATCACCCCAACGCATGTCTAGTATACATAATATATTGCCTTGTCAACTAAACTCCTTTCAACCTCGCCTACTACATGGTTAAACGGATGGCTAGTGTTTTAAGGACTAACAAGATGGTGCTACCTTATGCTATGCTCCTAACTCGCCTAGCTAATTTTGTCTTTGCCCTAGACCCATCTCCCTATACCAATGACCACTTTATTTGCAACAAAGTCATGGTACCCTTAGCCGATGAGAAGACAACGAGGTTCATGGTTGATGGTAAGAGACAACATCCACTGACGGACTCATCCAAAGAAAGGGGGAGAAGGAAGCAATCCTATAGGCAACTACCAACTTGATCACGTGGCTTACATTGAGCAATTACCGGACATCCCAAGCCCATCTCAAGAGTTTCAACAAACGAAGGGGATGTTTAAATGTCTTGCCAACTTTCTTATGGGGGAGAAGAAGAAGTAAGCTTGAAGGGTTGGAAGGTGAAGCTTGGAGGTGTTGGAGGAGAAGTTTAAGAGAAATTGGAGGTAAGGACGAGGACCTTAATTCGAGCAATGTGTTATAAACATCTTAAACAATATGTCTTTATCTTAAAACTTAGTAGTAGTAGATGGTATGACGAAAAACAAAGACACCCTAACCTAGGAGATCTTAATAGGAATTTTATGACTACTTGATTAATGTCAAAAAGTCGGTCTTCCTCAAATTTGCTTGCCTACTTGTCACTTTTACATACCATGCTTGATATACTTTGCTTACATACATGATTTCTTGATGTAGAAACAATTAGGTTTGAAATTTGTTAAGAGGTGCAAATTTTGCACATATTCTGTAAAGCTACTGGACAACAGTTTCTGGATCCCTGGGCTATAACTAGTCGGATCCCTCATATGAAGGATCTGTGGGATCCGGGTGAACAGATATGGGAGTTCTGCACTTTCACATCAATCCAATCTTCCAGACCTTATTAAACTAGTTAAACATGTCACTTTAGGATCACTTAAGTCTTCCTCAAGCTCAGTTGATCTCACATTCACTCATAGATATCTTAGGATCACATTCAAGGTGTTTTTGATTTTTCACCTCTTCAAAACTCACCACATTTCCACTCCAATGATCACACACTGTCGCTTACATCCTAAAACACCTTGCTTGATATTTCTATCAATTTTGGTGATTTTAGTCAGCCTTATATCAAAATAGGCTAAAAACTAGTTTTTCATTTCTTATGATTTTTAAGGAATTTTTCAAATTTTCTTTGAATTATCATGTGATCTCTAGGATCATTTGACTTCATTTTTCATCCTCAAAATCTTAGTGTCATGCTTAAACACTTAGTTGCATACATAAAAACTCCATTTCTTTACCAAAAACCATCATTAGATATCCTCACTCATTATGGTTGGACATTTAAGTCCTATACATTTAAGACATCTTAGGGAACCTAAACACTCAAGATTTATAGGTACTAGACCTTGATATAACATCATCACTCCACCTCATCACTGTCTGAGAGACGGATCCCCAGTTTATGACTAGACGGATCACCAAAGTTAGGGATCCGTGGGAACCGATTCTACAGAACAGATTAAGTTTACTTTACTCATCAAATTCAAACTCTCTTTGGTAATCTAAACACTTTACCTTGCCTTAAATGACTCCCTAGGATAGAACAACACTATAGTTGACCTTAGTGCATGCCAAAAATTCTTAGTGGTCAAAAACTTAATTCACTAACCTAATTCCATCATTTATAAACCAAGTGTGCTTATGCTCCCAAACCATCATTCAAACCACCATTCAAATTCAGTAGCTAAGTCACCCATTACATCTTCTTCTTCACTATGACTAAAGCATCTAGCACAACCTCTTCAACCAAAGGTTCCTCCAAGAAAAATGCTCATATGGTTCATGAGATTTCCTCAACCGAGTCATCACCTGTCAAGGGCTCAAATACTAGAATTCCTCCTCAACAAACTCAACCAACCAAAGCTAGAAGAACCGCTAGGATTAGTATTCGACCTTTTGATTTAGAAAGGCCTTCACCAAGCACTACCATACCCTCTAAACCAAACACACCTAGCTCGACCAAAACACCTAAGCCATCATTTCTAGAACTGAGACTACACTCCTTCACCACACCTCTTTCACATCCAAACCTTTACTCTTTAGAAGACTCACCACCTAGGACCTCACATTCACCATGCTTCTCATTAAATAGGGAACCACCTTCACACCAAGACATTGATGATGAAACATCACCAAAACCCACACTCCAATCACCTTCACCATCAATTAGCCCATCTTTAGGAGCAAGGAATAACCAAAGACCCAACCATATAGATGACTTCCCATCTCCACCACCAAACCATACATCATCACCGTCATTCTTAGTTGAACCACATCCTACGTCACTCAACTCACCTCCACAAATCCCACCATCCTTCGTTGAACCTCCTCAAAACATTCCATCTCCTCCGTCTCCTACTCATGACAATAATTTCTCTAATTTTCAACTCACCCAAGGGTTAGTTCAAGAAGTACGAAATGAGTTGCATTTCATGTTTAATCATCTCTTTGAACGATTCGACCAAATCAACAAGTCTACTCGTTCGTAGATCTTGGGATTACAAGCACATTGATGCTCTTTGTTAGTTTTTGGCACAACTTAGAATTATTAGAAAATGAACTACATGTTTCTTTTTCATTCTCTTAGTTTTAGAGATATGTCTATCATTTCTCATGTTTTATTGAATGAAATTACATGTTGTATGCCATTTGGTTATAAAAATATGTTTAGTGCCATAATACATAACTTGTTTTGATGATAACATCACTTTCTACATCCACACTGCTGTCATAAGAATGCAGGTATACGGATCCCTCACTTTTGCCTAGACGGATCCCTCACATGGAGAAACCATGGGATCCGTGCAACAGAAGCTCATTTTATCACTAATATGAATCTCATTTACAAGATATTATGCACCATATACTTGCTTTCTAACCTTTGTTTTATAGATTTTCAAAATACACATGAAGACTTTAACACCCTCAACAAGGGGGAGCTTTTCGACAAAGCAAAGCAATTTCAAAAATGCTTGCAATACTTTCACTTAGGATTTTTTTATTACTTGACGTCGTCCTCAAAAGGGAGCACTCGTCAAGGGGAGCATTTCGTCATAGACGAAACCATTTGCAATCAAAATTACAACATGCTCGCTTAGTATTCCTAATTACTTGACGCCCTCACAAAGGGAAGCATCGGTCAAGGGGGAGCTAAGACGAGAATCCTTCTCTCCTCTTACTCTCTATTTTTCATATTATTACTTTTCACATGTTTTTCTCAAAACAATGCGTTAGTTTTTTTTCGACGCTCTTTTTGTTTCGACAAAAAAGGGGAGAAGAGAGTAAAAACTCAATTCAAACTTTTACGAATTTTAGTTTTTCCTTAAAATAATCTTATGTTTTGTCATCAACAAAAGGGGGGAGATTGTTAATACAAATAAGCCATAAAAGCGTTTATTTATATTTTCTGGTTTCTAATGTTTTGTCTGATAACAAGCAAAAATCATTTTAACAATACAAATAAAATACGTAAATGGTTTGAGCCAATAGTTTACTAACACACTTACATTTTCATATAAAACACTAAACAAGTATTATTGTTTACATCTTATAGAAATGCATATGTATAACAACTAGTGTTTACATAATATGGAAATGTACATATATACTTGGTATATATTGTAATAGGTAATGTAATGGGTAAGAATCTAACTCCTTGACCCATTGACTAGGTACAATGAATGTTGTTGGGTAAAACCCAAAGTCCATGACCCATACCCATGGAGCTTGATGCATAACCCATGACCCATTGCATGACATCATGCATGAAGTCATGTTGGGTATTATCCATGATCCATGAACCAAGACCCATGACCCAATGTCTAGATACATTGCATCTTGTTGGGTATCCATAAAACATTACCCATAACCCAGGGTTCATAACCCATGACCCATAACCCGGTTTGTAACCGAAATCAGTTAAGTGACCCGCTGATGGGATCCTAGGATTACACTAGCCGGTTCCCTTTTGGGAGGGATCCGTAGGAACTGTGGAACAGTAGACAATTTTGTCTATAAATAGTGAGCCATTTCTCACTTGCTACTCATCCCTTTTACACATACTCTCTCTTAGTATTGTAACCTCTCTAACCTCACATCCAAATGATCTTTCTGTGTAGTTTTGTGTTTGTGTGATTCTCTATATTCCTCTTAAAGGCGAGATCACCACCTCTTGAAGTCGTGCAAACTCAAGTCCATGAGTTGCCAAGCTTCGTCATCATTAAGACTACTGAAGTTATCTTGTTGATAGTTCTTTCCTCCCACCATAGAAGTGTTGTGTTGAAAGCATTAGTGAAAGGTGCCGAAGGGTCGCGTTGAAGGCATTAGTGAAAGGTGCCGAAGGGTCGAGTTGAAGGCATTAGTGAAAGGTGCCGAAGGGTCAAGTTGAAGGCATTAGTAAAAGGTGCCGAAGGGTAGTGTCAAAGGCATTAGTGAAAGGACCCAAGGGTGTACATTTGATATGGTGCATCGATGTACAAGATAGTTAGTATGGGTTAAAAGATATTGATATCCTTATGATGTTGTAATAAGCAGTGTGTCTCCTTTGGGGTAGTCGTGTAATGGTGTTGTGTTGGGTAGTAGTTCCTTCTTTGTAATGGAACTCGGTATCTAGCCTTGTACCGGATAAAGTGTAGGCGACGTTGTGATAGGTGTGTTCTACCTCGTGGAAGAACTCGGTCTACAACTGTCTGGGATAAAGTATAAACAGCGTTGAAGGCTTCTCCACCATATTAAGGAGCTTGTATTGTGCAGTGCTTATGAACTCTCGAGTGGGGAACTTGGAGAATGGAGTAGGGCAAGGAAGGTGTCCTTGTAGCCAAACCACTATAAACACTCGTGTCGTGGTTTTGTGTTCCTTTACTCTTTATCTTTGCATTACATACTTTTATGCTTATATATCATCATCCAACACACATATTAAATAGATTGACATAAGTCGATCTAATTAGTTTAAAACGAAGTTTTAATCGGTAAAATTATTCAACCCCCTCCCCCCCCCCTCTAGTTTTTCACATTATTAATTCACAATAAACGACTAATGAGCGTTAAGTACATAACGGAATTGACTAACGATCGTTTAATGTCAACGTGATACGAAAAAAAGGAAACAAGGCAAGAGAAGGTTTCTAGAAACCCTCTATTGAGTTTGTAATTGGCCGAATATGGGATCCCACATGGGAATCCATAGTAAAATTTATATCTACCAAAAGGGTATATACTAGACTTTTGTACCCTCATTCTTTTTCACATCACTCATTCCTCTATTGTAACATAAACCAATGGTTCATAAACACAGACCCACAAGCGATATCTCATCCTTTAACGATAACGAGACACAAACTTGCAGTTCTCAAAAAAATTACTTCATACAGAAGTATAAATGAATTTGTAGACATCAATTAACCATGTGTGTGTGGCCCCCTATATAGTTGGCTAATTTATTAAATTTCTCATACTACTTTTGAATCAAAAAGGAAAAATAATTGTACACTCAGTATAATTTCTGTTCAGAGAATATATTATCAATCCAAAGCAATTTCAACTCATAATCAATTCATCAGGCTGCTGGTGGGACAGATAAAAGAAATGCTAAATGGCAAACAGTGTTACTTGAAAGCCTTCAACCTGACCATACTTTTAGTTTTGCATGTGCAACTAATTACTTTCCCCTAAAACACGTTACTTATATGCAGAAGTGCAGTGTTAGGAACACATTATTTATCTTGAAATGTTGTCATTATATTTGTAATATGTCATTAGTTATATGGTTTATAATTGTTTGTTATTAAATATCCGGCTCATGTAATAAGCCCACGATGAAAGGTTCTTCTAGAACCTAGGGCAACACCCTCTAGTATGTAAACATTATAAATACCCCCTCTTCAAAGGAGAGGGTGTTGTTATTTGATAAAAATAAAATTCATTATCATTTTCGTAAGTTTCTTCCACTCTCTCTCTTACTTTCTCTCTCTAAGATCTTTGTTTTAAAATTGAGTGAATGATCACCTAACAAGTGGTATCAATCGCAAAGGATTAATGAATCAATTATTTGCAATGTGGTATATATTTAGCTATGGCTTACTCAATTGATTCGTCGATGTAATGCTTGAATTAGTTAGACCAAAAACTCAACTCGTAAATTTTAAACGTAAGGCTTGTATATTGAATTTAAAATGTTAAAAGCTTGAAATAAGTTTCTAAAAAAATCGATTATAACTTTCGTTGTCAAGGCAACGAAGAAACTTAATTAAATGAGCGAAGAAATGTCTAGGAAAGTTGCTGGGATATACAGTAATTGTTTAGTCCCATTTAGATGACTAAACTATTTACTGTTTAAATGTCGTTTCATTTAGCATGTGGGACATGGGCCATTTGGATGGACTTCATGGTATGGTCAATTGCGTGACAGATCCTAAGTTCCTATCATGTATGTATTCCTTTTGTTTTGTTTTGTTTTATTTTTTCGGATGTAAGCACATTTGGTGCTATATATGTGTTTCTTTTGTCCATCCCTTTAATCTATATTTATACTGCTTATAATAGAGGAATGCATCTCTCTCCTCATGATCTTAAAATTAAGACTTGCAAAATACAAAGCTTATTGTACAATATATAATGCACTATTAATAATCTTTTTCATCAATCTTAATTTGAAGACTTACAAGTCTTAAAGCTTAATGTACAAAATACAAAGCACTATTAATGTGATCAAGATATTTAATGTAGTTAATTAATTAACGGGTCAATAAATACAATTAATGCAGTTATTAAAACACCGCTTACACAAGAAATACAAATTATCAAGCATATTGTACAACCAACTTAAACATAATTCCTGCATTAAAATGTCACTAATACAAATAATAAAGAACATTATACAAATATTCAAGCCGACGGACGCGACTAAATGGGACGAGCGGCACGATCCAGCGAACGGAACTGAAACGGGGTCGAGCCCCAATGGCAGAAGCGGTACCGGCAGGGCACAAGCTAAATGAAATTTCTTGAAATCCGTAAATTTATCTTCAAAAAGAACATAATAAACTAAAAACATTATTCACTTGAAAAATTTATATCAGGGTACCCGCCGCCAAAACGCGCGGGTAGCCTGCATTAAATGTCACCAATACAAATAATAAAGCACATTATCTCGATATTCAACCGAGCGGTCAGCGGCAGCAGATAGCCCGGCGGTGTGGCCAAATGGGCTCGAGCCCGAACGGGCATGGGCTAAACGAAATTCTTGATATCCGTAAATTTATTGTCAAAAAGAACATAATAAACTAAAGAAACATGATTCACCGGAAAATTTTATTTCAAGATACATCTCTGCCCGCAGCTGTAGTACCCTATTGTTTGATAAGGGGTAGGATGTCATTTCTTTACTATTTTGTCCCTTATTTGGGTTTTTTAATACATGTTTTCTTCAAAAAAGAAAAAGAAAAAGAAGAAGACTTCAAATTATACATAAGGACTAGAATTTGATGTGTTGTCAACTTGTGTAGACTTTCCAAGTAAACTCATCTTAAGTCTTGCTTACTTTTCACTTAATGGGCCATATGGATGTCAAGAAGAGAAGGGGCCAAAATTGAAGTACTCATTTATCAACCAGTGATTCATAAGTTTCTTCCTCTCTCTCTGGCTCTCTACCATCTTTTATGCATTGTGTGTGAATGATGACCCTAACGAGGGACGAAGAGCGGCAATATTATTGAAGAGTAGAAATGTAGTAAGTAATAATTTTGAAATTGCTATATAATTATTTTACATTTATACTAATATTATAGAAATTATATACAAAACTACAAAAAAATAATGCTTAGTGGTCCTAGATTTGTGGGGGCCACAACCCCCACTTGCCCCTAAGAAGCTTCGTGCATGCTAACAAGTGGTATCAATCGCAAAGGATTAATGAATCATATATTTGCAATGTGGTATATATTTAGTTATAGCTTACGCAATCAATTTGTCGATGTAATGCTTGAATTAGTTCAAACAAAAACCCAACTCGTAAATTTTAAATGTAATACATGTATATTGAATATAAAATGCTAAAAGCTTGAAATAAGTTTCTAAAAAAATGGATTATAACTTTAGTTGTCAAGGCAATAAAGAAACTCAATTAAATGAGCGAAGAAATGTCTAGGAAAGTTGCTTGGGATATACAGTAATTGTTTGGTCCCATTTAGATGGCTAAACTATTTTTTACCTGTTTAAATGTCGTTTCAGTTAGCATGTGGGACATGGGTCATTTGGATGGACTTCATGGTATGGTCATTTGTGTGACAGATCCTAGGTTCCTATCATGTATGTATTCCTTTTGTTTTGTTTTGTTTTATTTTTTTGGATGTAAGCACATTTGGTGCTATTTGTGTTTCTTGGGTCCCTCCCTTTAATTGTCTTCTTCATTTCTTTTGTATTTTGTCCCTTGTTTGGGTTTTTTTAATACATGTTGTTTTTAAGAAAGAAAAAGAAAATAAATTAACCTTATCCTTTCTTATACCAACCCACCGAATATCTTTTTACTTTATATCCTTAAAAGACAGTGAAGACACAACTCTTTTGGTTGCTTGCTGCTAATTATCTCTTTCAAGGCACATGACACATAAACCACAAATGACACAAAAATAAATCAACCTTATCTCTTTCGAAGCACAACAGGTAGGTGTGATAAGTTTTTATTATTTATTTGTTGTTAAGAACAAAGCTGTGATTTTCCAAAGAGAAAACACTGTGATCTTTTCTTTTTCTGTTTAAATTACGAATCTCGTTTGAGTCGTGTTTCGAGTTTTGAGATGGGAACTGGGTTTAGGACTTAGATGTTGTGGTTTGATTATGTACGTACTCGTTTCTTGTTGAAGTTGGTGGTTCTTGATGTAAGGTTGGATCTGGGATTAGGACAGAGTATTGGTTTGTTGATGTAATTTGTTGTTGGTTAAATTTCATTTTTTTTCAAAAAGCCGTTGCCCAACGGTTTAATTTTTTATTTTGGCCTTTTTCTCCTTTCACGCATGCGGTTAGTGGCGCCGGACTTGATTTTGAAAGGTGAGGGTGTCATAGCTTGAAGATGGCGGCGCCAATTTCTTGGCCACATAGGATTTGGCACAAGTGCAAGCCATGATACCCTATGGTCTAAGGACTATGAATTTGATGTCTTGTCAACTTGTGTAGACTTTCCAAGTAAACTCATGTTAGGTCATGCTTACTTTTCACTTAATAGGCCATATGGATGTTTCTTTTTTCAAGCTTTGCTAAATGAACGTCAAGAAGAGAAGGGGCCAAAATTGAAGTCCTCATTTATCAACCAGAGTCTCATTTATCATTATTTATCAATTATCATATACCAGACTTTTCTACCCTAATTCTTCTTCACATCACTCATTCCTTTGACGATACGAGACACAAAACTGCAGTTCTTGTATGAGACACAAAACTGCAGTTCTTGTAACATAAACCAATAATGGTTCATAAACACATTGACCGATATATCATCCTTTGACGATAACGAGACACAAACTTGCAATTCTCAAAAAAATTACTTCGTACAAAAGTATAAATGAATTTGTAGACATCAATTACCCATGTGTGTATGCCCCCCTATATAGTTGGCTAATTTATTAAATTTCTCAAACTACTTTTGAATCAAAAATGAAAAATAATTGTACACTCAGTACTTTTTTTCGTATAATTTCTGTTGAGAGTATATATTCATTATCCAAAGCAATTTTGACTCATAATCAATTCATCAGACTGCTGGTGGGCACATAAAAGAAAGAGGCAATTCTATACTTACCCCAATGGTACAAGGGTGTTCACCCATGTGCTCCAAAAAATTCCTTAGTTTTTCAAATACCTCGTAGGCGACTGTCTCATTTGAATTCTTGGTAAACTCTCATAAAATTGTGACAAGTGTCCTTATGCTTGTCCCCACAATGTACTTACATAGTCTTGGTTCTCTGGGTTATTTCTTGAAGCTGGGCCATTTCTTTGGGGACTTGACTTTTGTTTAGTGAAAAATATAGTCTTTAAAATAATACATTTTTGGTCCTTGTGGTTTGCTTGGTATTTCATTTTTGTCACACTCTTTTCTTTCTCTTTTATAAATAAAAACACATATCTACCACACAACCAAAACTCAGATCCCTTATCCCCAAACAAGAAATTTATCGAAAGATAAAAACCCATATCTCAATCTTCATAAAAAATAACCACATAAACACACCCTCAAAAATTAATCGATCTTTCCATTTCAAAAAAACAAACACTTTTCATCCATCTCTCTCGATCTACAGACCAAATCACACACAAACACTCCAGTGAACAAATCGAAGAACCGGATCAAAGAACCCTCACAAAATTGATCAAAAAATCATCTCTAAGAGTTTATAAAACTCACGACCGGAAAAACCTTATACAAAAAACCACTCATGAACGTGATTGATTTGAGATCGGAGTGTTTGGGTTGTGTGTATTGATAGATCGAAGTGTTTGGATTCATGAATTGTTTATTTTAATTGTAAAGATTTGATTTTTATTGTTGATTAGTGTTTGGATCTGAAGATTAGTGTGAAGTTTATTGTTTATAGCTAAACTGCTTGTGTTGCTGGAAAATGTAATGCTTTATCAATCTTTCTGTGCTTGCAAAATCTGTTCAGGATGCCAACTTGAGCCAATCAATGATCCTCTACAAAACTAAAAGAGAAAAAAGGCTTCTTCGCAAAGAAAGAAAAAGAGCCAATCAATGATGAGAAATTTTCTTTTGCTTACCCTTATTTTGGTGCTTCTGCAATGGATAAATCCTCACCATCCATCTAGTTTAATCTAATGGTGGAGATTAACCTAAGATTTAATAGATAAACCTAAGTCCATTTTTTTTTTCTTATCTTTTTGTTTTTCTTTTTTATTCACTTTTTTTTTTTTTATTAATTCACATATTTACCCAAGTGACAAGCGCATATTTTTTTTTAGGGATAATTTCATATTTACGTCTAGCGTGAAAATATCATATATATACCCAAAATACAACTTTTGAATGCATGATGTACAATGCATTTAAAGCAAAAAGATAAGAAAAAAAAAGGTGAATAAAAAAGAAAGACAAACAAAAAACGTGAACTGGTTTATCTATTAAATCTTAGGTTAATCCCCACTATTAAATCAAACTAAATGAAAGGTGGGAATTTGTCCATTGGTAAGAATGAATTTTTAAGTAAGTAAATAAAGTGTCTCTTCATGATATATTTTGCTGTAAAAATTAGATTAAATTATTTAGTCGTAATTTTGTTGTTAGAGAATGAAGGAAGCGAAAATAATGACGGAGTATTCGCAAATTAGCAAGTTCAATTGGAAGACGTCGTGTGTTCAAGTGTTAAGGGCATCTGTGAGATAAGTGGTATAACATGTAAAAAAAAATTGTATTTGTTGAATGGATTATTCGAGAATTAGCAAGTAAAAGCTCGTTTAGCATTTTTTTTTCTTTTTTCTCTCTCTCTCTCTCTCTAAAATGATACTTGAAGAAACGGTTAGGTTTTATGTCATTTTACACTTTATAATCACTAATACAACTAGATAACACTTTTATAAAACAAACTCCTACTGCAGCAAATGCTAATTTTGCCAAACATACCCCCCAAGTAGAATTGGAGTGTATTGTGTGATATGTTATGTTTAGTGGTTTGACGATTATCTGATTTGTGAAGCTTGTTTCTGCAGCTTTTATTATGCGGGGATTGGAATTGGAACACCACTGTAGGAATATTATGTGCAAGTAGATACAGGAAGTGATATGAAGTGTCCTAAAAGAGGCTATCATGGGGTATTCACTTTTTTTTTCCTTATAAAAGTCTCTATATCCAAATGGGTGCTAGTCACTAGAATGGGTGCCTGGGTGGGGACTTCTATATAGTGTAATGCCATTATTTGATATGATATTTTCGTTTTGCATATTGGCATTTTAGAAATATCTTGTTTAGACTGGCATGGCATGCTAACTTGTAATTCCACATTTTGCAGTGTTGATGATGGATTTCACGTGGTTTACGTTCTAATTTGAAAGTTAACTTACCTAAACTATCGATTTGACATTGTTTCATTGTTTTCATGTATTCTCGAGTACATTTGTTGTTTGAGTTCTGTTTGTGGATATGAGGCACTTTATTTTCAGAACCGGAGGAGGCACTTTATTTTCAGAACCCACTTTAAGTGCGAGAACTGCGAGAACCAACCTTTTACAACTAATAATACACAATGTACATAATTTAATGCTCCATAGCATTTTGTAATTTTTATTTAATTCAAAAAGGCATAATAGTAAAAGACATTTTTTTTTTCTTTTTTTTTTAATTTCTGTTTTTTATAAATCTTAAAATTCCGATTTTTTTTTTTTAAATGCTAACATGTTTTCAAATAGTCATGGTGCATACATGTTTTTTTTATACATAATTATTATTTTTTTGAGAAATCAAGGAGCATGCATGTTTTTTTTTTTTCAAATAGGAAAAGGTGCATACATTTTTTTTTCCCCTCAAATAGTCAAGGTGCATACATGTTTTCAATTAGTAAAAGCGCATATGTGTTTTTTTTTTTTTATCTAACACTTTTTTTTATCAACCTACCAATTTTTTTTGAAAGTTTGAAACATAAATTAAAAAACATAAATCCTTATAAAAAGAAAAACAAGATTGATATACTTAAATGTTATATTTCACTTGATTACAAGTACAAAAACACATGCAATAATCATATATCTCCAAAAGTCGCAAATTATCTTCATGCATAATCGTGTTCATCAACTTCCCGGTCTTAAATGATATCATCATCTTCATCAATCAATCTGAAACAAATAAGAAACGAAAATTAATCACGACAACTAGCATAACCCATATGCACAATCTTGTGTATATTAAACTAATGATGTAAACATGTTTTTAATCATAAACACAAAACATATATGTTTTATAATCCAAAACACAAAACATATATGTTTTATACGTAAACATATATGTATCTTTCCAAAACGTATATGCTTTATAATCTAAACACAAAACATATGTTTTTAGCCAAACCCACAACTATTTTAAGGCTTATGAGAAACTGAGTTGGCATCTAGATACAAAAACCATTCATCTTATTTTTGAATCAGTTGGAACAAATTGTGTTGGACTTTGAATGAATTTTTGATACTCACCTACAGTTGAATATTTAAGTACAACTATTTTCTTAAAAAAAGTTAGCTAGTGTATGACAAATGAATTGGCTTTTAGAGAACATCTTTTTTTTAAATGTTTAGTTTCATGTAGATCTGATGGAACTTTTTAGGGTTAAGTGAGAGGGAGAGAGGGTAGTTCTGATGGTGTTGATGTATGTCAGTTTTTTGTTGACCGGTTTATTCTTTTTAGCATTTTTTTAGGATGGATATATAATACCTAAATTGCCCTTTCAGCTTTACAAATGATAGCCTAAATTTTCAATGAATTACGTAAATGGCACTTTTATTTTTGACCATTGATCAATTAATCTAATGGCTAAAAAGTGTTCTCGCAGTTCTCGCATTTAAAGTGGGTTAGAAATAAAGTTTCACTTGTGGATATAGCCTGTTTTAGAATTGAGGAGACTTTGTTGCCTTCAGTTTAAGTTTTGTCGCATTAACATGCATGTACAGAATAATGGTATCAAAGAATTTGAGTCTGCTGTTTTACTCACTACATTGACAATTTGATCAATAGGACCCCTTGTAATATGGTTGTATTTGCATACTCCATCAGCTGTTGTCTCATCTGCGCTCTTGGTCTTCGACAACTTTTATTTAAAATGAGGTGTGCTGATAAATTTCATCATGTTGCATAAAAATAACCACAACAAACCATGTTGATTTACTAGCCATGTCCACGTGCACACACCATCTATTGCTGTGATAGAGACAATGATGGTTATGATTCTATGTTTGTTGCTGAGTGGTACTATCTGGTGTTATTATGTGATGAGGTACAGTAGTGCTTTACATAAGTTAGGATTATTTAATTAGTCTTCGGTTTGACTTATACATACTCTATAATGTTTCACTGCATGGTTTGAGTGTTGCAGCAGCAAAGGGGATTCTAAGCGGGTTTACAGTTGTATAAACTGGAATCTAGTCATTATGGAGGGGCTGCTATTGTTAGGCTTATGTTTGGTATAATATGTTCTCTTCAGCATAACCTAGCAAGTCCATTTTAGTTGTATGGGCCAGGTTCTTACCCATTTTGATAGTATGGGTCAGGTTTTACCCATTTGATTGTTGGGTCAGATTTTTACCCATTTTGATACTATGGGTCAGGTTTTTACCCATTTTGATAGTAGCCAGTTTTCCAAGCTGAGAGGCTTTTCTTGATTGATAAAAAATAACGAGGACATTCTTGATTGATAAAGATTAAGAGTTAACTACATTTTTGGTCCTTGTGGTTGTACCTGGATTTCACTTTTGGTCCATTTGTTCAAAAAGTTGCGATTTTAGTCCAAAATGCATAGTTTGGTTCCACTTTTGGTCCATTTTTCTAACGAAGTTAGTTCAGTTAGTTAAGTCGAATTGTAAAGTGGCAACATTAGTCCTTTAACCTAACGATTAGTTAACAACGTTAGTCATTTATACCAAAGATCGTTTGCAACGTTAGTCCTTTAAAAAAAATTCTAAAAAAATTCTAATAAATGTTTTTGTGAAATTTTTTTTTCAAAAATAATTCGAAATTTTTTAAGAAAAAATCTCAAATTTTTTCAAGAAAAAGAATTTCTTAAAAATTCTAAAAAAGTTTTTGACAAAAACTTTTTCCTATAAAATTAGAAAAAATTTTCTAAATTTTTTTTCTAAAATAAAATTCTAAAAAAATTTGAAAAATATTCTAAAAAACCTTTTTCGAAAAATAATTTGAGATTTTTTTAGAAAAAAAAATCTAATTTTTTTTTCCTAGAAATGGACTAAAACTATATCAAAAAAATTTTAGACATGTTTTTTAGAAATTTTGTACTAACCTATATCAAAATGGACTAAAACCATATCAAAATGATAGTTTTAGTACATTTTTTTTTAGAAATCTTTTAGTCCATATAAAAAAATCGCAAAATGTCAATGCTAAAAAAATTTCTAAAAAATGGCAATGCTAAAAGAATTTCTAAATTTTTTTCAAAAAAAAAATTCTAATAAAAAAAACGTGTGTAAAAGTGTGTGTGATCTTTGGTATATTTTTTTTTAAAACGTGTACATTTTACACACATTTTTGCAATGTATATACATTTTTTCAATGTATATACATTTTTAAAAATTTTAGATTTTTTTTTAAAGAATTTTTTTCGGAAAAAAACAAGTTTTTTTTAAGAATATATTTGAAATTTTTTGAATTTTTAGAAAAAAAAATTAGAATTTTTTTTTCTAAATTTTTTTTTCCGAATTATTTTTTTAGAATTTTTTAAGAAAATTTTTATTAGAAAAAAAAAATTAAAAAAAATTGTGAAATTTTTTATCTTAAAAAAAAATTTCGACAAAAAAACATTTTTTTCGAATTTTTTTTTTAGAATTTTTTTTTAAAGGACTAACTAACTGAAAGGACTAACGTTGCAAATGTTGCAAAAGATCTTTGGTATAAAGGACTAACGTTGCAAACGACCGTTAGGTTAAAGGACTAATGTTGCCACTTTACAATTCGACTTAACTAACTGAACTAACTTCGTTAGAAAAATGGACCAAAAGTGGAACCAAACTATGAGTTTTGGACTAAAATCGCAACTTTTTGAACAAATGGACCAAAAGTGAAATCCAGGTACAACCACAAGGACCAAAAATGTAGTTAACTCAAAGATTAAATAAGGATGACATTATCTAATCTGATGAAGCACTTGTTCTGCAAGTCAAGGATTTCTAAAGGTGATTTTTATTAATGGCAACTTTCGCACATCTATATGCTATCTATATCAGTATCTCGCACTATCTTTTAAATGTCTCTAAATACCCCCCGGGCAATTTGTCTAAGCTAAACGTATTACAAGCTGGTAAGTTTGAAAGGTTAATACACATAGGGCCATAGGGGTTACTATCGTTTTTGTTCAACTAAATTATTGAATTATTTTTTTCGTTCATTGGGTCATCGAACTTATGAAAAATGGTATTCACATAACTATTCAAGAATTTCAGTGTTAATAGGAGTGACCTCATATTTTTTGATAAGTTAGTAACCCGCACGTCGTGTTTTATAATTTTAGCGACTTGTATGCATCATTTTTATAAGTTCAACAAATCAAATGTCTTGTTTAAAAAATTTAGCGACTCATGTGAACAAAAGAAATAGTTTAATAACCTAAGTGAATAAAAAACGTAAAATCCAGTAACCTCCTTCTATATTAACCCTAGGTTTGAATAACAAACTGCTGCATTCATATTACTTTGCATATTGTTAGTGTTTCCATCCTATTAGTTTTGATAAGGGGTGTCAAACGGGTCAGGTTGACCAGACCCGACCCGAACAAGATAAAGCTTATCGGGTCGGGTTTTATCAGGTGGGTTAGTTTGACCCGAACTCGATAACCCGATATTGTTATAGGGTCGGGTTCGGGTTAGATTATTTATATTATCGGATTATCGGGTCAACCCGATAAGACCCCAAATATAATACTGTAGTATATAATTTCTTTAAATACAAATTTAATAGCACACTTATGAATTATATTAGTGTGATTTGAAAGTTTTACTTAAGTTAATGCTCTATCCTTTTGCCCATGGTTGTTAAGATCCCGATCTAGATCCTATGATCTACGATTTTACGATACTACAATGCAAAAGCGATCCTGATCTTACGTAGGACCTTTGAGCGATAGGATCTTGATAGGATCCCGATGTTAACCATAGAATCTTAAGATCTCGATCGATATGATCTTACTTTTCTCGAACCAGAAGCTAAAAAACTAAAAATTTATGAATTACGTTTTGTAGAATATGAAAAACAATTGGGTAATTGTATTAAACACTTCGTAATCATAAATTTGACATACATTTTCATGATATATATGATATATAATAATATATATATTGCATAATTTTACAACTCCTATTAAGTAAATAACACTATAGAAGGATCTTAAGATCCCGATCCGATCTTATGATTACGATCTTACAAAGACGGAAACAATCCGATGTAGGATCCCGATCTTAAAAACCTTGCTTTTGCCTACGTAACGTTACAAGCAGCTAGTGCTATCTTTTTTTTTCTTTCAGCTACCGTAACATTTTGTTTGCTTTTGTACGATGCATGTATGTTATTTTTGGCCAACTGAAACCTATTTTTTCGATTTTGTGCTATTCATACATTTTTTTTATCACTTGTACAGCATGTGGTGTTTTCATTTATACAACTTGCACTTTTGTGTGGCAACTTTTGTACTCTACATTATTTATTTTTTATTTCTTCACTTTTGCTTCATATACAACCCGACCCGAATTACCCGAGCCGAAATAAACCGACCCGATAACAACCCGAACCCGATTCCTTACTAGGTCGGGTTGCGGGTCACCTTTCTCTAAAAAAAACCCGAATCAACCCAACCCGATAAACTGACTCGACAACACCCCTAGTTTTTATCGACTGTGATTGAATTTTGGTATAAAATTTGTTGATGTATAAGACTTCTCTTAAAGATTTAAATCGACGGTGAAATCTTGACTCTATGCACCTCTTGTGGGTGCCGACTAACCCTTCCCAAACACCTAGCCTCAGGTAATGAGCACATGCTCATGGAAGTTTAATTTTTAAGGGTTATTACGTGCTATTAAACACGTATAATGTTTATAACATGATATCAATAGTTGAATTTAAACATCAACCTCAATACCATGTCAGTTAAACAATGTCAAATCCTTCTTCAAACAAAAATCTTTACAAAATATTAATCATTAGTAATATATGATGGAAAATTTATGTAAAACCGTGCGTGCACGAGTATTATAACTATATACGTATAAAAGATTTTACATAATTTTATACAAAAATTTTATTTAACAACCACGTGTATCCACTAGTTTAAAAACTAATTTTGTCTTCTAAGTGAGTTAACTCATATACAAAAAGGTTCTATTGACCTTTTCAATTTTCAAATAAATTGACAAATTCATAAAGTAAGATAATCCAATGACCCTTAAGTTTAATTTTAGAGATCCATAACTTTGTTATTTAGTTAAATAAATACACATCTAAACTATTAAAAATTAACGGTAAAACTCATGGAGTTTTCCCGTTGAAGTCACTCGGGGAAGGCGAGTCTTTGACTCAGATATACGGTGCCTAACCAGTGACACTTTGTGATTGTTTCTGACCTTTTTCTCGACCGCTCTTAAATTATTAAACATTGGCGTAAAAAAACTTTACAAGGTTAGCTTAGTACCTCCTTTCTTATTCTTATATTGTCTTGCTTGTATGAATTTGTAGGATACTTCTACTTCTAGCTAAGTACTAATTTCCTAAGATTTATGTAATTCTAATACACGTTTTAAATTGAGATAAATGAGTAAACAAATGAGGTCTTCTCTGTTCTGGTTATCTGAGATGGCGAATCTTTGACTTAAACGTATGAGACGTGATGTACGTGCATGATCGTTTCCGACCACTCCCTGGCAACTCTGAAAACATGTATCTAGCAAGCTTTAAACATTTGACCTCTTAAGAGTAGATCAAGTGTGTTGCCATTAGGGTATTTGATAGTGAGGGTTTATAAATTGACTCTAATCTAGGCACCGCTCCACACAAAATAATACCACGCACTACCCTCATAATCATCATTAGTCTCCTAAGCTACCACTCTCATAAGCATCTTGTTGATTGTGAAGAGCACAATTTAATTGTATTTAAACTCAGAACGTCAAATTGATGAGCTCATATGCCGAATAATGAGATTTTATCGGGTTTTCAACTTTTTTATAAGTTGTACACCAAATGACATCAGAACACCTTAGTGGCTCACTGGCTCGATTCAATATATTTTTTGGTGAAAAAGGTGAACATATATTTATCTTTTCAGAACGTTATAACAAATATAGAACATGGTGTTGGACAAGTCCCAAACACCATTCAATCAACTACAATACAACTGCTAGACACAAAGCAAAAGCATACTATCTCTGATACAACCTATATCGGTAACCAAGCACATATATCACTCATATCAGAAGACTTTCTGAAAGCCATCTATGTCTTTCCAATGTTCACCTAAATTCACCTACCATAACTCCATGATTACATTTTCATACCAAAGGATCAACTTAAAACATTCAACCAGCATCCACAATGTTCTAACAGATTAATTCAGTAGGCATCATCATGAAGGTTATAACACCCTTTCTCATCAAATATTAGATTTACATAGCTTCATATTTAAAGCTCCGATTGATTGATCCAACGATTATGTTTTAACTTCTAGCTAGCACTAGTTTCTTAGGTTTATTTATAACATGCAATTATATAATCAAACCCATCATCGAACAAGCAAATAAAGTTAGCTGGAGTTACCATAACAGAGAAATATATCCTGAGATCAAATATTAAAAGTTTCTAATATTTTTATGAAAAATCAAAAGCAAATTATATATAGATCAACACTAACCAAGTAACCTCATGAATACTCGATTTGGTTCATGTCTAAATCAGTTCTAGTCTATGTTTGGCGCGGAGCGGTGTGGAGCTTTTTGGGGCAGTGAGCGGTGAGCAATCAACATTTTAGTTTTTAGTGGTCGTTTGGAAAAAGTTCAGTGAGCTGTGCTATTTTTTAAGAAGGCTAATTTTTCAATGCTTGTTTAAGAAACGGTGAGCAAAAAGCTACTACTCGCGGCTACTGCTACATTTAACACACACCCGAACTTATAAATTTTGAATGTTTTTTTTTTTTTTTTTTTTTGAACAAAGATAACATTTCACTCCTCACAAATGGAGGTAATTTGAACACAACAGGTTACATCGAACATAATGGGCAAAATCGAAACCGACTTGGCAAACAAAATACACAAGGTAACAAGTTAAGCCAAAACAAGACATACACCATAATAGTTGTGACAGACTACAGCAACACCATACAAGGGTGGGGGGAATCACCAATGTGAGCTTTTGGTAGACACAACCATATGAAGATGTAGCTTGACAAAAGTACATAAAATACATAAAACATACATAGAAGATAAAACTAAGCATGCTTAAAGGGCGAGACCTAAACCAAGCGGATCTAAAGTGAAACCCAAAGCGAAGCAAGCCATCGATGACGGACCACAAGCAGTCTCGGCGAAAAGACCGGATGGTAACGGATCTGAGCAGAAGACAACGGTGACGACAACGACACAGCGGCAGCGCAGCGGTGAAGATGGGAGATGACAGATATGTGAGTAAGGACTTTTATTGTGGGAAAGGAAAAAGTACAAAAAAGATGGAAGAAGGAGGTCCAGGCGGCCGGCCAAAACCGACCGCCGGAGAAAATTGAGATGTTTGGTAAAGGTTTGGGTGGATTGGGTTTATTTGTTTAGAGAGAGGTTGGAGAGATATTTTTTAGAGAGAGAGAGAGATTTTTAAACAGCAAATATTAACTTGTCTTTTAAGCTCTTTGGGCGCATGCTCTTCTTGAAGTCGTATTCTTTGATCTTATCTTTATTCCAATTGAATGTTACTCTCTTCAAATTGAGTTAATTAGGCGCCTACACAAGTTGCTTAACTTGTCTTTTAAGCTCTTTGGGCGCATGCTCTTCTTGAATTCGTATTCTTTGATCTTATCTTTATTCCAATATGAGCAATCCTCTATTGCTTTATATGCGTACCCATTCTTTTTGAATTCTCCGCCCTGAAGCTCATCTACAGTTTCAATTGGGTTGTGTGAAGATCGTTTATGAGCTCTAGGGATAACAATAACAACGATAATAAGATGCACATCGGATTAAAGAAACATCATTGTTATTATTAAGGTTCTTCGTCATCATCTCTACTCTACTACAATACAAACCAAAAGCCCCAATCCTATTTGATCAATGTAGGACGGTTATCTAACAGGGATCAAGGAAACCTTGATTACCTTGGGGCTAAACACTAACCATCTATCCCTAGGCATCTATACTTTACGCCTAGGTTACACACACACCTTTACTGATGGTTTACATCTTGACACACTTAAACGTAAGTCCCATGTCCTCTTTATATAATAGAGGATTAGGGTTACAAATGACTACAAAGGACTAAACAATAAATTCTTCCTTTAATTCAGTGGGAGTTACAAGCTTTGTCATCTTGGTAGTAACCCAGATTATCTCTAGAATGTCTTAAGATAATTACTTTCAACTTGTAGACACTTATGTTTTTAAGGAAAGTCATGTACGTTTCCTTACTAGACAATGAAGTGGTTCTACATCTACTAGTTATGCTAATATCAATGACACAATCATATTGGTCACATAAACAAACATACGTCGTGTTATTTATACGCTACATGATGTTGTTCCATGCAGTGGGAGAAATCTATATTGTGTGCAAGGTACAACATCACAATTATATGATTTAACGGATTCTCTTGGCTTGCAAGGTAAGAGACTAACGTTCTAATATGACTTGTACATATCTAATTCAAGAACCACTTGGTGTTGCAATTTACGTCATGTGAGAACTTGGCGAGATTGCAACAACAAAGTAAATCTCCATGTTACGTGGGATCGTATCGAGGGAATAAATTCAGTTTCTAAATTAGACAAGTATTTAGAACATGTGTCAAAATGATATATAAGACTACTTCAAACTAAATATTTATGTATTATCGGAATGACATAAAATAAATGAAGTAATCTAATACTACTTCAATTTGTTTATTTATGTATTTTGGAATGACATAAATGAAAAATAATGTAGTCCTACATTACTGTGAAGTAATAAATTAACTTGAATTACTATTGAAACTAAGAGTTGTGTTCATAATTACTTTAGTTAAACATGTTTATGATTCATTGTAAAGACATAAACATGAAGTCTTTTAAGACTTATAATAAAGTAAGACGTTAACTTGTTATGTTTTTTAATTAAGACATATACAAGAAGTCATTGAGTTGATCAATGATTTATAACGTATAATGGGATTATAACAGTTTATGTTTTATTGATGAGACATGTATATGAGGTGACTTGATCAAAGAGTACTTGTGTTATAAAGCATGCAATTGGCATTGGAAAGTCTATTATACCATTAAGCTGACTTAGTTGGTAAATAGGTAAGCCAAAAGGAATATGTTTATCTTATATATTGTTAGATTGTTGATAACGCTCAGATTGTGCATGTTTTTAGTAGCGTTATGTGAGCTTTTATATATGTTATTTGGTTATATTTGCGTAATTATAGTGCTAAAACGCATCAAAAGATTTTTTCTAGTGTTTATAACCAAGTGCGGGGAAGCGGAAGGAAAGTAAAGAAATGTCGGCAAATAGAAGATTCGTTTTGATGAAGCTTAAATCAAGTATATCAAGGACCTTTGAAGACCATAGTGATTGAAGAACCAAGTTCTACAAGATAAAGAGAAAAAAAATATCAAGTTTCCGTATCTCGGGGAGATCCAACGGATCGGTTGCTCATCTGCAACGGATCGGTGGAATATGACTAGAAACGACACTATGACCACCACCACCGTTCGGTCGCGAACCCACGGCAACGGTTGGCCACTAGAGACCAACCGGATCGATTGGTCGTATAACATTCGGTTGGAGAAGCTGCAGTTGCCAAATCTTCATCACTAAGCTTCCCCTTTGCATCCAAACGATTCTAGGACCTTCTCTTGGTGTATTCTAGTCCCTTCCTTACTCCTTGGAGGCCAAGTTCAGCAATTAATACCCTAGGCTTTGGAACTAGTATAAATAGAGGCCATTTGTGAGCATATGAGACACACCTCAAATACAAATCTCTCTACTCATCAAAACAAAGCTTTAAGCTCTCATAATTCGTCCTTAGAAACCGGGGAAGTTTGGAGTTCGGAAGTTCCACATTTGGAGGCCAAACCACCAAGAAATCTACCCCAATACTTTGGGAATCATTACTACATCATTTGTAATCTTATTCCAAGCATTGTAAGACTTTCAATCATGTTTTCTAATGTTCAAAGTTATGAGTTTATGTTCATGTTTGCTATGAGTGGCTAGTTTCTTTATACACTTGCTTAAATGATGTTGATTTTCATATGATTAGTTAGATTGTGTTAACATGTTTTAATTCAATTTCAAGTCGATTCTAAGATCCAATTATGCTAAAGTTTCATAGTGACATTTGTTAATCAAGTTTGGCTAATTGATAGTAATCGTTGGGGTCGAAAGAACTTATTGTTATTCAACTAGTCATAATCATTTTGTCTATGGATGATTGTTTTACCCATTATTCTTGATTATACAAAGGAACTAAGGTGTGGTTGTAATATAAACGCTTTTTGATTATCAAATTGGATTGGTTGGAAATATCTAAAAGGTCGTAAGATTAGTTGTTGAGAATCAATTGTAGCCTTTTGTCTATGATCGGTTACCTTTTGTATTGACCATTTCTTAAGCAATTTGATAAACAAGTGGATGTTTTTGTGTTTAAGTTTATGTATGTAGACTTATGAAACTTGAATTGATTGGTTAAAACTTAATGCTTGTTTTTATGAATTAAAATCTTGACGAAGGTTTAACTTATAAGAACAATAGATTAGTCCACCAGCTAATTATCGTAACCAACATGTTAAGAGGTTAACACAATCACATTAATCTATGATATGAAACTAGTTTAAGCAAGTGTAGTTTTTAATCATCTGAATTTCATTATATCTATTTGCTTTGTTATATGTTTTGGATAGACTCTGTTGATTCAAACTTGTGCTTAGATTCACTCAAATCCTGCGAGCGATCGACTTACCTTCATAATCTTGCTATAACGGACGAGTATACTTGCTCGTATGTGTTATTAGTAATATTGGTAATTCACCTTTTATAAATTTAAAACTTGTACACAACCAGGCACATCAAGTTTTTGGCGCATTTAGATTTGATTGTGTTTCATCAAGTTTTGAATTTCCCTCGGTCGATTCAACCAAATGTTTTTATCTCGAAAACCTTAACGGATCCGGTTGTCTCTCAACCGAATGAAGTTGATTTCCATTACCCAATGGTCTAACCGATCGGTCGCAACCATAACCGATCCGGTTACCCCTCGACCCATAAAAGCTGTTTTCGTTGTTTGTCCGTGTGTTTAGATATTGCCTGGATTCTCTAGGACATTGTATGAACACTCGGCGTGAGGATAGAACCAATTACACCTCTTACCAACCCGAGCGTTTGATTGAAGAAGAAGAAGAACACTTTTCATACCATTAGAAAATTGTGTACCAAGAGTACCAAACCCACCATTTGATAACCTCGTAGAAGCCAAAGTTGTTTACAACCCTTTCACCAATTTACCTTTTCCATGACGGCGGACGATCAACCCATGTGGGAACCAAGGTAGCCGTAGCACCAACTCACGGAAGTGCTATTGTTGCTATCAATCTTGGTGACAACTTCACCGTGAAGGGACATCACCTTTCTATGATCAAGGACCGTCAATTCGATGGATGTGCGGCGTGCGGTCGGCACAAGCACATTGCGAATTCATCGAAATTTCGCGGCATGTTCGTTATGGCGACACCGATGTCAATGCCATCAAACTCAAAATTTTCCCATCATCACTCGTCGGAGATGCTAAAGTATGGTACAATGAATTAACTCGGTAATCATCAATACTTGGGAGGAGATGAGGCAAGCTTTTGTAAGCCGATTCTTTCCACTGCCATGTTTGATCGATTAATGGGAGAAATATGCTTTCACCCAAAACCAAGCGAATCACTTGTCGAAGCTTGGCTTCGAATGAAAGATTTTCTTCGTAGTTGTCATGGGCATGGACTATCCAAAGGAACCATTATCCAAATCTTTTACCATGGACTAGATGAAATCTCTCAAGGCATCCTTGATCTTTGGAGAATTTTTCTCTATAAGACTCCCAAAGATTCACATCAATTGCTCGAAGATCGAGTACTTCTCAAACTTGATTGGTCAAAAGATTCCAAAACCAAACCTCTCAGAAAAGCGTTGCTTTTATGAAAACACCGATGCTTCAAAACTCATGGAGAAGATGGGCGTTAACCTCAAAAATCGATTCGCGATACAAAGATATCAAAAGATGAAATGAAGGAAATGCGAGGCGGATGTAACAATGTGGAGGAAATCATCCATCGTCAGGAGTCGCGACGATAAACCTATAGGTGGACCGAAGGAAGGAGAAGCAAGTTACGCTCAAGGAGGATACCGTGGAGGAGGATATCGTAGTAATTATTACGGTCGAAATTCTGGAAATTGGCAAGATCACCGACAAAGGGATGACAATGCGTGATTCTCGAACCACGAACGGCGATCCACCACTACAAAACCCGGACAAAATGATGGAAGAAGCGAGAATTGAAAACCATGAGAGAATTCGTGGTCGCTCAAAATCTTCAAATGATTTTATCAAAATCAATTTTTCAATCTCAAAGTCAAAGTTGAGCAAGGGCGGAAAAATCATCAAGCATCTATCAAGATCTTGAAAACAAGTTTGGCGATTTTCGACCAACATTCCTCTTGACCATCTGGTTCATTGCCAAGTAATACCCAATCCAACCCAAAACCATCAATTGATAAGGCGTCACGTCCACCACAAACAAGAAATGAGCATATCAATGTTGTCTTCACAAGAAGTGGTCTCTCGTGCGATCCACCAACAAATCTAATACTCTATCACCATTGATAGTGAGGATGAAACCAGGAACCCAACACAACTCAAACCATAAAAGAACACTCCATCCGTCAAGTATACACCAAAGATTCCTTATCCTCAGCGCCTAAAGAAAGAAAAAATGAAAGAGCGTTATAAGAAGTTTATTGAAATAATCAAAGAGGTTAGACTCAATGTTCCACTTGTTGATGTTATAGCCGAATGCTTGATTCTGAAATTTTGAAAGAACTTCTTAATAACAAAAGCAAGCTTGAGCAAATATCAACAGCTTTTCTTAACGAAGAATGCTCAGCTATTGTCCAAAACAAGATCCCACAAAGCTCGGAGATCCCGGGAGCTTTCTTATTCCATGTACTTTCGGAAATAATGTTAAATGTGATGCTTTAGCGATCTTGGCGGTATCGATTTGATGCCTTATTATTTGTATTCCAAGTTATGCAACAACACACGAAACCAACAAAGATGAGCATCCGATTAGCGAACCATTCCTATCAATATCCTGTGGGTATTGCAGAGAATATGCTCGTTCAAGTCGGTAAATTCATTTTCCCTGTGGACTTTGTAATCTTGGAAATGGAAGAAGATAGTAAAGTTCCACTCATCTTAGGAAGACCTTTCTTAAATACCGCCGATGCAATCATCAAAGTGAAAGGAAAAGAACTCAACCAGGGTTGGGAAGATCGAATCACTTTTCTAATTGATAAAGCAATGCGCTACCCACATTCGATGATGACACTTGTTTTAACATCGATATCAGCGATGAAGAATGGACGCGTACTTACGAATCCGACCCATTCATGACTACTTCCGAAAAAATCAATGAAACAGACTTTGACAAAGAGTTTGATGATTTCATGAAAGTAGAATTGAAGGAGATAACTTCGAAGAAGAAGAAATAGAGGAAGAGGAAGAAAATTTTGAAGAAATAACTTTCAATGACGAGATGCGAATTAAATCCTCTATCGAAGAACCACCCACGGATCTCGAACTCAAACCTCTCCCAGATCATCTTGAATATGCTTACTTGGAGGAAAAATCATTTCTTCGGTAGTCATATCTTCATTGCTCGAGGATAGTGAGAAGAAAGTTTAGTTTACGTCTCAAAATCACAAACAAGCTTTAAACTTGGAAGACATCCGACATCGGAATTAGTCCTAATTTACGCAAACACAAAATCAATTTTGAAGAAGGGATTAAACTCGTGGTAGAGCGTCAACGTCGACTCAATCCCAACATGAAAGAAGTTGTTAAAAAGGAAATCATAAAACTTCGATCTTTGGAATCATTTACCCATGAGGATAGCCCTTGGGTAAGCCATGTTCACTTGTGTTCCCAAGAAAGGAGGAACGGCGGTTGTGACTAATGAACGAAATGAACTAGTTCCAACTAGAATCCTTTGGTTGGCGTTTGTATTGACTATCGTAAGTTAAACAAAGCCACAAGAAAAGATCACTTTCCACTCCCATTCATGGATCAAATGCTTGAAAGACTGGCAGGAAATAAATTCTTTTGTTTCCTCGACGAATGTTCAGGATATTTCCAAATTCCTATCGGTCCTAACAATCAAGAAAAGACCACTTTCACTTGTCCTTTTGGAACCTCATGCTCGGCGCATGCTCGGCGTATGCCTTTTGGTCTTTGCAATGCACACTGCTTTTCAAGGTGTATGATTTCCATATTCCAAGACATGCTAGAAACCTCCATGGAAGTTTTCATGGATGACTTTTCGATCTTAGGAGACTCATTTGAAGCTTGTCTTTCTAATCTCGATAAAATGCTCGAAAGATCTTGAAACGCACATCTTGTCCTTAATGCGGGAAAAATGTCACTTTATGGTAACAGAAGGAATTGTGCTTGGCCACAAAATCTCGATGTAGGAATGGAAGTAGACAAAGCAAAGGTCGATGTCATCTCAAATCTTCCACCACCAACTAACGTCAAAGCCGTTAGAAGTTTTTAGAGCATCTTTGGTTTTACCGCCGATTTTTCAAAGATTTTTCAAAAATATCTCGTCCGATGACAAAACTTCTTGAGAAAGAATCTATCTTCGACTTCAACGCTGATTGCATAAAAGCTTTCGAAACCTTGAAATCTCAACTTACTAGTGCCCCGATCATGGTTTCACCTAATTGGTCACTACCCTTCGAACTTATGTGCGACGCACACTACAAGCAAACAGCCTTTTAGTGACATGTTTAGTGAAACCGTTAGCGTCGCATTTGACCACAACGACACCTTAAGTGACATAGTAAAAGGAGTCGCTGTAAATGAGTCGCAAAATTTTGTGACATCAAAGATATGTCGCTATACGTAGAGACACATGTAGCGACTTTTTTTCACTTGTCACTATAATAACTAGCGACATCTCTTTCTGTGTCCTTAATTGGGTCGTTATTTTTAGGGACACTTGTAGCGACTTCTCTACACATGACACTAGATTTACTAGCGACGTCTATTTGAATGTCCTTAGTTAGGTCGCTATCTGTGTCACATGTCGCAATTTGGGTTGGATTACAGGTCATTTGTTGATTCGTTGCAGGGTTATTTGTCAATATCGCTACCCATGTTGCTATAATTAGCAACATCACATCGCTATTTGGATTCGCTTAGTTTTAGCAATAATTAGCAACATCATATAAGCTATTTAGATTAGCTAGTTTTAGCAATAATTAGCAACATCTCACCTGCTACAATAAGCTTATGCTCACCTGCTATTATATATAACAACATCACATCACATTTGTTATTTAGTTGTCTCTCAAAACCAAACAATATATAACAAAAGCATTTGTACAGAATATGATTTACCATATCACATAAAACATCAACAACATGTGAACTAGTTATCATCTAGAATTATGAAGCATATAAACTGTTGTGTGAAGTATACCAATTCGCTTAAACATCAAGCATATAAACTAGTTATCATATTAAGTAGAAGAGAGTTTTAAATGTCTACCAAACATTTATCACGGACATTTTTGAAGGGCTGCTAGAAGTTGGCGATTAGACTTTGCAATTTCTTGAGCAACAATTTTTCCCACATCTTGAGCAACTGCCTTTGACACTTCTGAGCAATAAATTTTTAGGGTTTTGCTCGTTTGATGTCGAGATTCGAAGCTCTTCTATTTTTCTTGATTGTGCTTCTTGTGCACGTTTTAAACTTTCAAGCGATCTTTCATGGTACCTTGATCAATATCGTCTTTGCTCTACCATTTCTTGAACACGAACAAAGTCATCATTATATCGGTATTGAAGTCCTCTTCAGCATCCTCACCTTGGAGCATGAATCCATCAACCCCGGATCAAAACGTAATAACTCCCATTCTTGAGCCAACATGATCGCCCATCTTGATATGTGTTGGACATGTTACCTGAGCATCAAGCGCATCATCTACACCATATTTCTAATTATATCGCTCCTACATAAAACACATAACCAAACCCAAGTTAGTCTAAATGCAACTGCACAAAACCAGGAATAGCTACCCAATAAGTTATAGAAAATGTGGAGATTCATTTAACCGAAAATAAAAAACAAGAAAATGTGCAGATGCGCGTGCGCTCACATACACACTTCTTCTACAACTTAGTGCAAAGAATAAGTATCGGGCGAGAAAAAGTAACCAGTTGGTGATAAAAACTTACCCATGTTTCCCTAGCTTCATCATTAACAAAATTTTTGTTCTTCCTCTTATGGGTTCTCTCAAAGAGTTGAGCAGCACTCGGGTCACGTTTCAGTTCCTTTTTCTATACAAGATTGAACAATTTTTATATACAAGTCCATCACCAATATAACTAAGTAGCAGATAAAGGAATTGATTTTTATACCAGTCGCATTGTAAGCTCAACGTTCGAGACCGAACCACCAGTGTGCAATCTTTTATTAGCTTGGCGAGCAACAGCCCCTCTCTTAGATTTTGCAATAAATTCGGGCAATTTCCACTTTTTACAGAGTGTTTGCCAATGACTGATATGCATAAACTCTGGTTTCTCTGTTTGTTTCATCCTTGCCTTAGACATAAAGTTCCGCAAGCTCTTTGCTCCAAGTATTTTGAACACACGCCGAACAACATCTTCATGCCTTGGGTCCCACTTGTGTTTAGCCTATTAAAAGGAAAACAAAACTGTAATCATGACACATATGAAGAACCCGTGTGCAATGTATCTATCAGTTATCACACACTTCATTCCTTGTATCAGGTTATGTTATCCAAACAGATTAATCGTGGTAAAATAATACACATAAAGAAATATGGACCATCCAAGGATACTGTACAGAACCAGTGTGGTACTAGTGAATGTGAACACACCCGTATGCATATCACATCTAAGACAATGCACCAACAGTCTGTTAAGCATGCAGACATTGACTTTTAAAGTCAAACTCATTTCTCAGCTTTTGTCTGTAATATAGATCTGAATGACATTTGGCGTCCAACTTTTATAAAGTCCAACTGTTGATTGAGCTCTTGATTTGGGATTTTAAACCTTGACGTTCGAAGTCAGACCAGTTAATTTAAAGAAACAGTTCCATTATATAGTAAACTTTAAAATCTTTAAAAAATTCACAATTTGAAATAGATGTTTGAGTTCTTGATCTCCAAATATATAAATCGACAAGTGCATTCATGACCTAAATCATTACAGTGCATTCACTTTTAACCCATCCTACCCATTTTGTTACCTTTAGCCCCACACCAAAGGCAACTCTGGTATATAAAGTCATAGTGAACTTATAAGCTGCAATGATCAGTTAAGTTAGCCATAATTCATGAGACTATACTCATAACAGGGATGTGCAAAATTTTCATACCTTGAAAGCATCGAACCAAACGTTTCTATCATCTTGTGGAACACTAGTCCACGTATCCCATGCTCCTGTGAACCGTGCTTTCCAAATGCTTGTGATTCTACGCGTCACGATATAAGAAAGAATAAAACTACAAAAAATGAATGATTCATCATAAGTCATATGCATGGAAATACATTTAAAGAACTTAAGTATTTTACACTTACACATTTCCCTGAACTCTTATGGTGATACGTCTATCTTCATTGCAAGATTGCTCATCACCCTCCTGCATAATAGTATCATCTATGTCTTCAACAGCGGCCATCTGAGTACTTCAAGAAAAGCTAAATAGGTGCAATGATTAGTTGCATACTATGGAACAGTAGTTACATTATATCCTACATAATCCTAAATCCAGTTATGCGTGACTAACATTGAAAATGAGAAACAAATCTAGCAACACCATAAACAGAGATAGATTGCAAACGCTCCAACATAATACTATCTAGATAACAGATATAAGTAATGCTTTTGAATACAGCAGTTTGGATTACTCCCTGCCCAAAACTGATAACTATCTAAACTATCGCACGCGCTATCAGCCTACCACAACTAACCAATGAAAACTAAACACAACTAATGTTCATACATAAACTCGGTTTCCACAAACTAGCTTATTTACTAGTAACAAGCCAACAACCATGACAAATTGCAAGACAAATTAGCAAATCATCCACAAGAATCCTTAAGTTACATCATAAACAAACTCAAAATACAGCAATAACTATTATCCCTTAGCACAATTCAGGTAATCTAAAACTCGACCGGTAATCATATACAAGATCATAAACTCGACTAACAATCCATAGAACTCACTGTTATCAAGCTTAACTACACACAACGACAGCAAGCTGTAAAACAATAATGCCTACAAAACAGAGTAGGTGCTGCTCACACTTGTATCAACAACTCACTTATAAACTCTCACCTCCTTGTTAACTCAAAACCTATCTGCTAATAGAATCCATCATGTGTACGACACTAACAATCAAGCTACCACGGCTAGATACTAACACCTATACACAATCAACTACATATTCATTCTATACAAACTAACATATCTACGGGTAAACAACAATCCTACCCTTCAAAACAAAAAATCCTACCTAATCTCAATCATCCATAATCTCAATCTCCGGAAACTAACTTATCTACAGGCTAGCAAATTATACACCTCTTTACGACAAGGAAATAAAGCACACACAAACTTGTTACAACTAACTTAACTACAAGCAACAACAATCCTACCTAACATCGATAGCACAACAATACAGTCCTACCTATCTACAGGCAACAACAATCCTACCTTACATCAAGACATTAGAACAATATTCATAACACAAATTCATCAACAACCTCTTGTTAGCGCAAAACCTATCCGCTAATAGAATCCGCACTATAAACAAACTAAGCAAGTAACAACACTACGGCGCTAGATACTAACGGCAAGAACGATATATACAACACAATTCACAAACATATAATTAAAATAGCGAAAACATCCTCAGCACTATAGAATCCGTGTTGAGCACTAAGGCTACGGCAACTAGATACTAACACCTATACACAATCAACGATGTATACAACACAATTCACTAGTAGCGAATAATTAAAATACGAAAGTAGCGAATTATCGTTAACGTACCCCAAGCAACAGTACACTCCTCACTAGTAGCACTCGCTTGATTCGCTTGACACTCGATACCTAATCAAATCAAATTCAAAAAATTAAAAAAAATCGCACAGTAAATACACACAGTATACCGGAGATGAAGGCTCAATCATAACTGTGAGATTCGGTCAATACACACAGTATACCGGAGATGAAGGCTTAATTTCATCTCAAATACAAATTAAACGATCAAAAATTAATTGAGCAGTAAATACACACAGTATAAAAAAATGGTGAAGTATGATAATGGCGGAGATGATGGTGAAGTATACCTGATAATGGTGAAGTAAATACACACAGAAAATTACATGGTTTGTATTTGGGAAATTGGGGGAAATGGTGGGAATTAGGGATTGGAGTGGGTTTTTTATATACGATTGGGGGAAATGGTGGGAATTAAAGATCAACTATATGAGATCTAAACTGGAGTTTTTTTTTTTTTTTTTTATAAAAAGTTTATTTCAATTTATGTTTAAGTGGTAACAAATTTGTATTTTGTTCAAAAAATATAGGGATATTTTAAATACGTCACCTAGCCGATATTTACATATATCACGAAGTTTTTAATGCATGATGTACAATGCTCTTAAAGCGAGGTTTGGGGAAATATGTAAATATTGAATATGAGATATATGTAAATCTTTAAATATAAAGGTTTACTATTTATGGTCTTTATGGTTTATTTGAAATAAAAAGTTTAATATTTGTTTATAAAAAGTTGATCTTCGTAAAAACGTTTATGACTAAAAGTGCTTCGGGTCAACTTGATCTTACGTAAAAAGTGACCCGTTTTAACTTAATCTGGTCTTTAGATTAATATTTGATGCACAATCGTATATAAAAAGTTTACTATTTATGGCTAAAAGTGCTTCGGGTCAACTTGATCTTCGTAAAAAAGTGACCCGTTTTGACTTGTTGAATATAATTTGACCAACCTGTTAGAGCAAATAAATTCCTAAGGACCTCAATAGTATTGACCCATTCATTTTTAATGACCATTATAACAAAATCAGAATCTGATAGAATCAAGTTTGTTTATTGATACTAGATTGATGATCTTTGAATCACCTATGTAACTAGTATAAACTGAGGCAATGAAGTCAAAAGTATGCACTTAAAGAAAGTTTGTGGACAAAAACTAAACAACCACGCTCACGCTTGATTTCCACCTGAACGTTCATCAACGAGACCCATTCGAAACAATCCATCCTCAACAAACTCCTTAAAACTTGGAACCGGCCACATGAAAAGGTGTCAGCCACTCTGTTCACATTGCCCCCATCATCATTTCGAGCAACTCTCGTTCTATTTGTTTGAACATGTGACTCAAAATAGTGTGAGCAAAAATTTGAGATTTCTTCCATAATGTAAGCTTCACAAATTGAACTCTCGACTCGAGCCTTATTTTTTACCTTTTTTTTAGGTGATACAAATATCTACAATGATCAAACATATTGTTATTAAAGTCTTTGATAATCAAAATAGAAAAAAATGAATATTAAGAAGTATAAAATCAGTACCTTTCAAAAGGATACATCCAACGGTATTGCCGCAGGACCACCAACTCTTGCTTCGTATGGCAAGTGAACTAGTAAATGTTCCATGTGATCAAAGAATCGGAAGTATCTTCTCGAGTTTGCACAATGTTACCACAATATTCTTCTCCATTTTCTCTAAGTGTTCCACTTGTAATGTAGTTGAACATAAATCTCTGAAAAAAGGCTCACTAGGTCATTGCCTTCCATATAGGTTCGGGTAACATTTCTCTAAATGCAATTGGTAACAACCTCTCCATGAATACATGACAATCGTAACTTTTCATTCCCCACATCTTGCATTTATCTAAATCCGCACACCTAGGCAGTTGGAAGCATATCCATCTGGAAACTTCAACTCTTTGACCCATTGCAAGACGACCAACTTTTGCTCCTTAGTTAACGAGTATGATGCTTTCGGCTTTGAGATCTTTCCATTTGCTTGTACAACTAGCTCCAATTCACGACGTTTACAATACTCTTTCACATCTTGTCTGGCCTTTCCGTTATCTTTAGTCTTATCCTTATCATCCATCACCGTGTTAAAGATGTTGTCAAATACATTCTTTTCCACATGCATGACATCAAGATTTTGTCGAACAAGATTAGTTTCCCATGAAGGTAAACCCCAAAATATACTTCTTTTAGTCCAATTGTGATAAACCCCAAACCCCGTTAACTTTTTTCCCTCCTTATAATGTTGATCTGTTACTTTTGGGTATTGGCGAACTAACTTCCAAATTTCCTTACCAGATAACCTAGGTGGAGGTTCATCCCTCTCAACTCGTCCATTGATAAAAGCACATTTGTTCCTTCTAAGCGGATGGTTTTGGAAGAAGCCGGTGATAATCAAAGAAAGAAGTCTTCCTCCGTGCTTAGAGTTAAAGCCTTACTTCTTTCCATACAATATGGACAAGAAAGCCTCCCATGTGTGCTCCATCCGGACAACATGCCATATCTTTGGAAAGTCATTGATCGTCCACATAAGTGTAGCTTTAGATTGAAGTTTTGCTTCACGAATGCATCATATGTTTCTACACCAAAGTACCACAAATGAACTAACTCATCTATTAGAGGTTGTAAGTAGACATCAATATTCCTTTTTGGACTATGAGGGCCTGGAATAATTAATGTCAAAAACATGAACGGAATCTTCATACACATCCAGGAGGTAGGTTATCGCGGAGTCGATCACGAGGCCAACAAGAATAAGTGGTACATGACATTCCAAAAGGTGTGAAACCATCGGCACAAAGGCCTAGCCTAGCGTTCCTCGGCTCTGTGCAAAAGGGCATGGGTTCGATCAAAATGTTTCCATGCCTCTCCATAAGATGGGTGTGATAGTACACCAGGTTCTCTTCGATATTAATGATGCCATGTCATGTGTTGAGATGTATCCTTAGACATATCTGATCTTTGCAACCTTGGAGTTATTGGCAAATAGTGCATATACTTGTAAGATATATATGTCCCTTTCTCAGTACCTTGTTTCACGAGTTTATATCGAGGATGATCACATTTGTAACACTTCGCTACCTTCATCCTTCCCATAATAAAGTATGCAACCGTTTGGACAACAATCTATTTTTTGTACACGAGACCCAATGTGAAACCATCCTCTTAGACTCATAATAACTTGAGCTTAATGTAGAATCTGGAATAAACTCTCTAAAGGTGCACAATCACGGTCATAGCAAGTTTGGCTTATGCTAAAATCCGACTTGATGCTTAACAACCTAGACATTCCGATAGCGTGGAGTGTTTTCACACCCTTGATGCAAGAGGCGATCTTAGACAACAATTAGTAAAACCTTTTAGCTTTAGGATTTGGATCTTCATCATTTTGTATTTCGGGAACTAAATCTTGAACATCAGGGAAATGAAACTCATGAAACTCACGTCAGGCGCGTCCATTACCATGTTACGAATCAAATTCTACTTCACTCGACGGGGTACTTGTTGAGAGGTCGGCTTCACTCACGACCGGGTAGTTGTTGAGAGGTCCCGAGGATATTTCTCCCGTGTCGCTCCACGCATAATAATCACGAACAAACCCATACCTATACAAATCATACTTATTTGCTTCATTTTTTCCATACCTTATGATTGCACCTCGTACATGGGCAATTTATTGTGCCATCAGTAATTCCTCTAGTCCGTATAAAAGAATCTGCATGCTTGATGAACTCATCAATTGTCATAAAATGCTTGAGTGTCTATTTTATACATCCAATCCGCGAGAGAACTTGAAGTCATCGGTTTTGCTTTGATTGATTAAGCCAATGAAACTTAGAATGGAACAACAATTAAATTGAGTAATCTGTTAATTGCATACTGTAGCAGTCTCTGTCCTTTATCACAGTTGATCATACAATGTACTATCGTACCTGCAAGACCTGTAACAAGGTTACTGAAGTATATTTCTATCTTTTTCTATTTTCTCAGGAAAATAACAAAAATATGAAATAGGATCAAAAGATTCGAGAGGGGATATACACTTGAAGGGTTTCAAGATACCAACCCAAATGATACATTGACCTAGATATAAATCTAACTGTTGAAATACACAAAGCATTAATGGGATCTATTTTGGGTTCATATAAATGAAAAACGTGAACAATGTAGATGATACTGTTGATTATAACACCACTTCCTCTTATGTCAGCCATTGATTATAACTTAAAACAGCTTTTGAAGATATATTTTGATTAATCTCTTGGATAGCTAGCTAGTTAGGCTATATATCCTCTAGCTAGTCTGCTAGTCTGCTATATATCCTCCACATTGTGCTCAAGTTGTACTTTAACTCATTCACATTCATTTTAAACCCCAAATTGTCCACGTAAAGTATGCTTCCAGTTAATACTACCCCTTTGCCACAAGGTCCTCATCAAACACCACAATTTCATTACCATTTTCATCAATTTGAGTAGGTCTTAGATTCGGTTTATTATCCAAAATTCTTCCATTCATATTACAAATTGAATCAGCAAATTTGATCGGAACCTTCAATTTACGCTTAGATGATCTTCTTTTGGTAGATTTTTTAAATGCTACTCGAAAATGCATTCAAATTCTAAGGCTATTGCTTACAACACTACTAGTTTCAAGCTACAACTACGTCGCCTAACACTTTAATAAATCAAAAAGCTATTGCTTACAACACTACAATTTATCAGCTTATGTTCATTTACAACATAAGCTTATGTTCTATCTATACACTACAACATTACAATTTATCGCCAAACGTAACTTAAATAACTTATACTCATTTACAACAACAATTTATCAGGTTATGTTCTATCTATACACTACTAGTTCGCCAAACGTAACTTAAATAGTGTTTAAATTGCAATTCCAAACAACCCCTAAAACAGCATGACTAAGCAGATAAGCATAAGTTAATAATCAAATCATAGCAGACTAAAGCAACACTAAAATAGTACCCAGTATAAACACGGTTAATAATCAAATCACAACACTAAAATACAAAATTATTATGTGTAATACAAAACGTATACCTGAGATGATGACGGAGATGATGACCGGAGATAATGGCGAATGCTTGTGATGGTGAGGCGATGACTGGTGTAATTGGGGGAATCGTTTGTGAAGATGATGGAGTACAACCGTTTACATGTTTTGGGGAAATTGGGGGAATCGGTGTAATTTATTATAAATTGAACTTTTTATATTTCTTATCTTTATTATCATTAAATAAAGTTTAATTTATAATATAAAAAGTTTAATTTATAATAAAAGTTTAATGATAATAAAGATAAGAAATATAAAAAGTTTGATTTATAATATCTTTTTTATTAAAATGTTTACATACTTAGTAATTTATACTTTGTTATAACCGGGGATGGAGCAAGAGTTCCGAAGGTGCTGCTGGACCTTTATGGATTTTTTGATGCGGTGTTAATTTTTTGAAGACATTTAAATTCACTTGGTTAATCGAAATGTGTTTTGATGTTTTAAAACATCGGTGTATCCGGTCATATTTGGTCACGGTGCGAGACCTCTAGTTAAGCTAAAGACATCTTTTAAAAGATAGTGATTATGGTAACAACATGACGTAATTAGTGATGTTGATAGCGACTTGCTTTAGGAAGTCACAAAATTAGAGACAAGATTATTGACATGTTGCAAAAAGTCATAATTTTGCGTCACTAGTAGCGATCGGTTTTTAGAATGTCATAAGCTAGCGGCATGTTTAGCTACTTCTTTAAACATGTCACAAAATTAGAGACATAGTTAACAACATGTTGCAATAAGTCGCAATTGTTGCGACACTATTGGCGATGTATTTTTTATATGTCACAAATTAGTGGCACGTTTAGCGACTTCTTGAAAGACGTCACGAAATTAGAGACGTAGTTAACAACATATTGCAAGAAGTCACAATTGTTGCGACACTAGTGACGATGTACTTTTTATATGTCACAAACTAGCAACACATTCAACGACTTGATTGGTGACATCGTATTTTTTGCGACTTTTTAGTTGACTTAGAAGACGTGTAAGTTACTAAACATGTCACTACTTGGGTCGCAAATTTGCGACATAACTCCTTGAGTCGCTAAACATGTCACCAAATGGCTTATTTTTTGTAGTGCCAAGCGATTTTGCTGTTGGAGCCGTCCTAGGCCAACGTGAAGGAAAACAGTTTCGACCTATATATTTTGCTAGCAAGACACTGAATAGTGCTCAGCAAAATTATACCGATCCGCGAAAAGAATTGCTGGCCGTCGTTTTAGCATTGACAAATTCGATCATACCTCGTGCTCTAAAAGCGGTCGTTTTACCGATCATTCAGCTCAAGTATCTGTTCACCAAGCAAGATGCTAAACCGTCTTATTGATGGATTTTGCTACTCCAAGAATTTGACATCGAAATCAAAGATAAAAAGCGAGAGAGAATCTTCTGCTGCGAGATCACTTATCTCGTCTAGAAAATCCGACCTTGAGGAATTAAAACAAGAAGAAATCGATGACTATTTCCCTGATGAAACCCTCATGACCATCGATGGAACTGACGATCCTTGGTTTGCTGACTTTGCGAACTACCTCGCGGAGGAATTCTCAGAAAAGGACTAACTCATGCTCAAAAAGCAAATTCTTTTCGGAACTTAAATACTATTTTTGGGAAGAACCATATCTTTTCAAAATGAGTCCTGACGGAATGATCCAGAAGATGTGTTTCGGTTCAAACCCAAGATTCTTGGCGAATGTCATCATGGCCCAGGGGGACATTATGGTCCTTCCACCACTAAAAAGTTTTTGATCTCGGATTCTATTGGCCAACAATATTCAAAGAAGCATATACACTTGTTCAAAATTGTGACGCTTGCCAAAGAACCACCAATCTCTATCGAAGAGATGAAATGCCACTAACAAGCATTCAAGTGTGTGAAATATTCGATATTTGGGGAATAGATTTCATGGGACCTTTCCCTAAATCCACAAATTCGAATACATTCTCGTTGCTATAGATTATGTGTCCAAATGGAAGATGAATCTTTACCAACAAGCGATGCTCGTGTCGTGTTAATTTCCTCAAAAGCTTTAAACCGTTATGAAATTCCCAAGTTGATAGCGTCGAGGAACCCATTTTTGTAACCAACAAATGGATAAAACCATGAAAAGATATGGAGTTCATCACCGATTCGCTTAGACCTATCATCCACAAACTAGTGGTCAAGTTGAAAATACCAACAGAGCTCTCAAAAGAATATTAGAGAAAGCGGTGAAGGACAATCCTTCATGTGGGCAAAAACTTAGCGATGCTCTGGGCATTTCATACGGCTTATAAAACTCCAATTGGCACAACTCCTTACAGACTCTTGTATGGAAAGACTTGTCATTTGCCGTTCGAGGTTGAACATCGTGCTTATTGGGCCCTCGAAGCTGTAACACCAATCTCAAAATAGTTGGAGAAAAGAGATTCACGCAATTACACGAACTCGATGAATTAAGACTACAAGCTTATGAAAATTCCAAACTGTATAAAGCTAGAACAAAAGCTTATCACGATAAAAAGCTACGAGTTCGAAAAGAATTCAAAGCTGGAGATAAAGTTATGCTTTTCAACATGAAATTCAAATTCAAAGCTCCTAAATTACAAGCAAAATGGTTTGGACCTTATATCGTTAAACATGGATATCCATCCGGGTATGTCGAACTCTATGACAAACAGGGTGGAAGTTTCATTGTTAATGGGCACCGAATCAACTTATATTACGACAAGGAGCAAACGAATGAAGTTTCATGTGCAGCGCTTTCCTATGAAAATGAATTCGAGACTATCACCTTTGTAGCACCATTTCTAGGAAGAATCCCACAAATTGTTCCATGGAAACCATCTGCTGAATTCGTCTGGGACGATATCGAAGCTACTGGTGAAGAATTCATGTACATCCCCGAACTTTTCAAAATGTTCAAGGCTGCTGTAACACCCCAACCCGATAAGGGTAGAGGTATTATAAAATGGTGTCATATCAAAGCATACATAATGAACATAATAAAGCAGCGGAAGTCTTAAATAAATAACCAAAAGGAAATCCAGTCAACACGGCTTAAACGTTACATAAGTTCATCCAAAAGGAGAAGGAATAAATCCAAGACATAAATAAGCATAATCCGAGTCTAAAATAATGACAACATAATCGAGCAGAACTAAGATGACTAGAGCCATAGATCCTCATAACCGCTCATCACTCAAACCCATAGCTAAGAATCCCAGCTTCTAGCTTAATTACACTGCGCATGGAAAGAAAGCTTTGAGCTTAAAAAGCCCAGTGAACAGATATATATGTAACAAAGCGAATAATCGAAGGATAAGTAATGAGGATATCATAATCATAAGGTGCAATGGGAAATATCATAAGGCATAACAAAGGATACGCGAAAGAAAGGAAATGGAAGCTCAGTCATCTACCACGAGCCCATATCATATCAAACACATATCATATCATATCATATCATATCGATTGTATCGGAGGGTGACCTCGGAATACCAAATATAATGGAGGGAGACCTCAAGTAACGATGGAGTGATCAACTCCGAGATGTGAAGGCAGCGTATTCGCACACGACATCATTCACCATATAAATCATATCATATTAAATCCACTAAACATATCATATCTAGGATGCATCCATACGCCCCCCGGAACATATTGGCCAAATCATATACATATAGTGAGCTCATAATCATATCATAATGGGGGCGGTGTGCAACATCACTCGTGCATACTGGAGTCATGCCATTGGTGCATCAATGACACGGTCATGTTACCTTCATGACTAGGAAACATATTTTGGCTCGGGTATCAAACTGACAGGTCAAAGCATAATCATATCATATCATAAGGCTTCATATCAAAGTTCATATCAAAGGTTCATATCGAAGTTCATATCAAAGGTTCATATCGAATGGAGTATAGCAAAGTCATAGGGAAGCCCTAATAAGGAGGCTTAGAGTAAAGCATAACAGTTCCAACGAATATCGAAAGATGAAATACGAATCATGAGAAACCCCTACTGAAAAGGGATAGAATATCTGTACCTTATTATGAGCAAATCACAACGAAAGTAAAATCAAGCAGATCAAACGTCAGCTAGGAACCTATATGAATTAAATAACGTTCTATAAGAATCAGATCACTCGTTTAAGACGGCTTTCCATTTTTAGCAGGTTTCCTCTTTTAGTAATCTTTCCATTTTAAGTACTTTCTATTTTAGGTAACTTTCTATTTTTAGCAACTTTCCATTTTTAGTAACTTTCCAGAAATAGCAGGTTTCCATAATTAGCAGGTTTCCATAATTAGCAGGTTTAGTTACTTATCTTAATTTAAATAATGAAAATGAGTGTTATTATGATTTAAGGATCATTTATGGCAAGTTACAAAAGTTTAGGGTTTAAAATGTCAATAATGCAAAGTATAGGGTTAAAAGTGTAAATATAGCAAGTTTACTCATTTTACTCATTTAATCCTTTTTGTTAATATATTAACAAGTTAATCCATCAAGTTTCACAATTTACAAAATAATCCCTTAACTTTATTAAATCATCAAATACAAAACCCTAGTTTTTTATTATGATTAACGTATAGGTTTTAACACATGTAGACTCGATTATCATAGATTACACAACACATTAACCAATACCCATATTGGTACGTGACATCCTCACCAAAAACATATTATGTACGCCCCATATACAAATCAAAACACCTCAAGTAAATCATTCGTTTATCGATTCCATTTATCACATACGTATACGTATAGTTTCACAATCTCATTTAACCCTTTAATGTAATACATATATGTCGACATAATGAGAGACCAAAAATCAGATTTGTAATAAGATTAACATGTTACATATCATACGAATCATATAGGTTTAGAATCATGATTTTATGTAATCCATTTTATCATTTCATGTGACAAACATATTCATTATTCTATGTGTTTCATTTTCGTATAACAAGCCCTAGAATGGACTCCATAGCCACGTTATGAATAAGAAAACAAAAGGGAGAAGACGTGAGATGATGATACGTTACCCTAGTAGCGTGTACGTGACAAGGAAAACAAGAATTAAACCACCACGATCAAAACCAAGCCTCTCTTGGCTATAACCACCCCACGACCTAAAATCAATACCCACGTCCAAGCTTCAATTCGAACCAAACACGATCACAATGCCCACCAATCGATCACACACGATCACAAGCCTGCTAGGAACACCTTGTTTGTTTGATTTTCGGATGGAATGAAGAAAATAAGAGTATGCCGCCACTTTTGTGAAAGAAAGAGATCTAGGGTTTACTTGGTGTGTTTTTGAATGAAATGGAAATGTGTAAATGAGATAAATAAAATTGATATGGATAATAATGGGGAGAGGGATTGAGGCCGGCCACCAAGGGGGGAAAGGACCAAATCATTGACTTTCTATGCTTATCACTTCATTATGAATGTAGTCCTTTATCTAGTCTAGGTGAATCGTGTACATATTGATATGTTTATTTGTTACTTAGAGTTTAATCATTTATGTTCTTTTAATTCATATCATAAGTTAATTACTTTCATAATGTGTGTATATTATTGATGAAATAACTTGTTAAACGATGTTGACGTGTTTTCCGAGTTTGTATAAATTTTAAGTTTGAGGGCAAAATTGTCATTTCACGCGTTTGAGATTTTTAGGGTTTTACAGTTGCTCTTGCGGCTAAATAAATTCGGGAAGATTCGAGTCAGGCTGATGACTCGGTAATAAAACAAGCGCTTCTCGGGAGGCAACCCGTGTGTTTTAGATTTGATTTTATGTGGTCACTCCCCAAAGTCTTAACCTTTGGTTAAACTTAAGTGTGTGGGGGTGCCACCCTTTAATAAAACCTTTTGTTTGTTTATAAGATTTTGTGCAGGTAATGATTTCTCCGGTGAACGCCAGGAATGAAGGAAGATTTTAAGCTGACAACTCATTGACATATCAGGTTTCATCTCTATTTTTCCTATTTCTATACTTTGAAGTTCATTTTTCATTGAGGACAATGTCTAACTTAAGTGTGGGGGATGAATAGGAAAAATTAGAGTTTTCATGCTTAAATTTTAAATTTTGTTTTCCCTTGTGATCTAGTTGTTTTCACGCTTTTAGGATTATCTATTAGAATAACTGGATCAATCCAGATAAACGGTAATATTTGAAATTTCGAGATGTGTTCCGATTACTATTGCAATCCATTTTGGGATCGATAAACATTTGCTAGCACATATCATACCCTTTTTCCACTAAATTGTGAGGATTTGAGCCTATTTCATAAACAGCATACATCTTTTATGCTTGGATCTTTTGCTATGAGTGTGCCGGTGATTTTATTGATTCTAGAACTTGTACATGTAAATCATTACCCGGACCGCGGTGAGATCGCATTAATCGATATAAGTAAATTCATGTGATAAAGAGGCACCTTAGGATTTAACCCAAATGGCCTTCCATTTTGCATCTAATGATATATTAGCTATCTGCATTGGTTAGTTAACCACCCACATGGACCCATTTGTAGTGCTCATTTTAGCACTAGATACCCCTAGTTACACCCTCTGAGCCATCCTTTTCATTTTGCTTCACCCAGAAAATACAAAAGATTTTACACTTTAAACCTTAGCCTACCCCGTATCAATGTCTAAACGGTTGGTTGCTAGTCGCATGGAAAGTGAAGATTGTTCAAATGATTATGAGTACCACATCCTATGAGATTGATTGAGCCATGCGTTAGTTTATGTTCAAAAAAAATGATGTATGAAAATAATAGCCAATGTGCTATGATAGTAGAACAATTGTCATGGCGAAGCAAAAAGTTGTGGAAAATAGAAAAGAAGAAATTGAAGCTATAATCATTTATTTGGTTAGGTGGAATATTTGGTAGCTAAACAACGGGTATTAGACTTGATTTCATTTTTATTTTAACAAAAATTTCATATACATTCCCATGCCTTATCCATACCCTTAACCCTTAGCCTTATCATTATAACCTGAATAAAAGTCCTCTTTAGATGTTTTTACTTGGTGCTCGCATACGCGTCGGCGGAGAGTTTTGTTTCTTGTACAAGCTTATGGTAATAATCTAATCATAAGCGAGCAATGAGTGTGATTTATCTTGTTACTCCACTAAAAATGAGTGATTGAGTGAATTATATTTAGTTCCTTTTAGTGAGGTGTTTTGAAATTTTAATCATGCGAGAAAATCATTGGATATTGTCAAACATCTTGATGTTTCACCTTTATAAAGAATAATTGATGAATCTTCTCTCGTATTTTTACTTGGTTGATTTGCATCACATTTTTTCATAATCACGATCTTGTCAGGTGGGTGTTTTCCTAGATTTGCTTGAGGGCAAGCAAAGTTTAAGTGTGGGGAATTTGATAGCGCTCAGTTGTGCATGTTTTTATTAGCGTTATGTGTGCTTTTATATATGTTATTTGGTTATATTTGCGTAATTATAGTGCTAAAACGCATCAAAAGATGTTTGTCTAGTGTTTATAACCAAGTGCAGGAAGCGGAAGGAAAGTAAAAAATGTCGAGCAAATAGAAGATTCCCGTTTAGGTGAAGCTTAAATCAATATCTCAAGGACCTTTGAAGACCATAGTGATTGAAGAACCAAGTTCTACAAGATAAAGATAAGAAAATATCAAGTTTCCGTATCTCATGATATCCAACCGGATCGGTTGCTCATGCAACGGATCGGTTGGAATATGACGAAAGCGACACTATGACCACCACCAACCGTTGGTCGCAACCCCAGGAGCGGTTGGCCACTTTATAGAGAAGTCCAACGGATCGGTTGGTGCGTATATCGCGATCGGTTGGAGAAGCTGCAGTTGCCAAATCTTCATCACTAAGCTTCCCCTTTGCATCCAACGATTCTAGGACCTTCTCTTGGTGTATTGAGTCCCTTCCTTACTCCTTGGAGGCCAAGTTGATAATTAATACCCTAGGCTTTGGAACTAGTATAAATAGAGACCATTTGTGAGCATATGAGACACACCTCAAATACAAATCTCTCTACTCATCAAAACAAAGCTTTAAGCTCTCATAATTCGTCCTTAGAAGCCCAGGGAAGTTTGGAGTTCCAGGAGTTCCACATTTGGAGGCCAAACCACCAAGAAGTCTACCCCAATACTTTGGGAATCATTACTACACCATTTGTAATCTTATTCCAAGCATTGTAAGACTTTCAATCATGTTTTCTAATGTTCAAAGTTCTGAGTTTATGTTCATGTTTGCTATGAGTGGCTAGTTTCTTTATACACTTGCTTAAATGATGTTGATTTTCATATGATTAGTTAGATTGGGTTAACATGTTTTAATTCAATTTCAAGCTGATTCTAAGATCCAATTGTGCTAAAGTTTCATAGTGACATTTGTTAATCAAGTTTGGCTAATTGATAGTAATCGTTGGGGTCGAAAGAACTTATTGTTATTCAACTAGTCATAATCATTTTGTCAATTGATGATTGTTTTTACCCATTATTCTTGATTATACAAAAGAACTAAGGTGTGGTTGTAATAGAAGCGCTTTTTGATTATCAAATTGGATTGGTTGGAAACATCTAAAAGGTCGTAAGATTAGTTGTTGAGAATCAATTGTAGCCTTTTGTCTATGATCGGTTACCTTTTGTATTGACCATTTCTTAAGCAATTTGATAAACAAGTGGATGTTTTGTGTTTAAGTTTATGTATGTAGACTTATGAAACTTGAATTGATCTTGAATTGATTGGTTAAAACTTAATGCTTGTTTTCATGAATTAAAATCTTGACGAAGGTTTAACTTATAAGAACAATAGATTAGTCCACCAACTAATTATCGTAACCAACATGTTAAGAGGTTAACACAATCACATTAATCTATGATATGAAACTATTTTAAGCAAGTGTAGTTTTTAATCATCCGAATTTCATTATATCTATTTGCTTTGTTATATGTTTTGGATAGACTCTGTTGATTCAAACTTGTGCTTAGATTCACTCAAATCCCTGCGAATGATCCTGTCTTACCTTCATAATCTTGCTATAACGGACGAGTATACTTGCTCGTATGTGTTATTGGTAATATTGGTAATTCACCTTTTATAAATTTAAAACTTGTACACAACCAGCACATCAATTGTCTTACAATATTAATTCTAATGAAATACCACAAGCTAATGGTATATTCAGTTAGGAGAATCAAACTCTATTTGATTTGTTTGATTCAAGATAACCATAACTTCTTTCTTAAAAAGTAACAAGGTTAGAATATTGAGTATGGATTGAATATACTCAATATGACTCTAACCTAGAAGATTGATAAAACACCATTTCATTATGGAATGTGATGAATCACATTAAGTTTTAAAATTGAAAATTCTAAATTTGTTAAACTACGTATGAATAGGTTATTAACAAACTAAAGTCAGGAATTATTAATGTGTATTTGTAATGTCCCAAAAAGAGAATAATATAGTTTTGCTCTAATTGCTAAGTATATATAGATAGTCTATATATATTACAAATGGCAAGTGGGAGTTTTTTTATCTTGAAAGATAAAATTACAAGATACATAATCTTCTAAAAACACTAGTGAATATCATGATGAGGTTAGACATGTAAATGATAGACCTCATGATGATGGAATTTTCGTTTATAGATCTGCAAGGATATCTCATGTATTTGACTTATATGCTGAGAAACATGAGTTACAGGATTATAGTAAACATGATAATCATTATGATGGATTACCAAATATTGAATTGGGTAAATTACTCATACTATGAATGTTAAAGATGTTGTCTATAAAGACAATCAATTTTGGAAATTTGGTTTATCCTAATAGTTAGACTAGGTTGTCTAACTCGGTTAAAATGCAAAAAAACTTGTCGTGTTAATCTGAAATAGTAGGCTTCCTCAATAAATGCGAGTGACCAAAAGTAAACTATAGATTTTGTGGAGGTAATAACTTTGTATCAAAAAAGTTATTCCATTAAGTCAAGGGTAAGTATTAAAACAAATCAAAACTGTAAGGGGCTCTTGCAAAACAAAACCTTTATCAGCTTTTTACTTAATCTGTCAGTGGCGCGTGAACAAGATGCTTCAGAAATAAAACCATATTTTACGACTAATTTCATCTCATTAACATTTCTAGTTTTCATATTTACTTCCGTTGCTACAACTATCGATGGTCAATTTCATATACGATTTTGATTTATTTTGATAATTAGTAAGTAGAATTGGCCATCATCTCACTTATGCCCATGTCTGTTACACAAAGGCCGCTTATTACGGACTACAGACTATTTTCCAGAAGAGAGAAGTACCATTTCAGGCAATTAGTAAATAGTCATTTCCTCAAAGTAAGCGGCCTTTGTCATATACTCCGTAATAGTTAAATAACAAAAGATTTTTTTAAGTAGTTACACAGATTGTAGTTTGTTTTGGTTGTTATCTACAAAGTATAAGTAGGATATATAGCTGTTGAACAAAATGTAGATTGGGGTCACTATAACTTTACATGTAGTACACTCGCATCCATATTTTACAAAAATCTATTCACTTTTTTTAGTGCAATTTGTCAAAGGACTTGAGTCTGCTGTATTACTCACTAGTATAGTCACTACATTGATCAATAGGACATTAGGACCCCTTGTAATATGGCACACTTGGTCATACGAAGAACTCGGACATCTATTCAACATTGACTCCCTTAACGTTTTAATGTACTCTTGAGGTATTAGATATTCCTAAATGAAAAATGAGAATATTCAATTCAGCTATAACCACATAAGCTACATATACTATTATTAACCCAGTCGTCAAACATGTCAAACATGTCAAACAAGAAACTGAAATTCCGATATTAAAGAGATGGAAAAAGGTCCTACCAACTGACCAATATGTTGACCAAGCTTGATGTATATTCCGCCATTTTTGAAGCAAAGCTCTTCGAGCCTACGTGCACTCCTGGTGTGGACTTCATGTTTAACTCTTTTTCTCTCAATACTACCCTCTGGAAGTCCTAATAGTGAATACCCGTAATCTAAAAGCACAACCCACATTCATCTATTTCAAAATCAATTTATATAATATGGTAGGATTAACACAAAATGAAAAGATATACTACCCATAGAACACCAAAAGCAACATAAAGTTGGTAGATATGGAGAAGGGAAAGGGTGGAAGAGAGGTTCAAAAGGGTTCAGAGGGTTCAAAGGGTGGTTTTGTTTTGTAGCTTTTGGGAGGGGTTCAAATGGCGGTTCAATTGCTTTAAAAAGCTATCATAGTCTTTAGGGGCCAAATGGGATTCTAAGTATATTGCCGTTAAAGCCCTATCATAAAAGTATACTACTTTGTATGCGATTATTTTGGTTAAAAAATCACACATGTTGGTATCCTTAGGTTTTGTTTTCGAAGATTTGAAGTGTTTAGAATATAACAAACAGCTTCTTTTCTGTGTTGTTTGAGAGCCCCCGACGCATACACATAGTCTGCAATATATACGTGGAGATAACTTTCGAAGTTATCATACATTTAATCTTTGTTCTTGGCCTCATTTAAGAAATCAAGTTACTGTAATCAAACGAAACACTTGTTCGTTATAAATAGAGCTGCTTGTTTTGTTTAATTTGGATGAGATTAGGAGTTCAAATGGTTGCCTGCAAAAAACTTGGGAGGGTGGAGAAGGGAATGGGTGGAAGAGAGGGTTCAAATGCTGGTTTTGTAACTTCGTAGCTTTTGAGAGGGTTTAAAAGGCGGTTCAATACCTTTAAAAGTGGTCATATTAGTCTTTAGGAGCCAAAATAGGTTTTTAAAAATACGTACCGTAACCCACAATGAAGTAAAGTTTTTTGAGTATTTGGGCAAAATAATCAAACATTTTGGTAGAAAAATGTCTTAACGAGTTGCGTAAATTTTGCAAACTACATAATTAGTTTTTGAATGTTTTATTATTTGATCATGTTTAGTCTGGAAACTACATACTCAAAGCATGGACTACAATAATGCCTAAACTAATATTTTACATTTGGGTAAAAGCCATAAAATAACAACGTACTTTTCAAATTTTGCCGACTTGAATCATTTACCTTTTTACTACTTTACTTCACCAACAAACTTTTAAAATTTGTTCCGACTTCACCCATATGACCCGTTTATATTAAAATAATAACTGAAAATGACTATATTACCTTTGTATTCTTTAAAATTTGTTCCGACTTCACCAACGAACTTTCAAAATTTGTTCAAACTTCACCCATATGCCGAGGGTAATATAGTCATTTCAGTTATTAATTTAATATAAGCGGTCATATGGGTGGTGAACAAATTTGAAAGATAATCATAAGGTAATAAAAAAGTTAATGTTTCAAGTCGGGAAATTTTGAAAAGTACGATGTTATTTTATGGCTTTTACCCTTTCAATAGTTATTTTTATTGTTTTAATATGCTATATTTAGTTTTATTGTTATTGTTTCAAATATTTTTGTGAAAAAATTAATCAAAATTGTTATAAACAAAAGCAAACACATAAATGTTTTGTCTATAAGTTAGTTTTAATAAATGAATGGTCTAAAAAAATAAAGTTTAATAATTGGTTGGCCTTCCAATACAATAATTGGTTGGCCTTCCACGAATGAAAATAAAGTGAAATGAGAAAATTGAATTGATACGCCAAGGGCTGCTAATGGACCAAGGAGAACTGCAAGGGTATCGAAGAAACGAGTGTGGCACAAGGACTTTGTGTTACACTAGGATTAACTATCTTTATCTTTATGTTTTATTAGGATATGTCAGTCATGTTAGGATAAGAGTCATTGAGAGTCATTGTTCGTCTAGGAAACGTCTTTATGTTTGTGTTGGATTAGCCTTTGAGTCGTGTATGCTATTTAAGCAACACCATTAATGAAATCATACAGATTTTACGAGTCAAATACTTCTCTTCTTGCTTTTAATTACGACGGGCTAGCACCCGCTTAAATTGGTGCCAACCATCGATACTTCCTCAACGGGATATCAATTGGTGCTGGTCTATTGCTGAGCATGGGCGTGGTTGTTGTTGCTTCAAAGGTTCCACGGAATTGCACAATGGCTGCGGGGTTTGAGGGCGGCAATAATGTAATGTCTTGCAGAACCACCACGAGGGTTACTTGACGCAAGTCTGGTGGTGGTGCGATCAAGGAGGTTATTGCCAATCGATGCGTTTGGATGTTCAAATTTATGGGGATGATCTGATCGATGGATTTTGCCATTACGAGAATATTTTTCTTTACTTAACACGGATCAACGTTTGCGGATTGTGGGTTTAACCTCGAAGAGCGCTGCGGCGGAATGGTTTCGTTGGATGTGAAGAATGGGTTGATCACCGATTGGGATCGTTTGTGAAAGTGTTAAAACGATTTGGACCTTCAAATCTGAAGACCACGGGGGCTTTGGCGGCTGCTACAACTAGGTACGGTGGAGGAATACCAACGTGAGTTTGAAAGATTAATGAATAGGGTTACGATATACCGAAACCTTGCTCATATCTTTCTATATATCTGGGCTTAAACTTCATCTTCAACGTGAATTGTTAGTGTCCAAACCGACAACATTAGGTGACGCATTTTCGTTGTACGTATTGAAGCCAGCGGATGACCGGTATCGTCGGTTTATTCACAGCCACCAAAGCATTATGAGTGTGGGGGACCACGTCATCCACCGTTTTGGGGCTTCTTCAACCTCGGTTGGCGTACTAAACAAGCATTGTTACCGACTCATCCCAAACTCAACCCCCTTACAACTTCCAATCCACTTGCTATTAAATGGATCTCTCGGAAGAACGTCAAGAACGCCTTAACAAGGGATTGTGTTTTAATTGTGATAATAAGTGGGCACGCGGTCATAAGTGTCAGGAAATTTTTACTTCATGACCGATGACGAGGTTGATCTGACAGAGCCGACACACGCTCTCGAGGCGTGGAAAGTAGCGACATATCTATTTTACATTCTCTCGTGGGGCAAGGGAGCCCTCGTCGGCACAGGGGTTCGATTGGGACAGGTAATGTGCATGTTTTAATTGATAATGGTAGTACTCATAATTTTGTTAGGCCCGATGTCGTGAGAAAATGAAGCTCGGCCTTCAAGCAACCAAAGATTTTAAGGTCTATATCGGGAGTGGCGAATCTTTACTATGTGAGAGTCTATGTACCCGAGTTACGGCGTATGCAAGGATTCTCAATGGACATCGATTTATATGTTCTTCCAATGAAAGGTCCGGATGTTGTTGGGAATGGGCTACAAAAACTCTAAGAAAGTAACACATGACTATGCAGAACAAACCATGGAATTTACGATTGAGAATACTACGTATACCTTGAAGGGTGACGGAGTCTTACGCATGAAAAGAATTAGTCTTCATCATATGCATGCATTACTTGAAACCGATGAAGTCTATGGAATTTATGAATTACACACTTTGACAAGGACGAGATGGTCGACCCGCCGACCGTGAATGCACCACGCCCCGAGATTGCTCCGCTCTGGATCGATTTGGTTCCTTGTTTACTCTGCCTACTCCTCGCCACCTCCCCATAGTAGATCATAGAATCCATTTGTTGCCTACCAAGCCCATTAATGTTTCGGCCGACGCTACCCTCACTATCGGAAGGTGAGATGGAGAAGCTTGTTCACCTAAATGTTGGAGCAGGGAATTATAAGGTTTAGTCAAAGTCCTTTTTCGCTCCTCTGTTTTACTTATTAAGGATGGGAGTTATCTTTTGTGTGGACTACCGCACTTAATGAGGCCACTGCTATGATAAGTTTCCCATCCCAACTGCCGATGAGATGTTTGATGAACTCGGAGGGGCGGTTATCTTTACTAAGTTGGATCTACGAGCGGGATATCACCAGATAAGGGTTCATGACCGCGACATTTACAAAACGGCTTTCCGCACTCATGATGGGCACTACGAATTTTTGGTTATGCCCTTCGGGCTCACCAATGCTCCTTCTACTTTCCAAGCCACAATGAACCGTTTGTTTTCACCCTATTTACGTAAATTGAATCGTTTTTTGACTATTTTAGTTTATAGTAAATCACTTGAAGCTCATGTGGAGCATTTGGAGTGTGTGTTGTCTTGTTTACAGAAAAACCAATTTTTTGTGAAACGTTCTAAGTGTGCGTTTGGGGCGTCTTCGTTGGAATATCTTGGTCACATAATATCAGGGCATGGTGTGGAGGTGGATTCTAAAAAGGTGGCAGCTGTTCGTGATTGGCCAGTACCTAAAACGCAGAGACATGTGCGTGGATTTCTTGGGTTAGCTGGGTATTATAGGCGGTTTATAAAGGGCTACGCTACTATTGCTGCTCCGTTGACTGATTTGTTGCGCAAAGACGCGTTTCAGTGGGGTGAATCAGAAACCACAGCCTTTGAAGCTCTCAAGCTGCAATTATCCACTACCCCGGTGTTAAGTTTGCCCGACTTTGCGCAAACTTTTGTTGTTGAGACTGATGCGGCAGAAGGAGGCATCGGTGCGGTATTGCTCCAAAATGGTCGACCCATATGTTACTTTAGTCGGCGGTTAGGACCACGCGCATGAGCCGCGCGACTTACCATAAAGAATTATTCGCTATTGTGGAAGCGGTTTTTAAGTGGCGACACTACTTGCTTGGGCGGCGTTTCGTGATACGGACTGATCACAGGAGTCTCAAGGAGCTTATGCAGCAGGTCATTCAAACTCCGATTCAACACAAATATGTTCGTAAGTTGCTAGGTTTCGACTTTAGCATTGAATATAAACCGGGGGTACAAAATCAAGTGGCCGATGCATTGTCTCGAATGTATGAGGATGCCGAACCCTTAACAGCTTCTTTTATGTCATTAAGTCAACCATTGACCGAGTTTATGGGCGAACTAAAGGCAGAGAACCAGGATTTGGAGGAGTTACGTGTTCTGCATCAGCAACTTGACCAAGGGTCAGCTGCGGTTGGTTTTCGGCGTCAGGAAGGGTTGGTAATTTTTCAAGATCGTTATTTTATTGGGGTGGAATCCAAATTAAAACCCTTGTTGTTGCGTGAGTATCACGACACACCCAGCTCGGGACATGGCGGGGTCAAGAAGATGATGGTCGGTTTATCAGCTATGTTTTATTGGAAAGGGATGCGTCGGTCGGTAGAAGACTATATTAAAAGTTGTCGTGTATGTCAACAAACCAAGTATTCGACACAAGCAGTTGGAGGTTACTTACAACCGTTAGCTACGCCGACTGCGGTTTGGGAGGATGTATCAATGGACTTCATCACGGGTATGCCATTATCAAAGGGTTTTACTGTTATTCTTGTAGTGGTGGACCGATTCTCTAAATATGCACACTTCGCTCCTTTACCAACTAGTTTCAATGCCCACAAAGTGGCGGAGGTCTTTGTCGAAACCATTGTCAAACTCCATGGAATCCCGAAATCTATCGTGTCTGATCGTGATCCTATTTTTGTTAGCAAATTTTGGACGCAACTTTTTAAGCTTAGTGGGACGCAACTCAATCATAGTACCGCTTATCACCCTCAAACGGATCCATCGATACTTCCTCAACGGGTCGTATCATGAATCTTATGTGTAATGTTTGAGGCACATCTCAAAAGGAAAAGAAAAACGATTGCTGGTTTAAAACCTGGACATCTCAAAAGGAGCGTTCATATATAAAGCTCACTTCTGAACGTTTGAGGCACGGCAGGTCGTTGAGATTTGGAAAAGAAAAAGGAGTGTATGTTTTTATGAATTGCTTTCATTACACGCTTTGAGCATATACATTAACATGAACCTGTTTGTGGTTAATCAATTTGAGTTATGGAAAATTACGCTTAGAAACAAAGATATGAAATAGGTCGTCAACGAAACTGTCAATCAATCTCGTAATTATATCTCACAACTGCTGTAACAGATAAGTACAAAATGTACACTAGCTTCTTCTATAGATCATAACAAAAGGCTAAAAAGATGTAACCATGTGTTATTTGCTCAGAAGACCATCAGACACGAATATCATTTGTCTTCAAGGCTAACTAATAAGCTCAATAACATAAATAAACTATAACAGCATATCGACTACTTACAATATTAGCAGCTATATATCTCAGGACTTCCAGCCAAAAGATTCCATCTGCATCAGAAAATATGGAAGAAAAAAGGGAAAAATCATAGTATTAATCATTTTGAGCAATTTGGTGCAATGGGAAAACATGTGAAATACACTAGCTTCATTTTCTCATATAAACTCTTCTTCTCTTGTTTCGGCTCTTCAAGATCATGTGCTCCCCTGCATCAGCAACTGCACTAAGCCAGTTTGCTCTTGTGCTTGACAGCATAAGATATCACATCACCAATCCAACTATGGTTCCACATCCATATCCCAACATCACCATTTTCAATGTAAATCCACTCTCCTCCTAATCTTCATCTGCTTCAAGCTGTAGCTCATGTAAATAATTGTTGCACTTTCTGGGCAATGGAAACCCACAAAGTTTTGGATTCCGACTATATGAGTTCTCTTCAAATGTTCTTAATTGATTTCCTGTGAGTTGGTTACAAGGTACAGGCGAGTGAGGTTGGTGAGTTGTCGAAATGTTTGCACATCAATTTGGCCAGCCAACTGATTATTGTTACTGAGGTCTAAGTATGTTAATGATGGAAGAGCAAATGACTCAATCTTAAACCTGCTCCAAAGCACAACAAACCCGACCATAACTCCAACACACGAGCTCTTGTCCCCTCATAGTGGCGGCTGTGGTGTTTTACACGGACCAAACTCGAGCCCTAAGCGTGAAATTGGTGGTGCGTAGTGGTGGCAGCGGATGAATTGTATCTTGTAGCATTCCACAATTGAGATGGACACCGATGACGTCACTGGTGGAGTTGTCGCAACTAATCCATCCCAGTTACAACAGTCTGTACTTGTTTAAAGGTGCTGTGCCGTTGATGGATGAAAGATTTTGTTTAAAGAGCAGCAAAGCTACGCTGCCTGACGAGCTTCTTATAGATGTTGCTAAGCTGCATGGCGAGCTTCTTTTTAACTTGGAACAAGACATGTACTGTAATGAATCAGTCCATCCGTGTTTTCCATATTCAGGAATGTTGCTACGCTGCATGACGAGTTTCTTCTAGATGTGATCCATCTACCTACTAGTCTGCTACACCATGTTGTTAAGAATTTGTCTACAAATAAATTTACATAACTACTTACCACATAATATGTCAATAGTTTAACAGCGAAGAATGGGAGATATTGCATACTGGTTCAGATACTAATTTTGTACAGAGACTAAATCAAACGAGACAAAATAGAGAAGGGTAAGAAACATGGGGCTAATAAGAATCAAGAAAGTTTATACATATTGCACCAACACCTTACAATCTTTGTAGCTTATCCACTAAACACTACACTGTAGATTCAAATATAACCAATTATCATCACTTCATTACTAATCCTTTCAATGCACCCCACAGTTTCTGCTTCTGGACCCATTTTTTGTACAAACATTTTACTATTGTTTCGTGTGGAAATGGAAGTGGGTGGTTTGCGTTACTATATGGCTAAGGAGATTTAGATTTCACAACTTTAGCTGCATCCTTCAATAGCATCGACCGAACACCATTCACAAGTTCTTCCATTACCATGAACAAAAAGGCTGCAGCCAGAACACTTTGTCCAATATTTGTGTTAATCCCTTTGTAAAAGCCATGGAGCCCTTTGTAGCGTATCATCTTTAGAATTTCATCCAGTGTCCATGAACGAAAACAGGATTTGTGTGAATATGCGATCTTTGTGGGAGGTTAGTAACTTTTGCATATTTCATAATCACATTTACCTTCGTACTGATGTTTTTTGTCTAACCCCATAGCTTGTCTTGCCTGAAGTCTTGACTGCAAAATACAGATAGTTTAATGCTTCTATAAATACTGGGGTGGTGTAGCAGAAAAAATAAAACTGGCAACAATTTTGATTTGAGATGAACATTTCAACCCATTTACTTATGAATGGGTCGCTTCGGGTTTTGTTTCATCTCCAACGAGACATTAAGTCAAACATTTTAATTGAAAGATAACTTAAAGAGAAACGGGTTAACTGGGTCGATACCCCAACTGGTCAAACAGGAAGAAAGTGAATTTTTTATGCATAAAACATCCTAAATCACTTTACTCAAAAATTAATGTTATTGTTGCAATAATATAAATTTTGCTAAAAAATTTTGGCTAAAAAGTGTTCCAGGCAACCCAACCCGACCAGTTTCAGTAAGTACCAAAAAATTGCCTGTTGCCCAAACCGCCATTTTTCCACCCCTAGTTCGACTATTAACATCTAATAAGATTTACTACGAGTTAGATTTTTGAAGATGGAATCAGTCAGTCTTGAGACCTAATTCTTCGATTACAGATATTAGTGGATCTAAATCAAGTCACTGATTTCAGAAATTGATGTATGCTTGAGTATAATTATTATATTGCTGCTCTACTAAGAAGCTCAAATGACAAGTACTTACCTTTACAGCTAAAAGAGGACAAGTTACCACTGCATCCCCAAGTTTTGCCAACGCCCCAAACAAAAATATCTGAAAAATTATGTGGAGAAATAAGATATTGCCTATAGATAATCCCATTAAATGATAAATAAGTCATAATTATCTGAAAATTCTGCACTGATTATACTAACAGTTACTTGCCTCTAAAGCAGTTACACCTTGGTTACTGTTGCTTAAGGCACGACGCTGCTTCAACTTCTTTAGTAGGGTCTCATACAGCATAAACTGTATTGAAGGATTGCTGACCTGGCTGAAACAATGTGGACAAGAAGTCAAGAAATCATATTGATACAGCATGGGCCAAACCAATGTCGGGAAGACGCCTTTCCAGAATCCCAGGATTCCCGCTTCACCAAAGACTTCTTGAACATGCAGAAAGCAAATTGTTCAAGTTACAATCTTAATAGCCAACACTAAGATAATAATAAACCCGACCATTTAAAGTAGATGGCAAAAAGATGTAACGCTCGGACACACATATCATTTGTCTTCAAGGCTAGCAATACAGCACAATAACAAAAATGAACTTTATAGCTAGCATATCCGCTACAAATTTAGCAGCTATATATCTCAGAAAGTCCAGCTTCAGCCATAACGTTCAACCTACATCAGTAAATAGGACACATTTTTGCAGGTACCCTAGAAAGGACCATGGCACGTTTTACAGGACATAAGGAGCAGTAGGTATATGATAAAATTTCATGTAGATGATTATTCAAGTGCAGGGTCACTGGCAATTTGGTCTCATAATCCACTCGCCAAGCAGGTGGTGGGCAGATAATGAAAAGCTAAAACACATGTAGAACAGATCGAAGAAGAACACACTGGATGGTCAAATTAGATATACTAAGAGACAAGTCATTATTAATAATGCTTTCCTTTTCACACCTTACAATTCGGTAACAAACACTAGTGTCTACAATTTTATAGCATTCACGATGGTTGTATGATCATCAAAATAACAAAAAACTTACTGAATTACACCAAGGTAAATATGTATTAAAATCCTAACAACACACGAGTATTACATACAAGAATAATTCAAAGATACAGAACACAAACATCATAACTCTGAAGCTCATATACGCCTGCATAATTCAGAAGGTCCCAGCCCTCCTCAAACTCCTTCACCTGCATAATTATTTTTTTAAGACCAAGAGAATTCATAGGGTAAGACATTTTGAAAAAATTGATGAAATAAGAAATCATGTGAAAAAGCATACCTTTCATTATCTAACGTCATTTCCCGATGTAAACATGTCTTCTCTTCCTCTTCTTCAAGACCAAACTCTCTGCTGCATCAGCAATTGCATTGAACCATTTCACTTTTCTTGTTGACAACATGAGATATCCCATCACTAATCCGACTAATGTTCCACACCCATATCCCAACATCACCACTTCCCACGTAAACCCACTTTCCTCCTCATAATGTTCTTCTGCTTCAAGCTGTGGTTTGTGTGCATTCTCACTGCAATTTTTGGGTAGTGGAAACCCACAGAGGCCCAAATTCCCTGTAAATGAGTTCTCTTGAAATGTGCTGAACTGTGTTCCTTCTGGAATACGCCCCACAAGATGGTTTTGTGATAGATTTAAGACTTCTAGGCCCTTGATTCCTGCAAGGCTTTGAGGGATATTTCCTATGAGTTGGTTCCAAGAGAGGTCTAATGATTCAATCTCTGATAGCACCAGATTGGCATTCGACCATTAAGGCTATTGTGGGACAAGTTTAGCACTTTCAAAGAACTCAAATTTCTGATTATTTCTGGTATCCCACTTTCGAAATAATTGTTTGATAAATCAATAATAGTTAGGCCAACAAAAAGTCTTGGAATGTCTCTTTCCACACCTTTCACCGCAAAGACGAATGAGTAATACATTTCACCCGTGGACAAATATTCTGGTTTTGTGTTGTTTTTCACCACATTCTTCATGGAATTGAAATTTTGAAAATATTTTGCAGGGAGTTGACCTACAAACCTATTATGAGATAAGTCAAGAACTCGAAGACTTGGAAAGGGGGATTCAACAGTTGAAGAGGGTTGAATGTGACCATGAAAGTTGTTTGATTTGAGGACAAGAGCCTGTAAATTTGGAAGATCTCCTAACCAACCAGGGAATGTACCATTCAAGTTGTTGTTTCCCAAATCAACCACTTTCAAGAATCGACATTTGGACAAGGAATTTGGTACCTCTCCTCTTAATTGATTTCCTTTTAAAATAAGCCCTTCTAATGTTCCACAATACTTGTATACATTTGGAATTGTTCCTTGAAAGCTATTATTCCCCATATCTATCGTATAAAGAGATGAGGTGATATTTCCAAAGCATTGTGGGATCAATCCACCAAAGCTATTATTGGACATATCTAAATACTCTAGCTTGCTCAAGTTGCAAATTGACGGAGGGAATGGGCCCTCAATCAAGTTGGACTGCAGATAAAGTTCAGATAGTCCATACCATTGAAATTGTGGCAAGCCTGTTATGAAGTTATGTGAGAGATTCAAATGCCATAACTCATTACCTCCAATCTCCCCTGCCCAATGAGGAATTTGGTCATGGATTTCGTTGCTAGAGAGATCTAAGGTTAAAAGTTGTTTCATGGCTTGAAATGAAATTGGAAACACCTTTAGCTTGCAAGAAGCCAATCCTAAGTATCTAAAACCAGGGTTGACATAATGATTGGCATTCTTTGTTGTAACAGAGAAACCGCTGTAAGAGAGACCGAGAACTTCAAGGTTTGTGAGGGTTGATAACAATGTATCCAACTCCAATTCACCACTAAAATTATTAAATGAAAGTCCTAGACCAGTGAGGTTGGTGAGTTGTCGAGATGTTTGCACATCAAGTTGGCCACCTAACTGATTGTTATTACTGAGGGATAAGTATTTTAATGATGGAAGAGAAAATGACTCAAAAGGAATATTTCCACTGAACATGTTACGATCTAAATAGAGAGATTCTAAAGAGGGGGAAGTAAACAGCCAAGATGGCAATGTCCCATTAAGTTTGTTCAATCCCAAATCAAGAGAAGTAAGGTGTGTGAGGTTGAAGAGGGAGATGTCAGGATGAAGTGTACCTTGTAGCATTGCGCATTGGAGATCGAGATGGATGACGTCACCGGTGGAGTTGTCGCATCTAACTCCACCCCACTTACAACAATCAGTACTTGTATTCTAGCTCATCATTTTTGGTTGAGAATCACAACCACACATATCATCGTTTGGGTAATTGATGAAGGAAAGGTTATGTTTAAAGAGAAGCAATGCTTGACTCTGTTTTTTAGGGCATTTATGAATATTTTTATTCAAAGAAGAAGTGGAACAGGCAAACGTGGTGAAAATTAGGAAAAGAAAAAAGGCACCGATATTGAACTAGTCATTGTGTTTTTATTTTTGATTGCTATAAAAATTCACAATTCATATAAATATATATAGTGTTACTGGTATTATTGTAGTTGCTTTCATAATAATATTATTCAGAATATATGCGTGGTTTATATTTTGTTGATAAACGTAATATATGGGTTGTGGAAATTTATTAAACTGGTAGACTAGGACTTTTATTTTTTGTTTGATTATACAAAATTTTCCAACTTTTGTCATCCACAATAATGTTTTTCAATCAAAACTTGCATAGATGGTTCTCTAAATTAACATACTCCTCACTTTTAGTGTTACAAGCACAACTGATAACCAATTTACGCTTATGATCCAAAGAGTCTAGTTGTACAAACCATTTGACTCGATAGGCCCTTAAACTTCATTTTATATTTTATTGTGCAAGATTTTCAACTTCAAATCATGTGGATTAGTCGCCAAAAGTAGGTTGAAACTATGGTTACCAAAAAAATTAAATAAAAAAAAAAAAAAACCTTTTATTAGAACTTTTGATTAATTTTATTGAGGTTTCAATATTGCGCTTAGAAATTATTAAAAATTCAAAAACAATTGCTTACATAGTGACCAAAGAGCTTGTTTCCTAATGGTGTCTTTGTTGTGTGATAAACTCTCAATTAAATGGTTGTAGGTTCAAGTCTGGCCGACGTAGAGATAATTTGTAGAGTAAATATTGTCAGATTGTAAGTTACTATTAAAAAAAATTGCTTGCGTAACGATTTTTTGAGGTTTACTAGTTTATTTATGGTGTGGGTCTGAATGTTTGTGTTCTTTGTATGCGTACAGACTTTTCAAAAGGTATTTTTTTTCTATGTTTAGATAAATTTAAGGGTCTTTTCTACTCTTTCTACGTTTACATAGACCTTTCGTATGTGTAATTGATGGAGGTAAGACTATGTTTAAAGAGAAGCAAAGCTTCACTCTGTTTTTTAGGGCATTTATGAATATTTTTATTCAAAGAAGAAGTGGAAGAGGCAAAAGTGGTGAAAATTAGGAAAAGAAAAAAGGCACTAGAAATTGAACTAGTCATTGTGTTTGTATTTTTTGATTTGCTATAAAAATTCACAATTGCTACCAATATATATAGTGTCGCTAGTATTATTGTAGTTGCTTTCATAATAATAAGATCGAGAATATATTTGTGGTCTATATTTCTTTCATTGATAAACGTAACATTTGGGTTGCGCAAATTTATTAAAATGGTCAATTCTAGACTTTATTTTTTGCTTGATTATGCAAAATTTTCCAACTTTTGATTGCGATAAAAAAGAATGTGTCAATGAAATTTCGTCATCCATAATAATGATTTTTAATCAAAACTTGCATAGAGATTTTTTGGTTCTTTAAATTAACATACTCTTCAGTTTTAGTATTACAAGCACAACTGCTAACCAATTTACGCTTATGATCCAAAGAGTCTAGTTGTACAAACCGTTTGATTCGATAGGCCCTTAAACTTCATTTCATTTTTTTTGTGCAAAATTTTCAACTGCAAATCATGTGGATTAGTCGGCCAAAAGGTCTGAAACTATGATTACCAATAAATAAATAAATAAATCTTATATTAGAACTTTTTGAGGTTAATTTAATGAGGAGAGTTTTTTTACATAACAAACTTTTCTCACATATCAAGGGACACATCTCCATCATCTATCTAAAAAAAATCAATGGCTGAGATTAAAAACATTTTATTATTTCACATATTTTTTTATAATTTAAATATCTCTTAAACCGTTAATCGTTAAACGAAAATATTTACACCGTCGCGACGAGCATTTAATTATCTTCCTATAGGCGGTCACTTTGATATAATTCGAAAAAGGAAAAAACTCATTTTAATTTTTTCGTTTTTAGACATCGAATTTCTGAAATTTTAAAAAAATCATATATGATTAAACACTAATTTGAATATCACATGTGATATTAGAGTTAAATCATATAATATATGATATGTAAAATCACATGATATTAGTGTAATATCACATATGATATACATATCATATCACATGTATGTGATATTACACTAATATCATGTGATATTACATATCATATATGATTTAACTCTAATATCACATGTGATATTCAAATTAGTGCTTAATCATGGATGATTTTTTAATGCAAATTTCAGTAACATAAAAAACGAAAAAACTTTAAAAGAAAAGTGAAAAATACGAAGAAAAAAAAATTGTCGAAAGTATACCAAAGTGCCTATCTATATAAAGATAATTAAATGCTCGTCACAATGATATATATTTTTTTCGCTTAACGATTAACCGTTTGAAAGATATTAATATTTGAAAAAAAATGATGAAAGTGGATTTTTTTAATTGTTATGATTAATCTCAACCATTAGATCAAATAAAAATGTAGGGTGGAGATTGATCCCTTGGTATGTAAAGAATCTTTAGTCCTCAAATGATCTTAAATCTAATTTAATTGAGGTTTCAATATTATACTTAGAACTTATTAAAACTTCACAAACAATTGCTTGCATAGTGACCAAAGGGCTTGTTTCCTAATGGTACCCTTGTTGTGTGATAAACTCTCAATTAAATGGTTGTAGGTTCAAGTCTGGCTTCGGACGTGTGAGATAATTTGTAGAGTAAATATTGTCATATTGTAAGTTCCCGTTAAAAAAATTGCTTGCGTAACGATATTTTGAGGTTTACTAGTTTATTTATGGTGTAGGTCTGAATGTTTGTGTTCTTTGTATGCATACAGACTTTTCAAAAGGTATTTTTGTCTATATTTAGATAAATTTAAGGGTCTTATCTACTCTTTGTACGTTTACATAGACCTTTCGAATGAGCCAACTCACAATCTAAAATTTATTTATGATTGTAAGTCCTTAGTTATTTCTATATCTTATATGTAAACTTTTTAGACGAACCAAGTCATAAACTTATTAAGACCTCGATTTACAAGTCCAATGATCTGGTAACGATAAACAAGAGCTATTAATGGGATTTCTTTAAATCACAAGAACTATTAATGGGATTTCTTTAAATCAAGTTGGTGAAACATTTGCTCTACCGAAACCACTTACTTGATTATTCATGAACGAACACACCTTTCACTCTTATTCCCCCTGTGAGTTAAACTCGCAACAAATTAATCGATGAGTTATGCAACACATGCTAGACAAACCTATATCTATATAAAAAACCAAAAGTGATAGCTTAAGACAAGTCAAATTCAAGTTCAACTTCATACACATACATAAGCAATTCTGATTAAGTTGGGCTACAAAAAAACTTTTTAGACGTTATGCTTAATGCTTCGATGCTTGAAACAAGTTCCACGGTAAAAACATATTATTGTTGTCACTGTCAATGCAATAATGACCTCTGAAGTATGTAAGGGTTTAAGATTCAGTGGGAGATAATTCAGATAACGTTTAGAATTTGATGTTGTTGTCTAACTCGTCTTGGTCTACAACTCAAGTACTCCATGGTGGCCCTCTATGTTTTAGGCATGTGCATGTGAACATCGTATAACATAAGCTATTGGTTCAGAAACATGAACTGCTTCATAAATTTAACTCTGAAGTATATGTGAGTTAAATAAATAGATCATATCTATCATTGTCAATGCTGTGAAGAAATTGGATGATGGAAGAAGCGTCTACGAAAGGTTGGTCGGGATATATAATTGTTTGTCAATCTCGATGCAATGAAGAAATGTCTAAGAAAGATTGATGAGGATGCAACTGTTTGTGCTTTGGACGAACAATTTTGTGAGAATACAATCGTGTGTTTCATTCATTATGCCAAAGGTGTATATATACAAGAGTTATACATATTCATCCTAACTAACTATGAGAGAATTATGAATGTGATGCACATTCAATATTTCAATATATACAAGTACATAATACTATTATTCTAAGGTTTTCTAACTTGTGCCTAGCACACGTTAAGACAACAAAAGTACAATGTGCCTACCGTAATATAATTCACATGTTATTTAATAAAGTGTATTTTTATGTCCGTGGTATTTTTGTGTACTTTTGTTGTGCTTAACTTGTGCCCCTATGGCACAAGTTAGAAAAACCCTTATTCTAATAGTGTATATCTCTTGTATATATAGAATGTATACAAGAGATATATACTATTATTCTAATACTTTTTGCAATGCGAAGTTTCTTTACTTATAAAACCACACCATGCATAAAGTTTCATCAATTGACTTTGATTGAATTTTGGATACTCTATGGTCTCTAACAATAATACTTTCATATGACGACTTTGCCTTATCTACGTAGGGTCTTCACACAATTATCACTCAATCACTCTAACTTATTATTTAAGAATAATAATAATAATAATAATAATAATAATAATAATAATAATAATTAAAAAAAATTACTATAACTTTAACCATAGCCATATAAAGAATCCAATAAACCTACAGGCTAGTGGCTACAACTCAAATTTGAAAATAGGAATTTGGGTTTAAGCTCACTAAACTAATAAATTTATAGCCCAAGTTTGGGTTGAGTTCAAATAGTTACTAACATGGTCTTAATTATATCCATACAGCTGCAGTAGTGCTTTTTAGTCATATACTTATATGGAGTAACTTGTGAAACTTGTGGGTGTGTTTTGATTTCTTATGCAGACTTTTTCATTCCAACTCAAGCCGCAACTGTTTGGTCTCGCTATTTGGAGGATTGAATCTTTCTGTTCCATAGCATGTCCCATAGCATATCCATTGTATTCTAATTTGTTCAACAAGGTATTGTTTCAAAGTCTGGATAGACTTTTTTCTTATTTCTTAAAATCTTTCGGTTGACAATCCTACAATTGGTTGCAGAGGGCTTTAAACTTAATATTCTCTTACTGTACATAATTTCCAACTTAAATAATGGACAAAAACCTTCTGATATAAATTTATTTACTTTAAGTTGATTGAGCTTATGTACATGTTTAAGTTGATCCAATTTGATTTCAAAAATAAGCAGGACATATATGTAAAACCCTCTTGAATCTTTGTGTAGATTTTAAACAAAAATTTAACAAAAGTTAGTTGAGTTTTTTGTTATTTGTGCATATACAAAGACATTTGAAGCAATCGGATCAAGTCGTAAATTTTATACGTTATGCTTGCATTCAAAAACTTGTTAAACGCTTGAAATGAGTTCCACGGTAAATATAGATTACAACTGTCATTGTCAGGGCAATGAAGAAACTTAGATGATAATTAAAGAAATGCCTAAGAAAGTTGATTGGGATATAATTGTTTGTGACCAATGACTTTTGAAGTATATGAGGGTTTAAGAAGACTGCAAATTGAAGGTAGGAGTTTAAGTTTGATTTTGATGTCTACTAGTGTAGACTTTCCAAGTAAACTCATCTGGTGGCCCTTCTATGTTTGGCATATACATGCTCAAATTATGTCATGTTAGATTCCTTCATTGAATACAACTTTGAAGTATACATGTTACAACTGTCTCAAATTATGACCACTGATATCTCATCCTTTGAGGTTATGAAGAGCACAAAACTACAACTCTTAAAACATGTCCAAGAAAAGAAAACTCGGAAAAACACATGTATGGATGGTCATCCATATAGTTAGCTAATTTGCTGAGTTTTCTCAGGCTAGTACGGGTTAGAAACAAGGGGTTAGAGAAGCCCAAGGATACTCATACACTGCTACTTAAGATTTGACATTCCCAACACAAACTTGGGGAAAAAAGTAAAAAATGAAATAAGATACAAATGAGTAAAACTAAAAACAATGACATATGAATTCAATGGGATACACGAAAAATTCTTTGTTTTGTTCATCAAAAAGTCCATCTCTTGCATTCTGAAGCTCAAACAGACGAACAATTCTTTGCGCCATACAATTCAGTCCAGTACATTAAGTGGTAAATACCATCCCAACTCTCCACGCCAATACCCAAAAACCCCTTATGCACCCGTAACCAGCCTTTATCAGCAAAAAACAACCAAAAAACACCAATTTAACCATCAAAACTATATCCCAGGCAATAAAAAACCTCCTAATCTTCAATACAAAATAATAAACCATATAGATCCATTTTCCAGTACCAAACCTTACAAGCACCAAACACTCACCAAGGTTCTGAAAATGCAGCAATACCAAAAACCAAACATATCAGTCTTCCAAATCATAAAAGCACCAATCTCTATGTCACTAATAACCACTACCAGATCACAAAAACCATTAATATCCTCAATCCAACATTATCAGTCACTACTAATTGAACTGTGATTCTTCAAAGCTAGAATGTACTTGTTCTCACCTCACACAGTACTCGGAACTTGTATAAGTGCATCTAATTTTATTTTTCTAAGATGAGGATTTTATGCTTGTATTGGTTTTGATTAGTGCACTATACTGACTAAATGTATACTCTTGGTTGTTATACCGAGCTGGTGAAAATGCGTATGCAGCTTATGTTCCTTTTAAGGATGCTTATTCTCTAGAAACAGCAGTTGTTCAAGAAAGTCTTACATTTCTAAGTGTACAGAATTTCCAACTCAATAATGGACAAGAACCTTCTAATATAACTTCATTTACTTTGGTTGATTGAGCTTTTGTACATGTTTAAGTTGATTGAATTTGAATCTTTGTGTAGATTTCAAACAAAAACTTTAACACAATGATCTTTGGGTGTTGTGAAGTCCTTGAATTAGTTAAGTTTTTTATTATTTTGAACGTCTACAAAGACATTTGAAGCAACCGGCCCAAGTCGTAAATTTTATATGGTAGTTATGCTTGCATTCAATAAATAGTTAAACGCTTGAAATTAGTTCCACAGTAAATACAGATTACAACTGTCATTGACAAGGCAATGAGGAAACTTAGATGATAAAGACATGTCTAAGAAAGTTGATTGGGATATAATTGTTGTGACCAACGACTTTTGAAGTATATGAGGGTTTAAGAAGACTTCAAATTGGAGGTAGGGTTTAAGTTTGATTTTGATGTCTACTAGTGTAGACTTTCCAAGTAAACTCATCTGGTGGCCCTTCTATGTGTGGCATATACATGCTGAAATTATGTCATGTTAGATTCCTTCATTGAATACAACTTTGAAGTATACATGTTACAACCGTCTCAAATTATGACCAATCGATAACTCATCCTTTGAGGTTACGAAGCCCAAAACTACAGCTCTCAAAGCCTATACTGTCCATAAGAAAAAGAAAAGTCGAAATGTAAACGCCACCATGTATGTATGTATGTATGGTCATCCATATAGTTAGCTAATTTGCTGAGTTTTCTCAGACTAGTACGGGTTAGAAACAAGGGGTTAGAGAAGCCCAAGGATACTCATACACTGCTACTTAAGATTTGAACATATTACCCAAAGAATTGCAGATATATCTTAAAATCGCACTGTGGCAATTTCTAGGACACAAGGTTTTACCGGTATATATATCACTTCAGAGCTATGTGGGCCCGAGTCTTTGACAAATTGCAGTAGGATTTCACGGTAGCTATGTTCCTGATGACGTTGATGTAACTGCAAATAGCACAAAGATCATGAACAAAGGTGGTCTGTAAGGGTTGGTACTGGTTGACCCGAATATCTTTTGTCACAGTTCATTTTTATGTTGGAAAATTTAGTGCACTTGTGAGATTAGTTCACACCTTGTAATGGGTTAGGAGGTACGGAGTGTACACCCATAAGGTCCATGAACACCCTGACTCTAATAGTGGTTTGGATTGGTAGTGCTTGGTGAAAGTACAAGCGCATTCTCCAATCGATCGTTTCCACCGGTGGTGTTTCAATCGAAGTAGTGTTTCCACTGAAGCGTGGTGTTTCCAATCGGCAGCGGGTGTTTCACCTGAAGCTGAAAATGTAACCACCGAAAGCACTATGAAAGTACCGCTAGTTGTATGAAAAGTACCTAGTGTTAAGGTAATGCTTGTAACGGCTTCTGGACTCCATTAAGTGGCAAATATAACTGCATTATGACCATGATTAATTGGTCATGTAACCACTAACGGCTATAATGGGGATAATTATGAGGCTATTAATGGGCCGACTAATACTCATAATTCTATTGACTAGCCAAAAGTATTTCCTATAAATAGGAGATCTGTTTTATGCATGAAGAGACGTAGAGAAATACGCTGTGAAATCAAACAAAAGCATAAACACTTATTAGCGAAAGGGTTATAGAATTGTGCCTAATTCTAATCGCATTTGGTCTTATCCCAAGTAGATATTCGCGGATACCCGTGCATTAGGGTCTAATAGTTTACTTTGGAAAGTGATCAGCCGTGGATTCCGTGATATCCGTAAGGAGCTTTGTTTTGTTTCTCAAGGAACAGTTGAGCATTTATGCTGAAGATTGATTATCTTACCCTACTGCTGGGAGCCAAATACCCCAACAATCAAAGTAAACTATTCAGTGATAATCAATGGCAACTGCTGCAATGAAACATATGGCTTCAAACTTTGCCAAGCTTGATAAGTTTGAAGGGGTGGACTTTAGGAGGTGGCGAAGAAGATGCACTTCTTCTTGTAGCATGAGTGTGGTATGTGCTAACCACACTAATTCCTCGATGATGGTGATGATGCCATCGCGTGGAGCGTATCGAGGAGGAGCAAATGGGGAGAAAGATGACTACATGCAGTAGGTCTTATTCTCAAGGTATGTCGATGCTCTTTGATATTTATCGAACATTGAATCTTCCAAAGAACTGTGGGACTCCTCGATGCCAAATATATGGTCGATGATGCATCAAGTAAGAAGTTTCTTGTAAGTAATTTTACAAATTACAAAATGACCGATTCAAGACCGCATATGGAACAATACAATGACCTTCTTGGAATACTTGGAAGGTTTACACAACATAATATGCACATGGATGAGTCTATTTCAGCCTCTTGTGTATTGACAAACTCTCCTCTTGGAAAAGATTTCAAGCATACCTTGAAACATAAGAAAGAGGAGTTAACTCGTTGAGTTGGGCGTCATCTCACGCATTGAGGAATCTCAAAGGCAGATTGTCACACCCCGCCAACGGCGAAACATCGGATGTAACCGAAAGGCACATCGCATAACATCATAGATTCATACCTTATATTTGTTACAATAATAGTTTACAAAACATTTCTCGCTTAAAATTTAAAAGTGCAACATGTCTTGTTTGAAATCTTATCGCCTTGAAAAACATGGTAGCGATGTAGCAAATGTTTTGACTCCAATAATCATGCCTTCAAATACCTTAATAATGATCACCTGAAAATGGTACTAGAAAACTAACATAATGAGCTCAGGTTTAAGAGTAAAACCACCAGGCCGTGGAATACATATTGTAGGACAAAAAGTGAGCATGATAACCAATTATAAGCACAAGTCAAAACAAAATAGTGTCGCTACTAACCTAACCTACCACGATTGTCACACACATAAACAATAATAATGGGAGCTACCCCGATAGATCTATCAAAATGTTTCGCTCTCAAATCGTAGAGTTAATACTATAGTTGCATGTACACACTAACAAAAACATTTTATCGCATATAATCGCATCATCACACATATATGTCCAAAATCATGTAAAACAAGAGTTCACGTAAAGATAAAAACAGCTTGAAAAGCATTTAGTACCATTTCCACCCCAAGGAAAACATATAAAAAGTGGGGCTACGAGAACTCACCTTGAGTAGGGTAATGCAAGTTGGAATGATGCACGAAATCGAGGTTCGGTGACTCAACCGAACCTAAATAATTAATATGGCTTAGGTTTGACAGAAAAATGTCACAGATGCAATTTTTTATAAAAGGTCATATCACCCGTACATGTTTGCATAATGGCTTAGTTGTGAAAAATGTAGTTACGTCGATGACTTATATTATTAGTCGTTATTTACGCTTAAACGCCTTAACAAGTATTTTTCAGAATTAAATTGTAGTGGTCTCGCAATATGTACCGTGAAAACCAATCGACGACTTTTATAACCATAATTTTATATTTCTATAAGTTGTCAAAATGGATAAGTGACTTCTAAGAGAGTCATAAAACGACGTAAATTCAATGGGAACGAACTAGGGATTTTGGGAGTATGGAACAAGGTCTACAAAAGTCATAAACTGAACTTCAGCTCAATCGGACCCGATCCTACATAAAAATAGCCTCGAAGTTGGGTACTCACGCTATTTTGGTGGATTTTGGGCGTTTTCGCAAGTTTACGAGGTTATAATTTATTCGTTATAGATCCGCTTGACAAATGGTTGGACTTTAGAAAAATAGGTCATGTCTACTTTACTTTTATCTCTGCTATAATTTTTCCATAACGGACTCTATCTATGAGAAAACGGTTGAACATGGTCACTGATAAAGTGCTCCCGACAAAACTTGGAACATCTCGATCCACCCTCTTTCAAGAAACCACTAATGAGTAATACATTACACCCGTGGACAAATATTCTGGTTTAGTGCTGTTTTTCACCACATTCTTCATGGAATTGAAATTTTGAAAATATTTTGCAGGGAGTTGACCTACAAAGCTATTATGAGATAAGTCAAGAACTCAAAGACTTCGAAAGGGGGATTCAACAGTTGAAGAGGGTTGAATGTGACAATGAAAGTTGTTTGATTTGAGGACAAGAGCCTGCAAATTTGGAAGATCTCCTAACCAACCAGGGAATGTACCATTCAAGTGGTTGTTTCCCAAATCAACCACTTTCAAGAATCGACATTTGGACAAGGAACTTGGCACCTCTCCTCTTAATTGATTTTCTTTTAAAATAAGCCCTTCTAAACTTCCACAATCACCATATACATTTGGAATTGTTCCTTGAAAGCTATTATTCCCCATATCTATCATTCCAAGATGTGAGGTGATATTTCCAAAGCAATGTGGAATCAATCCACCGAAATTATTATTGGACATATCCAAATAGATTAGACCACTCATGTTGCAAATTGACGGAGGGAATGGCCCCTCAATCAAGTTGGACTGCAGATATAGTTGTTGTAGTCCATACCATTGAAATTGTGGCAAGGCTGTTTTGAAGTTATGTGAGAGATTTAAATAAAACAACTCATTACCTCCAATCTCCCCTGCCCAATGAGGAATTTGGCCATGGATTTCGTTGCTAGAGAGATCTAACACTTGAAGTTGTTTCATGGCTCGAAATGAATTCGGAAACACCTTTAGCTTGCAAGAGGCCAAAGATAATTCTCTAAAACCAGGGTTGACATAATGATTGGCATTCTTTGTGGTAACAGAGAAACCACACTAAGAGAGATCGAGAAATTCAAGGTTTGTGAGGGTTGATAACAATGTATCCAACTCCAATTCACCACTAAAATTATTATATGAAAGGCCTAGATCAGTGAGGTTGGTGAGTTGTCGAAATGTTTGAACATCAATTTGGCCACCTAACTGATTGTTCTTACCGAGTTCTAACACTTGTAATGATGGAAGAGCAAATGACTCAAAAGGAACATTTCCACTGAACATGTTATTATCTAAATAGAGATATTGTAAAGAGGGGGAAGTAAACAGCCAAGATGGCAATGTCCCATTAAGTTTGTTCAATCCCAAATCAAGAGAAGTAAGGTGTGTGAGGTTGAAGAGGGAGATGTCAGGATGAAGTGTACCTTGTAGCATTTCGCATTGGAGATCGAGATGGATGACGTCACCGGTGGAGTTGTCGCATCTAACTCCACCCCACTTACAACAATCAGTACTTGTATTCTAGCTCATCATTATTGGATGAGAATCACAACCACACATATCATCGTTTGGGTAATTGATGAAGGAAAGGTTATGTTTAAAGAGAAGCAAAGCTTCACTCTGTTTTTTAGGGCATTTATGAATATTTTTATTCAAAGAAGAAGTGGAAGAGGCAAAAGTGGTGAAAATTAGGAAAAGAAAAAAGGCACCGATATTGAACTAGTCATTGTGTTTTTATTTTTGATTGCTATAAAAATTCACAATTCCTATAAATATATATAGTGTTACTGGTATTATTGTAGTTGCTTTCATAATAATATTATTCAGAATATATGCGTGGTTTATATTTTGTTGATAAACGTAATATATGGGTTGTGGAAATTTATTAAACTGGTAGACTAGGACTTTTATTTTTTGTTTGATTATACAAAATTTTCCAACTTTTGTCATCCACAATAATGTTTTTCAATCAAAACTTGCATAGATGGTTCTCTAAATTAACATACTCCTCACTTTTAGTGTTACAAGCACAACTGATAACCAATTTACGCTTATGATCCAAAGAGTCTAGTTGTACAAACCATTTGACTCGATAGGCCCTTAAACTTCATTTCATTTTTTATTGTGCAAAATTTTCAACTTCAAATCATGTGGATTAGCCGGCCAAAAGTAGGTCTGAAACTATGGTTACCAAAAAAAATTTAATTTAAAAAAAAAAAAATTATTAGAACTTTTTGACGTTAATTTTATTGAGGTTTCAATATTGCGCTTTAGAAATTATTAAAATTCAAAACAATTGCTTACATAGTGACCAAAGAGCTTGTTTCCTAATGGTGTCTTTGTTGTGTGATAAACTCTCAATTAAATGGTTGTAGGTTCAAGTCCTGGCTTCGACGTGGAGATAATTTGTAGAGTAAATATTGTCGATTGTGTTACTATTAAAAAATTGCTTGTGAACGATTTTTGAGGTTTACTAGTTTATTTATGGTGGGTCTGAATGTTTGTGTTCTTTGTATGCGTACAGACTTTTCAAAAGGTATTTTTTTTTCTATGTTTAGATAAATTTAAGGGTCATCTCTACTCTTTCTACGCTACATAGACCTTCAGATGTGTAATTGATGGAGGTAAGACTATGTTTAAAGAGAAGCAAAGCTTCACTCTGTTTTTTAGGGCATTTATGAATATTTTTATTCAAAGAAGAAGTGGAAGAGGCAAAAGTGGTGAAAATTAGGAAAAGAAAAAAGGCACTAGAAATTGAACTAGTCATTGTGTTTGTATTTTTTGATTTGCTATAAAAATTCACAATTGCTACCAATATATATAGTGTCGCTAGTATTATTGTAGTTGCTTTCATAATAATAAGATCGAGAATATATTTGTGGTCTATATTTCTTTCATTGATAAACGTAACATTTGGGTTGTGCAAATTTATTTGATAGACTTTAGACTTTTATTTTTTCTTTGATTATGCAAAATTTTCCAATTTTTGATTGCGATATAAAAGAAAGTGTCAATGAAATTTTTGTCATCCACAATAATGATTTTCAATCAAAACTTGCATAGAGATTTTTTGGTTGTCTAAATTAACATCCTCTTCAGTTTTAGTATTACAACTGCTAACCAATTTACGCTTATGATCCAAAGAGTCTAGTTGTACAAACCGTTTGATTCGATAGGCCCTTAAACTTCATTTCATTTTTTATTGTGCAAAATTTTCAACTGCAAATCATGTGGATTAGTCACCAAAGGTCCAAACTATGATTACCAAAAAATAAATAAATAAATAAATAAATCTTATATTAGAACTTTTTGAGGTTAATTTAATGAGGAGAGTTTTTTTACATAACAAACTTTTCTCACATATCAAGGGACACATCTCCATCATCTATCTAAAAAAAATCAATGGCTGAGATTAAAAACATTTTATTATTTCACATATTTTTTATAATTTAAATATCTCTTAAACCGTTAATCGCTAAACTAAAAATATTTACACCGCCGCGACGAGCATTTAATTATCTTCCTATAGGCGTCACTTTGATATAATTCTCAAAAAAGGAAAACAAACTCATTTTTTTTTCACGCTGCTCTTTTACATCAAATTGCATGAAAAAATCATATATATATTCACTAATTTGAATATCACATGTGATATTAGAGTTAAATCATATAATATATGATATGTAATATCACATGATATTAGTGTAATATCACATATGATATACATATCATATCACATGTATGTGATATTACACTAATATCATGTGATATTACATATCATATATGATTTAACTCTAATATCACATGTGATATTCAAATTAGTGCTTAATCATGGATGATTTTTTAATGCAAATTTCAGTAACATAAAAAACGAAAAAACTTTAAAAGAAAAGTGAAAAATACGAAGAAAAAAAAATTGTCGAAAGTATACCAAAGTGCCTATCTATATAAAGATAATTAAATGCTCAGCACAATGATATATTTTTTCGCTAACGATTAACCGTTTGAAAGATATTAATATTTGAAAAAAAATGATGAAAGTGGATTTTTTTAATTGTTATGATTAATCTCAACCATTAGATCAAATAAAAATGTAGGGTGGAGATTGATCCCTTGGTATGTAAAGAATCTTTTGTCCTCAAATGATCTTAAATCTAATTTAATTGAGGTTTCAATATTATACTTAGAACTTATTAAAACTTCACAAACAATTGCTTGCATAGTGACCAAAGGGCTTGTTTCCTAATGGTACCCTTGTTGTGTGATAAACTCTCAATTAAATGGTTGTAGGTTCAAGTCCGCTTCGACGCGTGTGAGATAATTTGTAGAGTAAATATTGTCATATTGTAAGTTCCCTGTTAAAAAATTGCTTGCGTAACGATATTTTGAGGTTTACTAGTTTATTTATGGTGTAGGTCTGAATGTTTGTGTTCTTTGTATGCATACAGACTTTTCAAAAGGTATTTTTGTCTATATTTAGATAAATTTAAGGGTCTTATCTACTCTTTGTACGCTATTATAGACCTTTCGATGAGCCAACTCACAATCTAAAATTTATTTATGATTGTAAGTCCTTAGTTATTTCTATATCTTATATGTAAACTTTTTAGACGAACCAAGTCATAAACTTATTAAGACCTCGATTTACAAGTCCAATGGGAGAATGATGACTACATATGCAGAGGTTTTATTCTCAATGGTATGTCTGATGCCTTTTGATATTTATCAGAAAATTGAATCTTCCAAAGAACTGTGGGACTCCTTGGATGCCAAATATATGGCTGATGATGCATCAAGTAAGAAGTTCCTTGTTAGTAATTTCACAAATTACAAAATGACTGATTCAAGACCAGTTATGGAACAATACAATGAACTTCTTGGAATACTTGGAAGGTTTACACAACATAATATGCACATGGATGAGTCTATTTCAGTCTCTTGTGTAATTGACAAACTCTTTCTGAAAGATTTCAAGCATACCTTGAAACATAAGAAAGAGAGTTAACTCGTTGAGTTAGGCGCCATCTCATTGAGGAATCTCTCAGCAGATTGTCACACCCTCAACGGCGAAATGGATGTAACTGAAAGGCACACGCATAACATCATAGATTCATACCTTATATTTGTTACAATAATAGTTTACAAAACATTTTCGCTTAAAAATTTAAAAGTGCAACATGTCTTGTTTGAAATCTTATCGTCTTGAAAACATGGTAGCGATGTATCAAATGTTTTGACTCCAATAATCATGCCTTCAAATACCTTAATAATGATCACCGAAATGGTACTAGAAACGCCAACATAATGAGCTCAGAGGTTTAAGAGTAAAACCATCGAGTCATGAATACATATTGTAGGACAAAAAGTGAGCATGATAACCAATTATAAGCACAAGTCAAAACAAAATAGTGTCGCACTAACCGAACCTACCACGATTGTCACACACATAAACAAGTATTAATGTGGGGAGCTACCCCGATAGATCTATCAAAATGTTTCGTCAACGAGTTAACAGCTATGCTAGCCAGTATGTACACACATAACAAAACATTTTATCGCATTATAATCGCATCATCACACATATATGTCCAAAATCATAAAACAAGAGTTCACAAAGATAAAAAACAGGTTGAAAAGCATTTAGTACCATTTCCACCCCAAGGAAAACATATAAAAGTGGGCTACGAGAACTCACCTGAGTAGGGTAATGCAAGTTGAATGATGTGCACGGAATCGAGGTTTGGTGACTCTAACCGCAACTAAATAATTAATATGGCTTAGGTTTGATGTAAAATGCGCATGCAATTTTTATAAAAGGTCATATCACCGCATTATGTTTGCATAATGGCTTAGTTGTGAAAATGTAGTTACGCCGATGACTTATTATTAGTCTATTTACGCTTTAAACGTCTTAACAAGTATTTTTCGTAATTAAATTGTAGTGGTCTTCATAATATGTACCGTGGAAAACCACCAACGACTTTTTATAACGATAATTTTTATATTTCTATAAGTTGTCAAAATGGATAAGTGACCTCAGAAGAGTAGTCATAAAACGACGTAAATTCAATATTTGGGATGAACTCAAGGATTTTTGGGAGTATGGAACAAGGTCTACAAAAGTCATAACTAACTTCAAATTTCTCAATCGACCTCGATTCTACATAAAAATAGCCTCAAGTTGGGTACTCACGCTATTTTTGTGGATTTTGGGCAGTTTTCGCAAGTTTAATGAGGTTATAATTTATTCGTTATAGATCCGCTTGACAAATGGTTGGACTTTTAGAAAATAGGTCATGTCTACTTTACTTTATCTCTCGCTATAATTTTTCCATAACGGACTCTATCTATGAGAAAACGGGCTTGAACATGGTCACTGCAAAAGTGTTCTCGACAAAAAGTCTTGGAACATCTCGATCCACCCCTTTCACAAGAACGACGAATGAGTAATACATTACACCCGGACAAATATTCGTTTAGTGTCGTTTTTCACCACATTCTTCATGGAATTGAAATTTGAAAATATTTTGCGTGGAGTGGACCTACAAAGCTATTATGAGATAAGTCAAGAACTCAAAGACTTGAAGGGGATTCAACAGTTGAAGAGGGTTGAATGTGACAATGAAAGTTGTTTGATTTGAGGACAAGAGCACGAAATTTGGAAGATCTCCTAACCAACCAGGGAATGTACCATTCAAGTGGTTGTTTCCCAAATCAACCACTTTCAAGAATCGACATTTGGACAAGGAACTTGGCACCTCTCCTCTTAATTGATTTTCTTTTAAAATAAGCCCTTCTAAACTTCCACAATCACCATATACATTTGGAATTGTTCCTTGAAAGCTATTATTCCCCATATCTATCATTCCAAGATGTGAGGTGATATTTCCAAAGCATTGTGGAATCAATCCACCGAAATTATTATTGGACATATCCAAATAGATTAGACCACTCATGTTGCAAATTGATGGAGGGAATGGCCCCTCAATCAAGTTGGACTGAGATATAGTTGTTGTAGTCCATACCATTGAAATTGTGGCAAGGTCGTTTTGAAGTTATGTGAGATTTAAATAAACAACTCATTACCTCAATCTCCCCGCCCAATGAGGAATTTGGCCATGGATTTCGTTGTTGAGAGAGATCTAACACTTAGTTGTTTCATGGCTCAAATGAATTTAAAACACCTTTAGCTTGCAAGAGGCCAAAGATAATTCTCTAAAACCAGGGTTGACATAATGATTGGCATTCTTTGTGGTAACAGAGAAACCACACTAAGAGAGATCGAGAAATTCAAGGTTTGTGAGGGTTGATAACAATGTATCCAACTCCAATTCACCACTAAAATTATTATATGAAAGGCCTAGATCAGTGAGGTTGGTGAGTTGTCGAAATGTTTGAACATCAATTTGGCCACCTAACTGATTGTTCTTACCGAGTTCTAACACTTGTAATGATGGAAGAGCAAATGACTCAAAAGGAACATTTCCACTGAACATGTTATTATCTAAATAGAGATATTGTAAAGAGGGGAAGTAAATGACCAAGATGGCAATGTCCCATTAAGTTTGTTCAATCCCAAATCAAGAGAAGTAAGGTGTGTGAGGTTGAAGAGGGAGATGTCAGTGATGAAAAACCTTGTAGCATTTCGCATTGGAGATCGAGATGGATGACGCCAACCGGTGGAGTTGTCGCATCTAACTCCACCCCACTTACAACAATCAAGACTTGTATCCTAGCTCATCATTATTGGATGAGAATCACAACCACACATATCATCGTTTGGGTAATTGATGAAGGAAAGGTTATGTTTAAAGAGAAGCAAAAGCTTCACTGCTTTTTAGGGCATTTATGAATATTTTTATTCAAAGAAGAAGTGGAAGAGGCAAAAGTGGTGAAAATTAGGAAAAGAAAAAAGGCACCGATATTGAACTAGTCATTGTGTTTTATTTTGATTGCTATAAAAATTCACAATTCCTATAAATATATATAGTGTTACTGGTATTATTGTAGTTGCTTTCATAATAATATTATTCAGAATATATGCGTGGTTTATATTTTGTTGATAAACGTAATATATGGGTTGTGGAAATTTATTAAACTGGTAGACTAGGACTTTTATTTTTTGTTTGATTATACAAAATTTTCCAACTTTTGTCATCCACAATAATGTTTTTCAATCAAAACTTGCATAGATGGTTCTCTAAATTAACATACTCCTCACTTTTAGTGTTACAAGCATAAATGATAACCATTTACGCTTATGATCCAAAGAGTCTAGTTGTACAAACCATTTGACTCGATAGGCCCTTAAACTTCATTTTATATTTTATTGTGCAAGATTTTCAACTTCAAATCATGTGGATTAGTCGGCCAAAAGTAGGTCTGAAACTATGGTTACCAAAAAAAATTAAATCTAAAAAAAAAAAAAAAAAAACCTTTTATTAGAACTTTTTGACGTTAATTTTATTGAGGTTTCAATATTGCGCTTAGAAATTATTAAAAATTCAAAAACAATTGCTTACATAGTGACCAAAGAGCTTGTTTCCTAATGGTGTCTTTGTTGTGTGATAAACTCTCAATTAAATGGTTGTAGGTTCAAGTCTGGCTTCGGACGTGTGAGATAATTTGTAGAGTAAATATTGTCAGATTGTAAGTTACTATTAAAAAAAATTGCTTGCGTAACGATTTTTTGAGGTTTACTAGTTTATTTATGGTGTGGGTCTGAATGTTTGTGTTCTTTGTATGCATTGACTTTTCAAAAGGTATTTTTTCTATGTTTAGATAAATTTAAGGGTCTTCTACTCTTTTCAACGTTACATAGACCTTTCAGATGTGTAATTGATGGAGGTAAGATTATGTTTAAAGAGAAGCAAAGCTTCACTGCTTTTAGGCATTTATGAATATTTTATTCAAAGAAGAAGTGGAAGAGGCAAAGTGGTGAAAATTAAAGAAAAAGCACTAGAAATTGAACTAGTCATTGTGTTGTATTTTTGATTTGCTATAAAATTCACAATTGCCAATATATATATAGTGTCGCTCGTATTATTGTAGTTGCTTTCATAATAATAAGATCGAGAATATATTTGTGGTCTATATTTCTTTCATTGATAAACGTAACATTTGGGTTATGAAATTTATTAAAATGGTCAATTCTAGACTTTATTTTTTGCTTGATTATGCAAAATTTTCCAACTTTTGATTGCGATAAAAAAGAATGTGTCAATGAAATTTCGTCATCCACATAATGATTTTAATCAAAACTTGCATAGAGATTTGGTTCTTTAAATTAACATACTCTTCAGCTTTTAGTATACAAAGCAACCAACCAATTTACGCTTATTATCCAAAGAGTCTAGTTGTACAAACCGTTTGATTCGATAGGCCCTTAAACTTCATTTCATTTTTTATTGTGCAAAATTTTCAACTGCAAAGATTAGTGGCCAAACTACATGGTCAAAAATAAATAAATAAATAAATAAATCTTATATTAGAACTTTTTGAGGTTAATTTAATGAGGAGAGTTTTTTTACATAACAAACTTTTCTCACATATCAAGGACACATCTCATCATCTATCTAAAAAATCAATGGATGAGATTAAAAGCATTTTATTATTTCACCTATTTTTATAATTTAAATATCTTTTAAACCGTTAATCGTTAAACGAAAATATTTACAGAATGCCGAGCATTTAATTATCTTCCTATAGGCGTCACTTTGATATAATTTCAAAAAAAGGAAAACAAAACTCATTTTTCATCGTTTTTGGGTTTTATATTACTGAAATTTGCATTAAAAAATCATATATTATTAAACACTAATTTGAATATCACATGTGATATTAGAGTTAAATCATATAATATATGATATGTAATATCACATGATATTAGTGTAATATCACATATGATATACATATCATATCACATGTATGTGATATTACTATCATGTGATATTACATATCATATATGATTTAACTCTAATATCACATGTGATATTCAAATTAGTGCTTAATCATGGATGATTTTTTAATGCAAATTTCAGTAACATAAAAAACGAAAAAACTTTAAAAGAAAAGTGAAAAATACGAAGAAAAAAAAATTGTCGAAAGTATACCAAAGTGCCTATCTATATAAAGATAATTAAATGCTCGTCACAATGATATATATTTTTTTCGCTTAACGATTAACCGTTTGAAAGATATTAATATTTGAAAAAAAATGATGAAAGTGGATTTTTTTAATTGTTATGATTAATCTCAACCATTAGATCAAATAAAAATGTAGGGTGGAGATTGATCCCTTGGTATGTAAAGAATCTTTTGTCCTCAAATGATCTTAAATCTAATTTAATTGAGGTTTCAATATTATACTTAGAACTTATTAAAACTTCACAAACAATTGCTTGCATAGTGACCAAAGGGCTTGTTTCCTAATGGTACCCTTGTTGTGTGATAAACTCTCAATTAAATGTTGTGAGGTTCAAGTCTGCGCTTCGACGGTGAGATAATTTGTAGAGTAAATATTGTCATATTGTAAGTTCTTAAAAATTGCTTGCGAATCGATATTTTGAGGTTTACTAGTTTGTTTATGGTGTAGGTCTGAATGTTTGTGTTCTTTGTATGCATACAGACTTTTCAAAAGGTATTTTTGTCTATATTTAGATAAATTTAAGGGTCTTATCTACTCTTTGTACGTTTACATAGACCTTTCGAATGAGCCAACTCACAATCTAAAATTTATTTATGATTGTAAGTCCTTAGTTATTTCTATATCTTATATGTAAACTTTAGATCGAACCAAGTCATAAACTTATTAAGACCTCGATTTACAAGTCCAATGGGAGAATGATGACTACATAAAGAGGTTTTATTCTCAACCATATGTCGATGCTCTCTTTGATATTTATCGAACATTGAATCTTCCAAAGAACTGGGGACCTTGGATGAAATATATGGTGATGATGCATCAAGTAAGAAGTTCCTTGTTAGTAATTTCACAAATTACAAAATGACTGATTCAAGACCGGTTATGGAACAATACAATGAACTTCTTGGAATACTTGGAAGGTTTACACAACATAATATGCACATGGATGAGTTATTTCGTCTCTTGTGTAATTGACAAACTCCCTCCTTCTTGAAAAGATTTCAAGCATACCTTGAAACATAAGAAGAGGAGTTAACTCGTTGAGTTAAGGCCATCTCACGCATTGAGGAATCTCTCAAGGTGCAGATTGTCACACCCCGCCAACGGCGAAACACGGATGTAACTGGAAAGGCACATCGCATAATATAATAGATTCATACCTTACATTTGTTACAATAATAGTTTACAAAACATTCGCTTAAAAATTTAAAAGTGCAACATGTCTCTTTTGAAATCTTATCGTCTTGAAAACATGGTAGCATATTATCAAATGGTCAACTCCAATAAACATGCCTTCAAATACTTTAACAATGATCCACCTGAAAATGGTACTAGAAAACGTCAACGTAATGAGCTCGTAGGTTTAAGAGTAAAACCACTGAGCTGTGAATACATATTGTAGGACAAAAAGTGAGCATGATAACCAATTATAAGCACAAGTCAAAACAAAGTGTGTCAAAGTACTAACCGAAACCCGTTGTCACACACATAAACAAGTACACTGTGGGGAGCTACCCCGATAGATCTATCAAAATGTTTCGCTCTCAACAGAAGTTAACAATGCAGTTGCATGTACACACGAACAAAAACATTTTATCGCACATAATCGCATCATCACACATATATGTCCAAAATCATGTAAAACAGTAGTTCACAGCATAAAAACAGTTGAAAAGCATTTAGTACCATTTCCACCCCAAGGAAAACATATAAAAAGTGGGGCTACGAGAACTCACCTTGAGTAGGGTAATGCAAGTTGGAATGATGTGCACGGAAATCGAGGTTCGGTGACTCTAACCGCAACCTAAATAATTAATATGGCTTAGGTTTGACAGGAAATGTCGCGTATGCAATTTTTTATAAAAGGTCATATCAACGCATATTGTTTGCATAATGGCTTAGTTGTGAAAAATGTAGTTACGTCGATGACTTATATTATTAGTCGTTATTTACGCTTTAAACGCCTTAACAAGTATTTAATTGTAGTGGTCTCGTTGTATATGTACCGTGGAAAACCACCGACGCACTTTATAACGATAATTTTTATATTTCTATAAGTTGTCAAAATGGATAAGTGACCTCAGAAGAGTAGTCATAAAACGACGTAAATTCAATATTTGGGACTGAACTCAAGGGATTTTGGGAGTATGGAACAAGGTCTACAAAAGTCATAAACTGAACTTCAGCTCAATCGGACCCGATCCTACATAAAAATAGCCTCGAAGTTGGGTACTCACGCTATTTTTGTGGATTTTGGGCAGTTTTCGGGCAAGTTTACGAGGTTATAATTTATTCGTTATAGATCCGTTTGACAAATGGTTGGACTTTTTAGAAAATAGGTCATGTCTACTTTACTTTTATCTCTGCTATAATTTTTCCATAACGGACTCTATCTATGAGAAAAACGGGCTTGAACATGGTCACTCGCAAAAGTGCTCCTGACAAAAAGTCTTGGAACATCTCGATCCACCCCTTTCACCGCAACGACGAATGAGTAATACATTACACCCGTGGACAAATATTCTGGTTTAGTGCTGTTTTTCACCACATTCTTCATGGAATTGAAATTTTGAAAATATTTTGCAGGGAGTTGACCTACAAAGCTATTATGAGATAAGTCAAGAACTCAAAGACTTCGAAAGGGGGATTCAACAGTTGAAGAGGGTTGAATGTGACAATGAAAGTTGTTTGATTTGAGGACAAGAGCCTGCAAATTTGGAAGATCTCCTAACCAACCAGGGAATGTACCATTCAAGTGGTTGTTTCCCAAATCAACCACTTTCAAGAATCGACATTTGGACAAGGAACTTGGCACCTCTCCTCTTAATTGATTTTCTTTTAAAATAAGCCCTTCTAAACTTCCACAATCACCATATACATTTGGAATTGTTCCTTGAAAGCTATTATTCCCCATATCTATCATTCCAAGATGTGAGGTGATATTTCCAAAGCAATGTGGAATCAATCCACCGAAATTATTATTGGACATATCCAAATAGATTAGACCACTCATGTTGCAAATTGACGGAGGGAATGGCCCCTCAATCAAGTTGGACTGCAGATATAGCTGTTGTAGTCCATACCATTGAAATTGTGGCAAGGCTGTTTTGAAGTTATGTGAGAGATTTAAATAAAAACAATTTACTCCAATCTCCCCTGCCCAATGAGGAATTTGGCCATGGATTTCGTTGCTAGAGAGATCTAACACTTGAAGTTGTTTCATGGCTCGAAATGAATTCGGAAACACCTTTAGCTTGCAAGAGGCCAAAGATAATTCTCTAAAACCAGGGTTGACATAATGATTGGCATTCTTTGTGGTAACAGAGAAACCACACTAAGAGAGATCGAGAAATTCAAGGTTTGTGAGGCTTGATAACAATGTATCCAACTCCAATTCACCACTAAAATTATTATATGAAAGGCATAGATAGTGAGGTTGGTGAGTTAACACTTGTAATGATGGAAGAGCAAATGACTCAAAAGGAACATTTCCACTGAACATGTTATTATCTAAATAGAGATATTGTAAAGAGGGGAAGTAAATGCCAAGATGGCAATGTCCCATTAAGTTTGTTCAATCCCAAATCAAGAAGTAAGTGTGAGGTTGAAGAGGGAGATGTCGATGAAGTGTACCTTGTAGCATTGCGATTGGAGATCGAGATGATGCCACCGTGGAGTTGTCGATCTAACTCCACCCCACTTACAACAATCAGTACTTGTATTCCAGCTCATCATTATTGGATGAGAATCACAACCACACATATCATCGTTTGGGTAATTGATGGAGGAAAGGTTATGTTTAAAGAGAAGCAAAGCTTCACTCTGTTTTTAGGCATTTATGAATATTTTATTCAAAGAAGAAGTGGAAGAGGCAAAAGTGGTGAAAATTAGAAAAGAAAAAAAGGCACCGATATTGAACTAGTCATTGTGTTTTTATTTTTGATTGCTATAAAAATTCACAATTCCTATAAATATATATAGTGTTACTGGTATTATTGTAGTTGCTTTCATAATAATATTATTCAGAATATATGCGTGGTTTATATTTTGTTGATAAACGTAATATATGGGTTGTGGAAATTTATTAAACTGGTAGACTAGGACTTTTATTTTTTGTTTGATTATACAAAATTTTCCAACTTTTTTCATCCACAATAATGTTTTTCAATCAAAACTTGCATAGATGGTTCTCTAAATTAACATACTCCTCACTTTTAGTGTTACAAGCACAACTGATAACCAATTTACGCTTATGATCCAAAGAGTCTAGTTGTACAAACCATTTGACTCGATAGGCCCTTAAACTTCATTTTATATTTTATTGTGCAAGATTTTCAACTTCAAATCATGTGGATTAGTCGGCCAAAAGTAGGTCTGAAACTATGGTTACCAAAAAAAATTAAATCTAAAAAAAACCTTTTATTAGAACTTTTTGACGTTAATTTTATTGAGGTTTCAATATTGCGCTTAGAAATTATTAAAAATTCAAAAACAATTGCTTACATAGTGACCAAAGAGCTTGTTTCCTAATGGTGTCTTTGTTGTGTGATAAACTCTCAATTAAATGGTTGTAGGTTCAAGTCTGGCTTCGGACGTGTGAGATAATTTGTAGAGTAAATATTGTCAGATTGTAAGTTACTATTAAAAAAAATTGCTTGCGTAACGATTTTTTGAGGTTTACTAGTTTATTTATGGTGTGGGTCTGAATGTTTGTGTTCTTTGTATGCGTATGACTTTTCAAAAGGTATTTTTTTTTCTATGTTTAGATAAATTTAAGGGTCTTTTCTACTCTTTCTACGTTTACATAGACCTTTCAGATGTGTAATTGATGGAGGTAAGACTATGTTTAAAGAGAAGCAAAGCTTCACTCGCTTTTTAGGGCATTTATGAATATTTTTATTCAAAGAAGAAGTGGAAGAAGAGGCAAAAGTGGTGAAAATTAGAAAAGAAAAAGGCACTAGAAATTGAACTAGTCATTGTGTTTGTATTTTTTGATTTGCTATAAAAATTCACAATTGCTACCAATATATATAGTGTCGCTAGTATTATTGTAGTTGCTTTCATAATAATAAGATCGAGAATATATTTGTGGTCTATATTTCTTTCATTGATAAACGTAACATTTGGGTTGCGCAAATTTATTAAAATGGTCAATTCTAGACTTTATTTTTTGCTTGATTATGCAAAATTTTCCAACTTTTGATTGCGATAAAAAAGAATGTGTCAATGAAATTTCGTCATCCATAATAATGATTTTTAATCAAAACTTGCATAGAGATTTTTTGGTTCTTTAAATTAACATACTCTTCAGTTTTAGTATTACAAGCACAACTGCTAACCAATTTACGCTTATGATCCAAAGAGTCTAGTTGTACAAACCGTTTGATTCGATAGGCCCTTAAACTTCATTTCATTTTTTTTGTGCAAAATTTTCAACTGCAAATCATGTGGATTAGTCGGCCAAAAGGTCTGAAACTATGATTACCAAAAAATAAATAAATAAATAAATAAATTTTATATTAGAACTTTTTGAGGTTAATTTAATGAGGAGAGTTTTTTTACATAACAAACTTTTCTCACATATCAAGGGACACATCTCCATCATCTATCTAAAAAAAATCAATGGATGAGATTAAAAACATTTTATTATTTCACATATTTTTTTATAATTTAAATATCTCTTAAACCGTTAATCGTTAAACGAAAATATTTACACCGTCGCGACGAGCATTTAATTATCTTCCTATAGGCGGTCACTTTGATATAATTTCGAAAAAAGGAAAAACAAAACTCATTTTTTTCACGTTTTTTCGTCTTTTTTACATTACTGAAATTTGCATGAAAAAAAATCATATATTATTAAACACTAATTTGAATATCACATGTGATATTAGAGTTAAATCATATAATATATGATATGTAATATCACATGATATTAGTGTAATATCACATATGATATACATATCATATCACATGTATGTGATATTACACTAATATCATGTGATATTACATATCATATATGATTTAACTCTAATATCACATGTGATATTCAAATTAGTGCTTAATCATGGATGATTTTTTAATGCAAATTTCAGTAACATAAAACGAAAAACTTTAAAAGAAAAGAAAAATACTAAGAAAAAAATTGTATCAAAGTGCCTATCTATAGATAGATAATTAAATGCTCGTCACAATGATATATATTTTTTTCGCTTAACGATTAACCGTTTGAAAGATATTAATATTTGAAAAAAATGATGAAAGTGGATTTTTTTAATTGTTATGATTAATCTTAACCATTAGATCAAATAAAAATGTAGGGTGGAGATTGATCCATTGGTATGTAAAGAATCTTTTGTCCTCAAATGATCTTAAATCTAATTTAATTGTGGTTTCAATATTATACTTAGAACTTATTAAAACTTCACAAACAATTGCTTGCATAGTGACCAAAGGGCTTGTTTCCTAATGGTACCCTTGTTGTGTGATAAACTCTCAATTAAATGGTTGTAGGTTCAAGTCTGGCTTCGGACGTGTGAGATAATTTGTAGAGTAAATATTGTCATATTGTAAGTTCCCGTTAAAAAAATTGCTTGCGTAACGATATTTTGAGGTTTACTAGTTTATTTATGGTGTAGGTCTGAATGTTTGTGTTCTTTGTATGCATACAGACTTTTCAAAAGGTATTTTTGTCTATATTTAGATAAATTTAAGGGTCTTATCTACTCTTTGTACGTTTACATAGACCTTTCGAATGAGCCAACTCACAATCTAAAATTTATTTATGATTGTAAGTCCTTAGTTATTTCTATATCTTATATGTAAACTTTTTAGACGAACCAAGTCATAAACTTATTAAGACCTCGATTTACAAGTCCAATGGGAGAATGATGACTACATATGCAGAGGTTTTATTCTCAATGGTATGTCTGATGCTCTCTTTGATATTTATCAGAACATTGAATCTTCCAAAGAACTGTGGGACTCCTTGGATGCCAAATATATGGCTGATGATGCATCAAGTAAGAAGTTCCTTGTTAGTAATTTCACAAATTACAAAATGACTGATTCAAGACCGGTTATGGAACAATACAATGAACTTCTTGGAATACTTGGAAGGTTTACACAACATAATATGCACATGGATGAGTCTATTTCAGTCTCTTGTGTAATTGACAAACTCCCTCCTTCTTGGAAAGATTTCAAGCATACCTTGAAACATAAGAAAGAGGAGTTAACTCTGGGTGAGTTGGGCAGTCATCTGCGCATTGAGGAATCTCTCAAGGTGCAGGATTGTCACACCCCGTCAACGGCGGAAACACGGGATGTAACTGGGAAAGGCACATCGCATAACATCATAGATTCATACCTTATATTTGTTACAATAATAGTTTACAAAACATTTCTCGTTTAAAAATTTAAAAGTGCAACATGTCTTGTTTGAAATCTTATCGTCTTGAAAACATGGTAGCGATGTATCAAATGTTTTGACTCCAATAATCATGCCTTCAAATACCTTAATAATGATCACCTGAAAATGGTACTAGAAAACGTCAACATAATGAGCTCGTAGGTTTAAGAGTAAAACCAATGAGTTGTGAATACATATTGTAGGACAAAAAGTGAGCATGATAACCAATTATAAGCACAAGTCAAAACAAAATAGTGTCGCGCCAACTGAACCTACCACGATTGTCACACACATAAACAAGACACTGTGGGAGCTACCCGATAGATCTATCAAAATGTTTCGCTCTCAACAGAGTTAACAGCTATGCAGCTTGCATGTACACACGTAAAAACATTTTATCTAATACATAATCGCATCATCACACATATATGTCCAAAATCATGTAAAACAGAGTTCACAAAGATAAAAACAGTTGAAAAGCATTTAGTACCATTTCCACCCCAAGGAAAACATATAAAAAGTGGGGCTACGAGAACTCACCTTGAGTAGGGTAATGCAAGTTGGAATGATGTGCACGGAAATCGAGGTTCGGTGACTCTAACCGCAACCTAAATAATTAATATGGCTTAGGTTTGACACCAATTTTAAAAATCAATCGATACATGATATAATGGCTTAGTTTATGTTTGATGATTTATATTATTAGTCTATTTACGCTTTAAACGCCTTAACAAGTATTTTTCTTAATTAAATAGGTGGTTCCTTATATGTACCGTGGAAAACCACCGAACATTTTATAACGATAATTTTTATATTTCTATAAGTTGTCAAAATGGATAGTGACCTCTAAGAGTCATACAAAACGACGAATTCAATATTTGGGACTGAATCAAGTGATTTTGGGAGTATGGAACAAGGTCTACAAAAGTCATAAACTGAACTTACCAATCTACCCGATCCTACATAAAAATAGCCTCGGTTGGGTACTCGCCATTTTTGTGGATTTTGGGCGCCGGGCAAGTTTACGAGGTTATAATTTATTCGCTATAGATCCGCTTGACAAATGGTTGACTTTTTAGAAATAGGTCATGTCTACTTTACTTTTTATCTCTCTATAATTTTTCCATAACGGACTCTATCTATGAGAAAAACGGCTTGAACATGGTCACTGCAAAGTGCTCCCTGACAAAAAGTCTTGGAATATCTCGATCCACCCCTTTCACCGCAACGACGAATGAGTAATACATTACACCAGGACAAATATTCGGTTTAGTCGTTTTTCTCACCACATTCTTCATGAATTGAAATTTTGAAAAATATTTGCAGGGAGTTGACCTCAAAGCTATTATGATGTAACAAGAACTCAAAGACTTGAAAGGGGATTCAAATGTTGAAGAGGGTTGAATGTGACAATGAAAGTTGTTTGATTTGAGGACAAGAGCTCAGAAATTTGGAAGATCTCCTAACCAACCAGGGAATGTACCATTCAAGTGGTTGTTTCCCAAATCAACCACTTTCAAGAATACATATTTCAAGGAACTTGGCACCTCTCCTCTTAATTGATTTTCTTTTAAAATAAGCCCTTCTAAACTTCCACAATCACCATATACATTTGGAATTGTTCCTTGAAAGCTATTATTCCCCATATCTATCATTCCAAGATGTGAGGTGATATTTCCAAAGCAATGTGGAATCAATCCACCGAAATTATTATTGGACATATCCAAATAGATTAGACCACTCATGTTGCAAATTGACGGAGGAATGGCCCTCAATCAAGTTGGACTGCAGATATAGTTGTTGTAGTCCATACCATTGAAATTGTGGCAAGGCCAAGTTAAGTGAGAGATTTAAATAAAACAACTCATTACCTCCAATCTTCCAATGAGGAATTTGGCCATGGATTTCGTTGCTAGAGAGATCTAACACTTGAAGTTGTTTCATGGCTCAAATGAATTGAAAACACCTTTAGCTTGCAAGAGGCCAAAGATAATTCTCTAAAACCAGGGTTGACATAATGATTGGCATTCTTTTGGTAACAGAAACCACACTAAGAGAGATCGAGAAATTCAAGGTTTGTGAGGGTTGATAACAATGTATCCAACTCCAATTCACCACTAAAATTATTATATGAAGGCCTAGATCAATGAGGTTGGTGAGTTGTCGAAATGTTTGAACATCAATTTGGCCACCTAACTGATTGTTCTTACCGAGTTCTAACACTTGTAATGATGGAAGAGCAAATGACTCAAAAGGAACATTTCCACTGAACATGTTATTATCTAAATAGAGATATTGAGTGGGGAAGTAAACACCAAGATGGCAATGTCCCATTAAGTTTGTTCAATCCCAAATCAAGAGAAGTAAGGTGTGTGAGGTTGAAGAGGGAGATGTCAGGATGAAGTGTACCTTGGAAGCATTTCTCAGATTGGAGATCGAGATGGATACGTCACCGTGCGGAGTTGTCGCATCTAACTCCACCCCACTTACAACAATCAAGATCTTATTCTCTAGCTCATCATTATTGGATGAGAATCACAACCACACATATCATCGTTTGGGTAATTGATGGAGGAAAGGTTATGTTTAAAGAGAAGCAAAGCTTCACTCGTTTTTAGGGCATTTATGAATATTTTTATTCAAAGAAGAAGTGGAAGAGGCAAAAGTGGTGAAAATTAGGAAAAGAAAAAAGGCACCGATATTGAACTAGTCATTGTGTTTTTATTTTTGATTGCTATAAAAATTCACAATTCCTATAAATATATATAGTGTTACTGGTATTATTGTAGTTGCTTTCATAATAATATTATTCAGAATATATGCGTGGTTTATATTTTGTTGATACACGTAATATATGGGTTGTGGAAATTTATTAAACTGGTAGACTAGGACTTTTATTTTTTGTTTGATTATACAAAATTTTCCAACTTTTGTCATCCACAATAATGTTTTTCAATCAAAACTTGCATAGATGGTTCTCTAAATTAACATACTCCTCACTTTTAGTGTTACAAGCACAACTGATAACCAATTTACGCTTATGATCCAAAGAGTCTAGTTGTACAAACCATTTGACTCGATAGGCCCTTAAACTTCATTTTATATTTTATTGTGCAAGATTTTCAACTTCAAATCATGTGGATTAGTCGGCCAAAAGTAGGTCTGAAACTATGGTTACCAAAAAAAATTAAATCTAAAAAAAAAAAAAAAAAAACCTTTTATTAGAACTTTTTGACGTTAATTTTATTGAGGTTTCAATATTGCGCTTAGAAATTATTAAAAATTCAAAAACAATTGCTTACATAGTGACCAAAGAGCTTGTTTCCTAATGGTGTTTTGTTGGTGATAAACTCTCAATTAAATGGTTGTAGGTTCAAGTCTGGCTTCGGACGTGAGATAGATAATTTGTAGAGTAAATATTGTCGACAGTAAGTTACTATTAAAAAATTGCTTTGCGTAACGATTTTTGAGGTTTACTAGTTTATTTATGTGTGGAATCCAATGTTTGTGTTCTATTATGGCATGACTTTCAAAAGGTATTTTTTTCTATGTTTAGATAAATTTAAGTCTTCTCTACTCTTTCACGTTTACATAGACCTTCAGTATGTAATGATGGAGGTAAGACTATGTTTAAAGAGAAGCAAAGCTTCACTCTGTTTTTTAGGGCATTTATGAATATTTTTATTCAAAGAAAGAAGTGGAAGAGGAAAAGTGGTGAAAATTAGGAGAAAAAAAAGCACTAGAAATTGAACTAGTCATTGTGTTTGTATTTTTGATTTGTTATAAATTCACAATTGCTACCAATATATATAGTGTCGCTAGTATTATTGTAGTTGCTTTCATAATAATAAGATCGAGAATATATTTGTGGTCTATATTTCTTTCATTGATAAACGTAACATTTGGGTTGCGCAAATTTATTAAAATGGTCAATTCTAGACTTTATTTTTTGCTTGATTATGCAAAATTTTCCAACTTTGATTGTGATAAAAAGAATGTGTCAATGAAATTTCGTCATCCACAATATTGATTTTTAATCAAAACTTGCATAGAGATTTTTTGGTTCTTTAAATTAACATACTCTTCAGTTTTAGTATTACAAGCACAACTGCTAACCAATTTACGCTTATGATCCAAAGAGTCTAGTTGTACAAACCGTTTGATTCGATAGGCCCTTAAACTTCATTTCATTTTTTTTGTGCAAAATTTTCAACTCAAGAAATCATGGATTACCGGCCAAAAGGTCTTGAAACTATGATTACCAATAAATAAATAAATAAATCTTATATTAGAACTTTTTGAGGTTAATTTAATGAGGAGAGTTACATAACAAAATTTTCTCACATATCAAGGACACATCTCCATCATCTATCTAAAAAATCAATAGGGAGATTAAAAAACATTTTATTATTTCACATATTTTTTTATAATTTAAATATCTCTTAAACCGTTAATCGTTAAACGAAAATATTTACACCGTCGCGACGAGCATTTAATTATCTTCCTATGTACGGTCACTTTGATATAATTTTCAAAAAGGAAAAACAAAACTCATTTTTCATCGCTTTTTTCTCTTTTTATTCTATGAAATTTGCATGAAAAAAATCATATATAATAAAACACTAATTTGAATATCACATGTGATATTAGTTAAATCATATAATATATGATATGTAAAATCACATGATATTAGTGTAATATCACATATGATATACATATCATATCACATGTATGTGATATTACACTAATATCATGTGATATTACATATCATATATGATTTAACTCTAATATCACATGTGATATTCAAATTAGTGCTTAATCATGGATGATTTTTTAATGCAAATTTCAAAGAACATAAAAAACTAAAACTTTAAAAGAAAAGTGAAAAATACGAAGAAAAATTGTCGAAAGTATACCAAAAGTGCCTATCTATATAAAGATAATTAAATGCCTCACAATGATATATATTTTTTTCGCGAACGATTAACCGTTTGAAAGATATTAATATTTGAAAAAAATGATGAAAGTGGATTTTTTTAATTGTTATGATTAATCTTAACCATTAGATCAAATAAAATGTGAGGGTGGAGATTGATCCCTAGGATGTTAATTTTGTCCTCAAATGATCTTAAATCTAATTTAATTGAGGTTTCAATATTATACTTAGAACTTATTAAAACTTCACAAACAATTGCTTGCATAGTGACCAAAGGGCTTGTTTCCTAATGGTACCCTTGTTGTGTGATAAACTCTCAATTAAATGGTTGTAGGTTCAAGTCTGGCTTCGGACGTGTGAGACAATTTGTAGAGTAAATATTGTCATATTGTAAGTTCCCGTTAAAAAAATTCCTTGCGTAACGATATTTTGAGGTTTACTAGTTTATTTATGGTGTAGGTCTGAATGTTTGTGTTCTTTGTATGCATACAGACTTTTCAAAAGGTATTTTTGTCTATATTTAGATAAATTTAAGGGTCTTATCTACTCTTTGTATGCTTACATAGACCTTCGAATGAGCCAACTCACAATCTAAAATTTATTTATGATTGTAAGTCCTTAGTTATTTCTATATCTTATATGTAAACTTTTTAGACGAACCAAGTCATAAACTTATTAAGACCTCGATTTACAAGTCCAATGGGAGAATGATGACTACATATGCAGAGGTTTTATTCTCAATGGTATGTCTGATGCTCTCTTTGATATTTATCAGAACATTGAATCTTCCAAAGAACTGTGGGACTCCTTGGATGCCAAATATATGGCTGATGATGCATCAAGTAAGAAGTTCCTTGTTAGTAATTTCACAAATTACAAAATGACTGATTCAAGACCAGTTATGGAACAATACAATGAACTTCTTGGAATACTTGGAAGGTTTACACAACATAATATGCACATGGATGAGTCTATTTCAGTCTCTTGTGTAATTGACAAACTCCCTCCTTCTTGGAAAGATTTCAAGCATACCTTGAAACATAAGAAAGAGGAGTTAACTCTGGTTGAGTTGGGCAGTCATCTGCGCATTGAGGAATCTCTCAAGGTGCAGGATTGTCACACCCCGTCAACGGCGGAAACACGGGATGTAACTGGGAAAGGCACATCGCATAACATCATAGATTCATACCTTATATTTGTTACAATAATAGTTTACAAAACATTTCTTTTAAAATTTAAAAGTGCGACATGTCTTGTTTGAAATCTTATCGTCTTGAAAACATGGTAGCGATGTATCAAATGTTTTGACTCCAATAATCATGCCTTCAAATACCTTAATAATGATCACCTGAAAATGGTACTAGAAAACGTCAACATAATGAGCTCGTAGGTTTAAGAGTAAAACCACCTGAGCTGAATACATTGTAGGACAAAAGTGAGCATGATAACCAATTATAAGCACAAGTCAAACAAAATAGTGTCGCCAACCTGAACCTACCACGATTGTCACACATAAACAAGCATTAATCGCTGGAGCTACCCGATAGATCTATCAAAATGTTTCGCTCTCAACAGAGTTAATTGCCATGCAGTTGCATGTACACACGTAACAAAACATTTTATCGCACATAATCGCATCATCACACATATATGTCCAAAATCATGTAAAACAGAGTTCACAGAGATAAAAACAGTTGAAAAGCATTTTAGTACCATTTCCACCCCAAGGAAAACATATAAAAGTACACGAGAACTCACCTTGAGTAGGGTAATGCAAGTTGGAATGATGTGCACGGAAATCGAGGTTCAGTGACTCTAACCGCAACCTAAATAATTAATATGGCTTAGGTTTGACAGGAAATGTCGCGTATGCAATTTTTTATAAAAGGTCATATCACCCGTACATGTTTGCATAATGGCTTAGTTGTGAAAAATGTAGTTACGTCGATGACTTATATTATTAGTCGTTATTTACGCTTTAAACGTCTTAACAAGTATTTTTCGTAATTAAATTGTAGTGGTCTCGTTAATATGTACCGTGGAAAACCACCGACGCACTTTATAACGATAATTTTTATATTTCTATAAGTTGTCAAAATGGATAAGTGACCTCAGAAGAGTAGTCATAAAACGACGTAAATTCAATATTTGGGACTGAACTCAAGGGATTTTGGGAGTATGGAACAAGGTCTACAAAAGTCATAAACTGACCTCAACTAATCGGACCCGATCCTACATAAAAAATACTCGAAGTTGGGTACTCACGCTATTTTTGTGGATTTTGGCGCGGGCAAGTTTACTGAGGTTATAATTTTATCAAGTTATAGATCCGTTGACAAATGGTTGGACTTTTTAGAAAATAGGTCATGTCTACTTTACTTTTATCTCAGCTATAATTTTTCCATAACGGACTCTATCTATGAGAAAAACGGGCTTGAACATGGTCACTCGCAAAAGTGCTCCGACAAAAGTCTTGGAACATCCTCGATCCACCCTTTCACCGCAACGACGAATGAGTAATACATTACACCCGTGGACAAATATTCGGTTTAGTGCGTTTTCACCACATTCTTCATGGAATTGAATTTTGAAAATATTTTTGGGAGTTGACCTACAAAGCTATTATGAGATAAGTCAAGAACTCAAAGACTTCGAAAGGGGAATTCAACAGTTGAAGAGGGTTGAATGTGACAATGAAAGTTGTTTGATTTGAGGACAAGAGCCTGCAAATTTGGAAGATCTCCTAACCAACCAGGGACCATTTCAGTGGTTGTTTCCCAAATCAACCACTTTCAAGAATCGACATTTGGACAGGAACTTGGCACCTCCCTTCTTATTGATTTTAAAATAAGCCCTTCTAAACTTCCACAATCACCATATACATTTGGAATTGTTCCTTGAAAGCTATTATTCCCCATATCTATCATTCCAAGATGTGAGGTGATATTTCCAAAGCAATGTGGAATCAATCCACCGAAATTATTATTGGACATATCCAAATAGATTAGACCACTCATGTTGCAAATTGACGGAGGGAATGGCCCCTCAATCAAGTTGGACTGCAGATATAGTTGTTGTAGTCCATACCATTGAAATGGCAACTGTTTGAAGTTATGTGGAGATTTAAATAAAACAACTCATTACCTCCAATCTCTACCAATGAGAATTTGGCCATGGATTTCGTTGCTAGAGAGATCTAACACTTGAAGTTGTTTCATGGCTCGAAATGAATTCGGAAACACCTTTAGCTTGCAAGAGGCCAAAGATAATTCTCTAAAACCAGGGTTGACATAATGATTGGCATTCTTTGTGGTAACAGAGAAACCACACTAAGAGAGATCGAGAAATTCAAGGTTTGTGAGGGTTGATAACAATGTATCCAACTCCAATTCACCACTAAAATTATTATATGAAGGCCTAGATCGGTGAGGTGGTGAGTTGTCGAAATGTTTGAACATCAATTTGGCCACCTAAGCGATTGTTCTTACCGAGTTCTAACACTTGTAATGATGGAAGAAAAATGACTCAAAAGGAACATTTCCACTCGAACATGTTATTATCTAAATAGAGATATTGTAGGGGAAGTAAACGACCAAGATGGCAATGTCCCATTAAGTTTGTTCAATCCCAAATCGAGAAGTAAGGTGTGGTGAGGTTGAAGAGGGAGATGCCGGAGGTGTACCTTGTAGCATTTCGCATTGGAGATCGAGATGGATGACGTCACCGGTGGAGTTGTCGCATCTAACTCCACCCCACTTACAACAATCAGTACTTGTATTCCAGCTCATCATTATTGGATGAGAATCAGAACCACACATATCATCGTTTGGGTAATTGATGGAGGAAAGGTTATGTTTAAAGAGAAGCAAAGCTTCTTCACTGTTTTAGGGCATTTATGAATATTTTTTATTAAGAAGTGGAAGAGGCAAAAGTGGTGAAAATTAGGAAAAGAAAAAAGGCACCGATATTGAACTAGTCATTGTGTTTTTATTTTTGATTGCTATAAAAATTCACAATTCATATAAATATATATAGTGTTACTGATATCAGTAGTTGCTTTCATAATAATATTATTCAGAATATATGCGTGGTTTATATTTTGTTGATAAACGTAATATATGGGTTGTGGAAATTTATTAAACTGTAGACTAGATTTTTATTTTTGTTTGATTATACAAAATTTTCCAACTTTTGTCATCCACAATAATGTTTTTCAATCAAAACTTGCATAGATGGTTCTCTAAATTAACATACTCCTCACTTTTAGTGTTACAAGCACAACTGATAACCAATTTACGCTTATGATCCAAAGAGTCTAGTTGTACAAACCATTTGACTCGATAGGCCCTTAAACTTCATTTTATAATTTATTGTGCAAGATTTTCAACTTCAAATCATGTGGATTAGTCGGCCAAAGTAGGTCCTAGTTACTATGGTTACCAAAAAAAAATTAAAAAAAAAAAAAAAAAAACCTTTTATTAGAACTTTTTGACGTTAATTTTATTGAGGTTTCAATATTTATGCTTAGAAATTATTAAAAATTCAAAAACAATTGCTTACATAGTGACCAAAGAGCTTGTTTCCTAATGGTGTCTTTGTTGTGTGATAAACTCTCAATTAAATGGTTGTAGGTTCAAGTCTGGCTTCGGACGTGTGAGATAATTTGTAGAGTAAATATCATTTGTCAGAAGTTACTATTAAAAAAATTGCTTGCGTAACGATTTTTGAGGTTTACTAGTTTATTTATGGTGTGGTCCTGAATGTTTGTGTTTCTTTGCTGCTTGAGACTTTTTCAAAGGTATTTTTTTCTATGTTTAGATAAATTTAAGGGTCATCTCTACTCTTTCTACGTTTACATAGACCTTTCGTATGTGTAATTGATGGAGGTAAGACTATGTTTAAAGAGAAGCAAAGCTTCACTCTGTTTTTTTAGGCATTTATGAATATTTTATTCAAGAAGAAGTGGAAAAGCAAAAGTGGTGAAAATTAGGAAAAGAAAAAAGGCACTAGAAATTGAACTAGTCATTGTGTTTGTATTTTTTGATTTGCTATAAAAATTCACAATTGCTACCAATATATATAGTGTCGCTAGTATTATTGTAGTTGCTTTCATAATAATAAGATCGAGAATATATTTGTGGTCTATATTTCTTTCATTGATAAACGTAACATTTGGGTTGCGCAAATTTATTAAAATGGTCAATTCTAGATTTTATTTTTTGCTTGATTATCCAAAATTTTCCAACTTTTGATTGCGATAAAAAAGAATGTGTCAATGAAATTTCGTCATCCACAATAATTATTTTTAATCAAAACTTGCATAGAGATTTTTTGGTTCTTTAAATTAACATACTCTTCAGTTTTAGTATTACAAGCACAACTGCTAACCAATTTACGCTTATGATCCAGAGAGTCTAGTACAAACCGTTTGACTCGATAGGCCCTTAAACTTCATTTCATTTTTTATTGTGCAAAATTTTCAACTGCAAATCATGTGGATTAGTCGGCCAAAAGTGAAACTATGATTACCAAAAAATAAATAAATAAATCTTATATTAGAACTTTTTGAGGTTAATTTAATGAGGAGAGTTTTTTTACATAACAAACTTTTCTCACATATCAAGGGACACATCTCCATCATCTATCTAAAAAAAATCAATGGCTGAGATTAAAAACATTTTATTATTTCACATATTTTTTTATAATTTAAATATCTCTTAAACCGTTAATCGTTAAACGAAAATATTTACACCGTCGCGACGAGCATTTAATTATCTTCCTATAGGCGGTCACTTTGATATAATTTCGAAAAAAGGAAAAACAAAACTCATTTTTTTCACGTTTTTTCGTCTTTTTTACATTACTGAAATTTGCATGAAAAAAAATCATATATTATTAAACACTAATTTGAATATCACATGTGATATTAGAGTTAAATCATATAATATATGATATGTAATATCACATGATATTAGTGTAATATCACATATGATATACATATCATATCACATGTATGTGATATTACACTAATATCATGTGATATTACATATCATATATGATTTAACTCTAATATCACATGTGATATTCAAATTAGTGCTTAATCATGGATGATTTTTTAATGCAAATTTCAGTAACATAAAAAACGAAAAAACTTTAAAAGAAAAGTGAAAAATACGAAGAAAAAAAATTGTCGAAAGTATACCAAAGTGCCTATCTATATAAAGATAATTAAATGCTCGTCACAATGATATATATTTTTTTCGCTTAACGATTAACCGTTTGAAAGATATTAATATTTGAAAAAAATGATTGAAAGTGGATTTTTTTAATTGTTATGATTAATCTTAACCATTAGATCAAATAAAAATGTAGGGTGGAGATTGATCATTTGGTATGTAAAGAATCTTTTGTCCTCAAATGATCTTAAATCTAATTTAATTGTGGTTTCAATATTATACTTAGAACTTATTAAAACTTCACAAACAATTGCTTGCATAGTGACCAAAGGGCTTGTTTCCCTAATTGCACCTGTTGTGTGATAAACTCTCAATTAAATGGTTGTAGGTTCAAGTCTGGCTTCGGACGTGTGAGACAATTTGTAGAGTAAATATTGTCATATTGTAAGTTCCGGTTAAAAAAAATTGCTTGCGTAACGATTTTTTGAGATTTACTAGTTTATTTATGGTGAAGTCGAATGTTTGTGTTCTTTGTATGCATACAGACTTTTCAAAAGGTATTTTTGTCTATATTTAGATAAATTTAAGGGTCTTATCTACTCTTTAGACGTTTACATGACCTTTCGAATGAGCCAACTCACAATCTAAAATTTATTTATGATTGTAAGTCCTTAGTTATTTCTATATCTTATATGTAAACTTTTTAGACGAACCAAGTCATAAACTTATTAAGACCTCGATTTACAAGTCCAATGATCTGGTAACGATAAACAAGAGCTATTAATGGGATTTCTTTAAATCACAAGAACTATTAATGGGATTTCTTTAAATCAAGTTGGTGAAACATTTGCTCTACAAAACCACTACTTGATTATTATTCATGAACGAACACACCTTTCAATCTTATTCCCCCATGAAGTTAAACTCGCAACAAATTAATCGATGAGTTATGCAACACATGCTAGACAAACCTATATCTATATAAAAAACCAAAAGTGATAGCTTAAGACAAGTCAAATTCAAGTTCAACTTCATACACATACATAAGCCATTCCTGATTAAGGCATACAAAAAAACTTTTTTAGACGTTATGCTTAATGCTTCATGCTTGAAACAAGTTCCACGGTAAAACATATTATTGTTGTCACTGCTAATGCAATAATGACCTCAAGTATGTGGTTGTAGTGGGAGATAATTCAGATAACATTTAATTTGATGTTGTTGTCAACTCTTCGTTTGGCTTACAACTCATTAATACTCCATACTACGCTTCTATGTTTTAGGCATGCATGTGAACATCGTGATAACATAAGCTATTGGTTCGAAACATGAATCGCTTCATAAATTTAACTCAAAGTATATGTGAGTTAAATAAAGATCATATCTATCATTGTCAATGCCTGAAGAAATTGGATGATGGAAGAAGCGTCTACGAAAGGTTGGGTCGGATATATAATTGTTTGTCAATCTCGATGCAGTGAAGAAATGTCTAAGAAAGATTGATGAGGATGCAACTGTTTTGCTGTTGTGGATCGAACAATTTTGTGAGAATACAATCATGTGTGTTTTATTATGCCAAAGGTGTATATATACAAGAGTTATACATATTCATCCTAACTAACTATGAGAGAATTATGAATGTGATGCACATTCAATATTTCAATATATACAAGGCATATATACTATTATTCTAAGGTTTTTCTAACTGCGCCTAGGCTAATAACGCTGCTCACAACAAAAGCATTACGCACAGAAGTGCCCACGAATCAATACATAATTCAAGCATAAGTATTTATTATGTGGATTTCGTATATCTTTTGTGACTTTTGTTGCTAATTACGCTTCCTACAAGACAAAGTTAAAACTTATTTAATAGATATCTCAGATATATGAATGTATACAAGAGATATATACTATTATTCTAATACTTTTTGCAATGCGAAGTTTCTTTACTTATAAAACCACACCATGCATAAAGTTTCATCAATTGACTTTGATTGAATTTTGGATACTCTATGGTCTCTAACAATAATACTTTCATATGACGACTTTGCCTTATCTACGTAGGGTCTTCACACAATTATCACTCAATCACTCTAACTTATTATTTAAGAATAATAATAATAATAATAATAATAATAATAATAATAATTAAAAAAAATTACTATAACTTTAACCATAGCCATATAAAGAATCCAATAAACCATATAAATAGTGGCTACAACTCAAATTTGAAAATAGGAATTTGGGTTTAAGCTCACTAAACTAATAAATTTATAGCCCAAGTTTGGGTTGAGTTCAAATAGTTACTAACATGGTCTTAATTATATCCATACAGCTGCAGTAGTGCTTTTTAGTCATATACTTATATGGAGTAACTTGTGAAACTTGTGGGTGTGTTTTGATTTCTTATGCAGACTTTTTCATTCCAACTCAAGCCGTAAGGCAACTGGGTTTGGTCTCGCTATTTGGAGGATTGAATCTTTCTGTTCCATAGCATGTCCCATAGCATATCCATTGTATTCTAATTTGTTCAACAAGGTATTGTTTCAAAGTCTGGATAG
>OU343218.1:250164142-250310034 GCA_910596185.1 Chrysanthemum makinoi
GAACATGTTACTACTTAGATCGAGATATTCTAGAGAGGGGGAAGCAAACAGCCAAGATGGCAGTGTCCCGTTAAGTAGGTTATTTGATAATTGTAGAGAAGTTAGGTGCGTTAGGTTAACTGGGATTTCCAAAGGGATATCGCCTGTGAAACTGTTGAAAGTCAAGTCAAGCGTTTCCAAAGAATGAAGATTGAAAATGTAATAAGGTAACTTTCCTTGCAATGTTGTATTGAAAAGATTAAGTAATTTCAAAGAAGAAGAGATGTTAAGACTCACAGGTAAAACTGAAGAGATATTAACATCAAATAGTGAAAGTTCCTCCAAATTAGTAAAATTTTGTAACAGATTGTTGAAAACATCTGGTCTAAGCTTCAAATCATAATAATTATTCCAAGAGAGATCAAGAGAGACCAGTTTATGAAGGAGTGTGATATCTGGTGGGACTCGACATAGAAAAACGCACAACCAGAGAGGTTGAGATGTGTGAGACTATTTGAAAACCTTCCAATCTCACGTGGAATTTGGGAACCATCAAAATAATTTAAAGCAAGGTTGAGTTTTTGGAGGTGAGGAAGGTTGAAGAGAGAACTGTTAGGATGGATTGTACCTTTCAGCATTCCGCTAACTAACGCCGAGACCCATGACGCCACCGTGGAGTCGCCGCAGTAATTCCATCCCAATTACAACAATCTGTACTTTTGATCCAGTTCATCATTATTGGATGATAATCATAACCGAACCTTTCATGACAGTCGTAATAAAAGTCATTGTTTGTGTAATCGATGGATGAAAGGTTATGTTTAAAGAGAAGCAAAGCCTCACTCTCTTTCTCAGAGCATTTATGAATATTATTATACAAAGAAGTGGAAGAGGCAAACATGGTGAAAATTAGGAAAAGAAAAAAGACACTAGATATTGAACTACTCATTGTGTTTTTATTTTTGATTGCTATAAAAAATTCACAATTGATACAAATATATATACTGTCGCGGGTATTATTGTAGTTGCTTTCATAATAATATGATCGAGAATATATTTGTGGCCTATAACATTTGAGTTGTGCAAATTTATTAAACCAAAGAGACTTAGGACTTTTATTTTTTGTTTGATTATGCAAAATGTTCTAAATTTTGATTGCAATAAAAAGAATCTGTCAATGAAATTTTGTCATCCAAAATAATGCTTTTCAACCAAAACTTGCATAGATATTTTTTGGTTCTCTAAATTTATTGAATAAACATACTTTTCACTTTTTAGCACAACTGATAACCAATTTAAACTTATGATCCAAAGAGTCTGGTTGTACAAACCGTTTGACTCGATAGGCCCTTATACTTCATTTCATTTTTTATTTGTGCAAAATTTTCAACTTCAAATCTCATTTAATTAGTCGGCCAAAAGGTCGGAAACGATAGTTAACAAAAATAAAAAGTCAACTTCAAACTAACATAACAAAAAACAACATTCGTTCAATAGAACCTTTTGAGGTTAATTTAATTGAGGTTTCGATATTACGCTTAGAACTTTTTAAAACTTCACAAACACTTGCTTGCATAACCAAAGGGCTTGTTTCCCAGTGGTACCTCTTGTTGTGTGAAGCTCCCAACCAAATTGTTACGGGTTCAAGTCTTGCTTCGGATGTGTGACATAATTTGTAGTGTAAATATTGTGAGATTGTAAGTTCCTGAGGCTTAGTAGCTTATTTATGGTGTGGCTCTTAATTTTTGTGTTCTTTGTATGCGTACATAGACTTTTCAAAAGGTATTTTGAAGTATGTAAGGGTTTAAGAAGACTTTTAATTGGAGATAAGTCACATAACGATTAGAGTTTGATGTTGTTGTCTACTAGTGTAAACATTTAAAGTCAACTCGTCTTGGTCTACAACTCTTAGTCACTCCATCTAGTGGCCCTTCTATGTTTTGGGCATATACATGTGAACAACGTATAACATAAGCTATTGGTTCAAAAACATGAATTGCTTCATAAATTTAACTCAGGATTACATCTGAGTTAAATAAATAGATCATATATATCATTGTCAATGCAGTGAAGGAGCTTGGATGATGGAAGAAACGTCTAGGAAAGGCTGGTTGGAATATATAATTGTTTGTCAACCTCAACGCCGTGAAGAAATGTCTAAGAAATATTAATTGAGATGTAGCTATTTGTGAGTTTGTGGACCAAAAATTTTGAAGTATAAGAGGGTTTAAGAAGAATTCAAAGTAAACTAGCTTGGTCTACTAGTCATTTGTCAGTCCTTTTCCTTTCATCTGGTGGTCCTTTTAATGTCTTGGGCATGTATATGCAATTATGCAAATGCCATGTAGCATAAACTATTAAATATGAATTTCTTCATAAATAAAACTCACAAGTATATCTGTTACAATTTCCAAAAGTATAACCACAAATGGGTTAAACATTATTTGTTTCAGTAATATGACATACATATAAATTATTTTCATATCAATATATCTGCATATTTAGAAAACCTATACCAAATTCTTAACAACTTCATCATATTTATCACCATATAAGTAATGAGTGGTGACTTAAAAAACGACCACATGTTCTTGCATAATTTACCAATCACCATAATTTAACCCCCTTTCGATCAGTTTTGGTGGAAAGAAACAACAAGGTTTCCAAAATCTGTTCACAGAGCCAGAGCTGCATGTACGGAATGCTGCATATTTTTGTTAGCTTAATATAATATTGCATACCAGGTGTTTGACGAAAGTCTTGACTGAGATTTTTTATAGGTAAGGTGCTGTTGTTGCATATTAAGTATTCGATTAATGTCCGAGATGTAAGTCTTACTTTATATGTTGTTACTGTTTGTCGTTTTTGTTCATAACATGCCGGAGGAAATCAGATGATGGTGCTCGATGTAACGCACTTTCACTATAAATTCCATTTTCAATTTAGTAACAATATATAAATTCAGCATTGGTTAACAAACTTGATCACAGCCTTCAAAGAAGTTTAAGGACATAATCAAATAGGGAAGCAATCCCATGCTTAGCCATATGTGTGTCGTACAAGTAGTAGCAATTTTGATCCACTTATGTAAAAGACTTGTGGGTGGGTTTTGATCTCATGCAGACTTTTTTTTTAAAGTATCTCAAATTATGACCATATACTACGATTGATATCTTACCGAATCATCTTTCAATTGAATGGAATAGTTGACTAAAGACTTGAAGTTCTCTCAGTGCGTCTTTGAATGTTTTTTAGATAAGAATTTAGGTATCATGTATTAAGATTTTTTCCACGAATGAAGATAAAGTGAAATGAGAAATTGGAATGTGCTTCAGACAAGTGTAACGTTTGAAGCACTGCAAGTTGACATTTCATTTTTGGAATTTCAAAGTCTTTTTGTTCAGAAAGCTCATTTATGTTATCATCAATTGCTTTCATTTACACACTTTGAGCATATCCATTAACATGTACCCGTTCCTGATTAATCACTTGAAAGTTTAGAAAACTACATTTGGAAACAAAGATATGAAATATATTCAAAAGCCTACTCTTGCCTTTCGTTTGAAAGGTTGAAAAGTTCGTTTACTGCATGTGCAGTGGGAACACAAAAGAAACTTTAAAACTTCATTACCACCAATGTGTCCATAAGGCATAAGCATTGGGCAATATGTCTCTCTTCAACATTAAAAGTCCAACATATTAACACGAGTGCAGATTTCTTGCATACACACAATTACCAAAGGGTAAAACACTAAAACTTTAGATCGTGAGTTGTATTGAGCACACGTAGCAAACACGAGAGACACGATAGACTACAAAGAACCGACAAGAATATGCACACGATATACCCTCGTGCCAAACCTTTATTAAAAACCTAATAAAGCTATTACAACGAGGAAGAACAATGTTCAAAACTAGCATCCCCTCATCTCTATTTATAGAGATGAGGGGGTAGAAACCTTTCCTAATTCAAATAGGAAACATCCTTGGCTTGCACTCCAAGCTACCTAATCCTAGTTTATGTCTAACACCTAATCTTATTACAAAGTACACTTAAGTCCCTAATCTATATTTAAGTTTACTACTAATATATAACAGGTATGATTTCATAGAACCAAAGCTGTACCGAACTGGAGTATCCAAGGCAATTTGGTCTCAGTATCAATTCATCAACGCAGATTAAAGAAATGCGGTATGGCAAACAATGTTACTTGAAAACCTACAAGCTGATACTTTTAATTATACACCCTCGCTAGTGAACGAGTAATTTTATTTTACAATCCTAAAACAACACACTAATATTGCATACAACATAATTCAAAGAGACCAAACGTGAGCATCATAATTCAGAAATACGACGACTACACAATTCATAAGATTCCAGCACCACCCCAAACTCCTCGCCTGCATCATAAATTATGGAGTAAGGCATTTGCATAATCAGATGAAATAAGAAAACATGTGAAAAATCACACCTTTCATTATCTAACGTCATTTCCCGATATATATGTGTCTTCTCTTCTTCTTCATCTTCTTCAAGACCAAACTCTCGCCTGCATCAGCAATTGCATTGAACCACTTCACTTTTCTTGTTGACAACATGAGATATCCCATAACCAATCCGACTAATGTTCCACATCCATATCCCAACGTCACCACTTTCCATGTAAATCCACTCTCATCCACCTCCTCCTCATCTCCGTCACCATAATCGTCTGGGGAACTCAAATGCTCACACTTGTTGGACAGTGGAAACCCACAAAGTCCCAAATTCCCTCCATATGAACTCTCATCAAATGTGTTGAATTGCTTTCCTTGTGGAATACGTCCCTCGAGATGGTTTTCTGATAGATTTAAGACCGCCAGACCCTTGATTTCTGCAAGACTTTGAGGGATCTCTCCTATGAGTTGATTCCATGATAGGTCCAACGATTCAGTCCCCAATAATTTCCCTAGAGCATTTGGGATCTCACCATTGAGGTTGTTGTGCGATAAGTTGAGCACTTTCAACGAGTTGAGACTACCAATAGCGTTTGGAATTTCCCCTTCAAATCTGTTGTTGGATAAATCAGCAATTGTGTAGTCAACCAAAAGTTTGGTGAATGTCAGTTGCACATCTTTCACCACGACAATGATAGAGTAATAGTTTCCACCCAGCCACAAATATTCTGGTTTGCTGCTGTTTCTTACCAAGTTCTGCATACTCTTGAAATTTTGAAAAAAATTTCCTGGAAGTTTGCCAGCAAACCAATTATGGGATAAGTCGACGACATGTAAACTAGAAAATGCATGTTCCATTGCAGTGGAGGTTTCAATGGGACCATGGAAATTGTTTGATTTGAGCACCAGAACCTGCAGATCCGAAAGACCTCCCAGCCATTTAGGGAATGCACCATTTAAATTGTTGTTTCCAACATCAAGTACTTTTAAGTACCGACACTTACACAAGGAATGTGGCACCTCCCCTTCTAATTGGTTTCCATTCATTATAAGCCCCTCTAAATCTCTGCATTCATTGAATACATTTGGAATGCTACCATGAAAATTGTTGGTCCCCAGATTTATCACGGAAAGTGTGCTCATCATACTTCCTACACATTCAGGAATCACTCCCATGAAGCTATTACTTGATATATCAAGAGAATTTAGATTGCTCATATTGCAAATTGGAGGGAATGGTCCCTGAAAATGATTTATCCCCAAATGCATCAATTGAAGAGAGGAGATATTTCCCACACATTGTGGAATCACTCCATCGAATATATTGTTGGACATATCCAAAACCGATAGCATGCTCATGTTGCAAATTGATGGAGGGAATGGTCCCTGAAAATGATTTATCCCCAAATACATCAGTTGAAGTGAGGGGATATTTCCCACACATTGTGGAATAACTCCATCGAATCTATTATTGGATAAATCCAAATATGATAGATTACTCATGTTGCAAATTGATGGAGGGAGTTGTCCCTGAATCAAGTTGGACTGCAGATACAGCTCTTTTAGTCCATACCATTGAAATTGCGGCACACCTGTTATGAAGTTTTGTGAGAGGTCCAAATAAGATAGCCGATTGTTACCTCCTATCTCCCCTGCCCAATGAGGAATTTGGCCATGGATTTCGTTGCTATAGAGATCTAACCATTCGATTTTTCGCATGGCTCGAAATGACTTTGGAAACACCTTTAGCTTGCAAGAGGCCAATCCTAAGGATCTAAAACCAGGGTTGACATAATGATTGGTATTCTTTGTTGTAACAGAGAAACAGCTATATGAGAGATAGAGATATTCAAGGTTTTTGAAGCTTGATAACAATGTATCCAACTCCCATTCACCACTAAAATTATTATTTGAAAGGTACAGGCGAGTGAGGTTGGTGAGTTGTTGAAATGTTTGCACATCAATTTGGCCAGCCAACTGATTGTTGTTACTGAGGTCTAAGTATTTTAATGATGGAAGAGAAAATGACTCAAACGGTACATTTCCACTGAACATGTTATTCCATAGATTGAGATATTTTAAAGAGGGGGAAGTAAACAGCCAAGATGGCAATGTCCCATTAAGTTTGTTATCTGATAAATCAAGAAAAGTTAATGATGGAAGAGCAAACGACTCAAAAGGAACATTTCCACTGAACATGTTACTACTTAGTAGAGATATTCTAAAGAGTGGGAAGTAAACAGCCAAGATGGCAATGTCCCATTAAGTTTGTTATCTGATAAATCCAGAGAAGTAAGGTGTGTTAGGTTAACTGAGATTTCTAAAGGGATATCACCTGTGAAACTGTTGAAAGACAAGTCAAGTGTTTCCAAAGAATGAAGATTGAAAATGTAATAAGGTAACTTTCCTTGCAATGTTGTACTGAAAAGATTAAGTAATTTCAAAGAAGAAGAGATGTTAAGACTCACAGGTAAAACTGACGAGATATTAACATCAAATAGTGAAAGTTCCTCCAAATTAGTAAAATTTTGTAACAGATTGTTGAAAACATCTGGTCTAAGCTTCAAATCATAATAATTATTCCAAGAGAGATCAAGAGAGACCAGTTTATGAAGGAGTGTGATATCTGGTGGGACTTGGCCAGAAAACGCACAACCAGAGAGGTTGAGATGTGTGAGACTATTTGAAAACCTTCCAATCTCACGTGGAATTTGGGAACCATCAAAATAATTTAAAGCAAGGTTGAGTTTTTGGAGGTGAGGAAGGTTGAAGAGAGAACTGTTAGGATGGATTGTACCTTTCAGCATTCTGCAACTAACGTCGAGACCAATGACGTCACCGGTGGAGTCGTCGCAAGTAATTCCATCCCAATTACAACAATCTGTACTTTTGATCCAGTTCATCATTATTGGATGATAATCATAACCGAACCTTTCATGACACTCGTAATAAAAGTCATTGTTTGTGTAATTGATGGATGAAAGGTTATGTTTAAAGAGAAGCAAAGCTTCACTCTCTTTCTCAGAGCATTTATGAATATTATTGAAAGAAGAAGTGGAAGAGGCAAACGTTGTGAATATTAGGAAAAGAAAAAAGATGCTAGATATTGAACTAGTCATTGTGTTTTTATTTTTGATTGCTATAAAAAATTCACAATTGCTACAAATATATATAGTGTCGTTGGTATTATTGTGGTTGCTTTCATAATAATATGATCGAGAATATATTTGTGGTTTATATTTCTTTCATTGATAAACATAACACTTGGGATGTGCAAATTTATTAAATTGGTCAATTCTAGACTTTTATTTTTTGTTTGATTATACAAAATTTTCCAACATTTGATTACGATATAAAAGAATGTGTCAATGAAATTTTGTCATCCACAATAATGCTTTTTAATCAAAACTTGCATAGATATTTTTTGGTTCTCTAAATTAACATACTCTTCAGTTTTAGTATTACAAGCACAACTGCTAACCAATTTACGCTTATGATCCAAAGAGTCTAGTTGTACAAACCGTTTGATTCGATAGGCCCTTAAACTTCATTTCATTTTTTATTGTGCAAAATTTTCAACTACAAATCATGTGGATTAGTCGGCCAAAAGGTCTGAAACTATGATTACCAAAAAAAAAATAATAATAAATAAATAAATAAAAAAAATAAAAATAAAAAAAAATCTTATATTAGAACTTTTTGAGGTTAATTTAATGAGGAGAGTTATTTTACATACCAAACTTTTCACACATATCAAGGGACTCATCTCCATCATCAATCTAAAAAAAATCAATGGCTGAGATTAAAAGCATTTTATTATTTCACATATTTTTTTATAATTTAAATATCTCTTAAACTGTTAATCGTTAAACGAAAATATTTACACCGTCGCGACGAGCATTTAATTATCTTCCTATAGGCGGGCACTTTGATATAATTTCAAAAAAGGGAAAAAAAAAACTCATTTTTTCACGTTTTTTCGTCTTTTTTACGTTACTGAAATTTGCATGAAAAAAATCATATATTATTAAACATTAATTTGAATATCACATGTGATATTAGAGTTAAATCATATATGATATGTAATATCACATGTGATACGATATGTATATCATATGTGATATTACACTAATATCACATGTGATATTACATATCATATATGATTTAACTCTAATATCACATGTGATATTCAAATTAGTGTTTAATCATGGATGATTTTTTAATGCAAATTTCAGTAACATAAAAAAAAACGAAAAAACTTTTAAAAAAAATGAAAAATACGAAGAAAAAAAAATTGTCGAAAGTATATCAAAGTGCCTATCTATAGAAAGATAATTAAATGCTCGTCACAATGATATATATTTTTTTCGCTTAACGATTAACGGTTTGAAAGATATTAATATTTGAAAAAAAAATGATCAAAGTGGGTTTTTTAAATTGTTATGATTAATCTCATCCATTAGATCAAATAAAAATGTAGGGTGGAGATTGATCACTTGGATGTAAAGAATTTTTTGTCCTTAAATGATCTTAAATCTAATTTAATTGAGGTTTCAATATTATACTTAGAACGTATTAAAACTTCACAAACAATTGCTTGCATAGTGACCAAAGGGCTTGTTTCCTAATGGTACCCTTGTTGTGTGATAAACTCTCAATTAAATGGTTGTAGGTTCAAGTCTGGCTTTGGACGTGTGAGATAATTTGTAGAGTAAATATTGTCATATTGTAAGTTCCTGTTAAAAAAAATTGCTTGCGTAACGATATTTTGAGGTTTACTAGTTTATTTATGGTGTGGGTCTGAATGTTTGTGTTCTTTGTATGCGAACAGACTTTTCAAAAGGTATTTTTGTCTATATTTAGATAAATTTAAGGGTCTTCTCTACTCTTTGTACGTTTACATAGACCTTTCGAATGAGCCAACTCACAATCTAAAATTTATTTATGATTGTAAGTCCTTAGTTATTTCTATATCTTATATGTAGACTTTTTAGACGAAGCAAGTCATGAACTTATTAAGACCTCGATTTACAAGTCCACAGATCTGGTAACAATAAACAAGAGCTATTAATGGGATTTCTTTAAATCACGAGAACTATTAATGGGATTTCTTTAAATCAAGTTGGTGAAACATTTGCTCTACCGAAACCACTTACTTGATTATTCATGAACGAACACACCTTTCAGTCTTATTCCCCCTGTGAGTTAAACTCGCAATAAATTATTTATGAATATTTTTATTCAAAGAAGAAGTGGAATAGGCAAACGTGGTGAAAATTAGGAAAAGAAAAAAGGCACTAGATATTGAACTACTCATTGTGTTTTTATTTTTGATTTGATATAGAAATTCACAATTGCTACAAATATAGATAGTGTTACTGGTATTATTGTAGTTGCTTTCATAATAATATTATTGAGAATATATGTGTGGTTTATATTTTGTTGATAAACGTAATATTTGGGTTGTGGAAATTTATTAAACTCGTAGACTAGGACTTTTATTTTTTGTTTGATTATACAAAATTTTCCAACTTTTGTCATCCACAATAATGCTTTTCAATCAAAACTTGCATAGAGATTTTTTGGTTCTCTAAATTAACATACTCCTCACTTTTAGTGTTACAAGCACAACTGATAACCAATTTACTCTTATGATCCAAAGAGTCTAGTTATACAAACCGTTTGACTCGATAGGCCCTTAAACTTCATTTCATTTTTTATTGTGCAAAATTTTCAACTTCTAATCATGTGGATTAGTCGGCCAAAAGTAGGTCTAAAACTATGGTTACCAAAAAATTAAATTTTAAAATATATATATATATATATATATATATATATATATATATATATATATATATATATTAGAACTTTTTGACGTTAATTTTATTGAGGTTTCAATATTGCGCTTAGAAATTATTAAAACTTCACAAACAATTGCTTGCATAGTTACCAAAGAGCTTGTTTCCTAATGGTGTCTTTGTTGTGTGATAAACTCTCAATTAAATGGTTGTAGGTTCAAGTCTGGCTTCAGACGTGTGAGATAATTTGTAGAGTAAATATTGTCATATTGTAAGTTACTATTAAAAAAAAATTGCTTGCGTAACGATTTTTTGAGGTTTACTAGTTTATTTATGGTGTGGGTCTGCATGTTTGTGTTCTTTGTATGCATACAGACTTTTCAAAAGGTATTTTTTTTTTCTATATTTAGATAAATTTAAGGGCCTTCTCTACTCTTTCTACGTTTACATAGACCTTTTGTATGTGTAATTGATGGAGGAAAGACTATGTTTAAAGAGAAGCAAATCTTCACTCTGTTTTTTAGGGCATTTATGAATATTTTTATTTAAAGAAGAAGTGGAATAGGCAAACGTGGTGAAAATTATGAAAAGAAAAAACACACTAGATATTGAACTAGTCATTGTGTTTTATTTTTGATTGCTATAAAAAATTCACAATTGCTACAAATATATATAGTGTCGTTAGTATTATTGTAGTTGCTTTCAGAACAATAACATCGAGAATATATTTGTGGGCTATATTTCATTGATAAATGTAACATTTGGGTAGTGCAAATTTATTAAACCGTTAGACTCTAGACTTTTATTTTTGGTTTGATTATACAAAATTTTCCAACTGTTGATTGCGATATAAAAGAATGTGTCAATGAAATTTTGTCATCCACAATAATGCTTTTTAATCAAAACTTGCATAGAGATTTTTTGGTTCTCTAAATTAACATACTCTTCAATTTTAGTATTACAAGCACAACTGCTAACCAATTTACGCTTATGATCCAAAGAGTCTAGTTGTACAAACCATTTGATTCGATAGGCCCTTAAACTTCATTTCATTTTTTATTGTGCAAAATTTTCAACTGCAAATCATGTGGATTAGTCGGCCAAAAGTAGGTCTAAAACTATGATTACCAAAAAAAAAAAAAAAAAAAAATCTTATATTAGAACTTTTTGAGGTTAATTTAATGAGGAGAATTATTTTACATACCAAACTTTTCTCACATATCAAGGGACTCATCTCCATCATTCATCTGAAAAGAAAATCAATGGCTGAGATTAAAAGCATTTTATTATTTCACATATTTTTTATAATTTAAATATCTCTTAAACAGTTAATCGTTAAACGAAAATATTTACACTATCGCGACGAGCATTTAATTATCTTCCTATAGAAGAGCACTTTGATATAATTTCGAAAAAAAAAACTCATTTTTTTTACGTTTTTTCGTCTTTTTTACGTTACTGAAATTTGCATGAAAAAAATCATATATTATTAAACACTAATTTGAATATCACATGTGATATTAGAGTTAAATCATATATGATATGTAATATCACATGTGATATGATATGTATATCATATGTGATATTACACTAATATCACATGTGATATTACATATCATATATGATTTAACTCTAATATCACATGTAATATTCAAATTAGTGTTTAATCATGGATGATTTTTTAATGCAAATTTCAGTAACATAGAAAAATAAAAAACTTTAAAAAAAATTGTCGAAAGTATATCAAAGTTCCTATATATAGAAAGATAATTAAATGCTCGTCACAATGATACATATTTATTTCGGTTAACGATTAACAGCTTGAAAGATATTAATATTTGAAAAAAAAAATGATGAAAGTGGGTTTTTTAAATTGTTATGATTAATCTCATCTATTAGATCAAATAAAAATGTAGGGTGGAGATTGATCCCTTGGTATGTAAAGAATCTTTTGTCCTCAAATGATTTTAAATCTAATTTAATTGAGGTTTCAATATTATACTTAGAACTTATTAAAACTTCACAAACAATTGCTTGCATAGTGACCAAAGGGCTTGTTTCCTAATGGTACCCTTGTTGTGTGGTAAACTCTCAATTAAATGGTTGTAAGTTCCCGTTAAAAAAAATTGCTTGCGTAACGATATTTTGAGGTTTACTAGTTTATTTATGGTGTGGGTCTGAATGTTTGTGTTCTTTGTATGCGTACAAACTTTCCAAAAGGTATTTTTGTGTATATTTAGATAAATTTAAGGGTCTTCTCTACTCTTTGTACGTTTACATAGACCTTTCGAATAAGCCAACTCACAATCTAAAATTTATTTATGATTGTAAGTCCTTAGTTATTTCTATATCTTATACATAGACTTTTTAGACGAACCAAGTCATGAACTTATTAAGACCTCGATTTACAATTCCAATGATCTGGTAACAATAAACAAGAGCTATTAATGGGATTTCTTTAAATCAAGTTGGTGAAACATTTGCTCTACTGAAACCACTTACCTGATTATTCATGAACGAACACACCTCTCACTCTTATTCCCCCTGTGAGTTAAACTCACAACAAATTAATCAATGAGTTATGCAACACATGCTAGACAAACCTATATCTATATAAAAAACCAAAAGTGATAGCTTAAGACAAGTCAAATTCAAGTTCAACTTCATACACATACATAAGCAATTCTGATTAAGTTGGGCTACAAAAAAAACTTTTTAGACGTTATGCTTGAATGCTTCGATGCTTGAAACAAGTTCCATGGTAAAAACATATTATAATTGTCACTGTCAATGCAATAAAGAAAGTTGCTTGGTGTAAAAAAGTTTGTGACCAACAATTGGAGATAAGTCACATAATGTTTAGAGTTTAATGTTGTTGTCTACTAGTGTAGGCATTCAAAGTAAACTCGTCTTGGTCTACAACTCATTAACGACCTCTGAAGTATGTAAGGGTTTAAGATTCAATGGGAGATAATTCAGATAACGTTTAGAATTTGATGTTGTTGTCTAACTCGTCTTGGTCTACAACTCATTAGTCACTCCATATGGTGGCCCTTCTATGTTTTAGGCATATGCATGTGAACATCGTATAACATAAGCTATTGGTTAAGAAACATGAATTGCTTCATAAATTTAACTCTGAAGTGTATATGAGTTAAATAAATAGATCATATCTATCATTGTCAATGCTGTGAAGAAATTGGATGATGGAAGAAGCGTCTACGAAAGGTTGGTCGGGATATATAATTGTTTGTCAATCTCGATGCAGTGAAGAAATGTCTAAGAAAGATTGATGAGGATGCAACTGTTTGTGCGTTTGTGGACGAACAATTTTGTGAGAATACAATCATGTGTTTCATTCATTATGCCAAAGGTGTATATATACAAGAGTTATACATATTCATCCTAACTAACTATGAGAGAATTATGAATGTGATGCACATTCAATATTTCAATATATACAAGGCATATATACTATTATTCTAATAGTGTATAGCTCTTGTATATATGGAATGTATACAAGAGATATATACTATTATTCTAATACTTTTGTAATGCGAAGTTTCTTTACTTATAAAACCACACCATGCATAAAGTTTCATTCATTGACATTGATTGAATTTTGGATACTCTATGATTGTGGAAAACTAGAAGGGGGGGTTGAATAGTTTTACCAATTTAAAACTTCTTTTTAAATATTTAGATCGACTTATGTCAATCTATTTGGTTGTTTATGTTGGACGTTGATAGATAGATATATAAGCGTGTAATGAAAGATAAAGAGTAAGAAGCACATCACCACGACACAAGTTATTTATAGTGGTTCGGCTACAAGGACACCTTACTTCCCCTACTCCACTCCCCGAGTCACCTACTCGAGAGTTCGTAAGCACTACACCAACTCCTTGTGGCGGAGAAGCCTTCACAACGTCGCTTAACCTTTTTCCGGTACAAAGCTAAATACCGAGTTCTTTCACACCAAGGCGAACCACACCTAACACAACATCGCCTACCCTTTATACGGTTCTAGGCTAACCACCGAGTTCTTTCACACCTTAGGAGAACTAATCCTATCACAACGTCGCCTACCCTTTATTAGGTACTAGGCTAAGCACCTAGTTCCATTACTATGGAGGAACTACTACCCTTCATAACACAACACCTAATATCAAGGAGATCAATTCCTTGTTACACCTTCATCAAGGATATCACCATCCTTGGAAACAAACAAACAAATACTTATATGTATAACGATGCACCTCATCGATTATACGACCTAGGCATTCTTCCCAAATGCGACTTGATTTGATTCTTCGGCATCCTTCACTAATGCATTTGACACAACGCTTGGCACCCTTCACTAATGCCTTCGTCTTGACACCTTTAGCATTCTTCACTAATGCTTTGACACGGATGATGAGCACCTTTCACTAATGCTTTCATCTTGACACTTTCGGCATTCTTCACTAATGCCTTCAACCCAACATCTATGGAGAAAGGAAGAACTATCAACAAGAGAACCTTAGTTGTCTTGATGATGACGAAGCATGGCAACTCATGGACTTGAGCTTGCACGTCTTCAAGAAGTGGTGATCTCTCCTTTAAGAGGAACCTAGAAGATCACACCAAAAACAAAAGACAAACTACATAGATCACTTAGATATGAGGTTAGAGGGTTAGAATACTTGGGGGAAGTATGTGTGTAAAGTAATACATAGAAAGGAAGAAATGGCTCTCTATTTATAGAGAAAATTCTCTACTGTTCCCCGGATCCCACGGATCCCTTCCACTTGGGATCCGGCTAGCACAAAGCCCGGGATCCGTGGAACGCTCCTCTTTGCCCATGGGTATTTTTGGTTATGGGTCATGGGTCATGGGTTGATCCATGGTTTTCTTTCTAGATACAATGAACTTGGTTAAGTGGTATATATAAAACCATGGGTTATGGGTCAATACCATTTGCAAGTTTTTACCCATTTAGTATATACTTGTTTTTACCCATTTTAGTATATACATGTTTTTACCCATTTTAGTATACTTAGTTTAAGTATGTGCTAACCCAATATATAAACATTAGTTGTTGTACTATATATATATATATATATATATATATATATATATATATATATATATATATATATATATATATATATATATATATATATATATATATATATATATATATATATATCTAAATCATAAAATCACTTAGGCTTGTTTTAGCGTTTTATGTGAAAACGTAAGTGTGTTAGAAAACTATTAACTCAAACTACTTACGTACTCTATTTGTTTCGTTAAAATGATTTTACGTTTGTTATCGACAAAACATTAGAAGATCGTAAAATATAAATAAACGTTTTACGGCTTATTTGTATTAACAATCTCCCCTTTTTGTTGATGACAAAACATAAAATTATTTTAAAGAAAATCTAAAATTCGTAAAAGTTTGAATTTGTAGTTTTACTTTCTTCTCCCCTTTTGTGAAACAAAAGTGTTAAAAGAAACTAACACAATTTTTATAAGAAAAAGTATGTAAAAAAAATGTAAAGAGAGCAAGTGACGGGAATGGTACTCGTCTTAACTCCCCCTTGACGAGTCTATCCCTTTGAAAAGGGCGTCAAGGACATAACGTAAAATAAACTAATTGTGTTTGCAATTAAGTTTGCAAATGGTTTGTCTAAGTGACGAAAGCGTGCTCCCCCTTGAATATTGCAACGTTGCAATGAGGTGTCATGAAGTGTAATCCAAAATTGGATTAATTTGCAAATGATTTTGCAATGTTGTTTGACACAAAGCTCCCCCTAGCTTCATGGTGTCAATATCTTCATGTGTATTTTGAATAACTACAAAACAAAGGTTAGAAAACAAGAGTATAGTGCATAATTTCCTGCAAATAAGACTCATGTTAGTAGTAAATTGTACTTCTGTGCCACGGATCCCACGGTTCCCTTCTTGGAGGGATCCGTCTAGTTATTTTGGAAGGATCCGGCTACCTGATGACAGTTTCTTCAGCAGTGAAGAAATGTCAAGCAATGCTATTGAAGAAATGAGATATATGTACAATATAACAAGCACAACACACACAAAATAATCATAGCATATAGGTATTCATTCAATAAAACAAGAGATACACAACCAAATCTCTAAAACTAAGAGAATGAACTAGCCAAACAAGTGCTACTAATGCTAATGAGTTACCCAAATTCAAGGTTCAACTAAAACTAAATGATGATCAAGGATGAGAAAGGTTTCCTAAACGTTCTAAGTTTGAGCTTTTGACAATGATGCTCATTGTAGTTTAGGCTTGTTAACCTCTTCGAAACGTTCGAGGAGGTGATAAAACATGAAACGTTGCTCTTCACGTAGTTCACGTATCAACCTTTCAACATGTTTACAATGATAGCAATCCTTGTCATGGTTTTGAGTTTCTTGAAGTGAAAGTTCAAGTGAAGTGGGTTGAGGATCTTCAAATGAAGGAGGATTTGGTGGAAGCTCATTAAGTGGTGGCTCTACAATGTTTGAGGGTAGAGGTAAAGAAGCATCAACTTCCATTTGGTTGGGTGGTTGCCTTTGATGTCTTCTCATAATCCAAAATGGACTATTGGGAGGAATGATAGAGTTTTCTTTTGGAGCAAGTGTTGATTCAACACTTTGATTTTGTTTCTCAATCTTTTCAAGTGAATTAGTTGGTAATGGTGAAAGATGAGATGGCCAAGAGGGTAAATCTTCTACATTGTGAGAGTGTGGAGATGATTGTGAGGTGGCTCTAGGCACTAATGATGTTGGTTGAGTTGTGGAGGGTATGTTTGGTATAGTAGAATTTGGTGATGAAGTCTTAGTGGGAACACTCTTCTTGGGGATTAGTTTGATTGGTTTCCTTGGTGTAGGGGAAATCCTAGCATTGGTGGACTTAACAGGAGATGATTCGGTTGAGGAAACTTCGTATATGATTCTAGTAAGTTTCTTTGGTGGTTCTTGAGTGGATGAGTAAGCACTAGGAGCTTTTCTCATGATGAGATGACTAAGGAAGATGGTTGCAATTGCTGATAATTATGTTTGTGTTTTGATGACTAAAGTGTTTTTAGCAATATGGGTTATAAAGGGAAGAACTTTGCATTTGCATTTAAGACTTAATCCACTAATGTTCTTGGAAATGTGATGATTAACATGCACAAGGTTGAGATTCAGAGTTTCACTGATCTAGGAACTCATTTAAGATGAGATGGAGTGTTTGAGTTAGGAAGATGAGTTGAAATAATTGTTTTAGCAATGTTTGACATAAACTGTCACCCGGATCCCACGGTTCCCTCCTTGAAGGGATCCGGCTAGGCTAATCCTAGGGATCCGGCTCTCAGCAGTTATGACAGGTTTGAAATGAGGTTTCTAGGAGCTAAAGCCTATCTCATTTTGAATGTTTCAGTTCTCCTAAGTGTTTAAGATGAAAGGGTACTTGAATGATTAAAGGTAATAAGTGTTATAGCAAATGATTGCTTCTTATGGAAGGGGGGTGGGACAAGATGACTACCAATGGATGTCCAAGGATAACACTAAGAGTTATGAAGGTGTCAAGTCATAATAAATAATCCTAGTGATCAGATTTAAACTTGAGGTGATATTAGGAAAAATTCTTAAAAATCACAAGAATTGAAAAACTAATTTTTGTCTTACTTTGAGATAGAAATGACTAGAAGCAATTTCCTAAAAATGTTTAATTTGTCCTCTTTAAGTGTTTTGAAAGATGAGAAATAGTTTGTGAGTAGTTGAAGCGGAAATATGGTGAGTTTAGATGTGTTGATAAAATTAGACTAAGATCTTAAGTAAGCCTTTAGTGAGTCTAAGCCTTTCTCATCCTTGAAGTGGACTTAGTTGGGTTCTAAAATCATATGCTAAGCTAATGTGATGTTATCTAGAAAGCTATTTTGATGTAATGAATGCTGTATTGCTGATCTGATGTCACGGATCCCACGGTTCCCTCAAGGGAGGGATCCAGCTAGGCTAATCCTAGGGATCTGGCATCTGCAGATCAGAACCAACACATAAATGATGCGCAGTTTATGCACACTAGTAAATCCAAAGACAAACAATAGAAACAAGCATGTTTATCACAAAAACACTAGTTAAAGAACCATGATGAAAAGACAATATCCAAGTTACCATAAACCGAAAGTGCTAAAATGTAATCATCCAAACATAAGATAAAGAAAATAAGCACAATCCTATTGTCTCTTTCGTCAATCCTTTCTTTTCCTTTTTGACGGCTTAGTGAGGTTGTATGCGAGGTTTTGAATCATGCCCCTCAATTGCTTAAATTCCGCGGTCTCGTTTGGAATGGTTGGAAGTTGTTTGTGGTATTCAAGGATTTCCAATTTGATGTTGGCTACGGAGTCGACATCTTCTTCATCTTCTTCTTCTTCACCGGCCGAGGAGTCCGAGAGAGCTTCGGTTTTCTCCATTGACCATGAACCGTTTAGAGGATTGTTTGGTAAGAGGTACCATGACGTGATCGGAAAGGTAATGATCATCGTTGATAGGAGATGGTTGTAATGTACTAACATACTTACAAAGTCGTGTTAGGAGCATACCATACGGAAGTACCATGTTGGAAGCTTTGAATACCCCAGCCATTCTCCTTACCATGTAATAGGCAAGATTAAATGGCCTTTGGTGGATAAGACAATAGATCATTTGCACAAGACATGCATTTGGATGATCTTTGTTTCCAACTAGGCTAATGACATTTTCCCTAAGGATTTCTTCCCATTTTCTAAACATGGGATGCATTTCAAAAAGTTCCATTTGAAAGGGATTACGGTGAATGAGCTTCTTGTTTCGGTCGAACGGATTGGTCGACTCTTATTTTGAAAATAGTGTCTCGGATGGTTTCGGGTTCATCAATAGGAGTGTTATAGAGAGGCTTAGGATCAAGTGCAAGGTTTTGAGCGTTAATTGCCCAATCTTGAGAGTACATACAAATTCCTTCACAAGGAATGCGAAGAATTTGAGCAAAGGTGTTGAGAGGAAGAGTGAAGTTTTGTTTATTGATGATGAAAGCGATTGAAATGCTATCATCGACGTTTTGAATGATCCTAATGCTTTTGTAAAATTCAAAAGTGAAAACCGGACAAATTTGTTCATCTATGTCAAGGAGACAATCAAAGTTGATTGTCGAGAAAACTTGACGAATGTCGGTATCTTCAAGGAAACATTCCTTGACTACACGACCTTCGTGGATAAGTCGTTTTACAAGGCTTTTGAAAATTTTACAGTCGGTTTTGGTCAATCCCTTTTTACGATAGTAATGAGTAAGGTAGTGAACAGTGTCATGATGATCTTGTTGAGTAGCTTTGGGCATGGTTGGTCCTAAAAATACAAATTTTCCAATTAGGTAAAATTAGTTGGGATGGGTTTATGGTTTTGATTTGTATTAACAATGTTGTGAACACAATGTGATTTTGTTAAAAGCCCCTTTTCATGATTAATTTAAAAAGCCCTAATTAAATTAATTGATTAAAAATTAAGAAACCATAAACCCTAGGATGAGGATAATGAAAATTAGAACAAGTTAATGTAATTACTTACAATGGTGTTCTAGGAAGGAATACTTGAGAGTATGGAAGCCAATGAGGATGGATTCAGTAGCTTAGTTGTTTTTGTGTTATGTGAATAGAGGGAAAAAAATCAGTGGTGAATTTTTGAAAGCGTATAGCTGAGTTCTGTCCACGTTCCCCGGATCCTTTGTATTTGGGATCCGGCTAGTACAACTAGAGGGATCCGGCTACTGTGGACAGAAAAGGAGTTGTTTGGCATTATTTTTGTAGTAGGCTTATAAATTAGCTTGCTAAAAACCAGTTCGGAGGTATTGGATAAAGATTGTTTTTGAATGACGACTTTTGATGAATTACATATCGAGGGTTCATATGTGATGACGTCGTTAGTTTGACGAAAAATAATATCATTCCCGATGTTTGAAAAAGACGAAAAGGTGACGAAAGAGACTTCTAATGATGTTAGTGATTAACAAACAAAGAGAACTTATGACAATAAATGGAACTCATGTAACCTATCTAATGAAGAGTAAAACATACCTTTATGCTTCTTGGTTTGGCATAACACCAAAAATACTTCATGAGCTTTTAAAGTAATCCTTTGTACTTGGTGTACGTAAGTTGTGATTACTTTTTAGATCCTTCCTTGAATGTTGACTTCATTATTCTTTAAATAAAGATTTTGGAGAGATTCTAGCATGAAGATTTCTTAAAAGCAAAAGTGGTTAGAATCATCTATCAATATCCAACAAAATGATTTAAAAGAAAATATGACCAACAAAAGAAAATCCTTCTTTGTAGTTTTCAAACATACACGGATCGTATCAAGTCTTTAAAGTACAACATACTTTAAGAAACTTGGTAACGAAGCTTTGATACCAATTGTGGAAAACTAGAAGGGGGGGTTGAATAGTTTTACCAATTTAAAACTTCCTTTTAAATATTTAGATCGACTTATGTCAATCTATTTGGTTGTTTATGTTGGACGTTGATAGATAGATATATAAGCGTATAATGAAAGATAAAGAGTAAGAAGCACATCACCACGACACAAGTTATTTATAGTGGTTTGGCTACAAGGACACCTTCCTTGCCCTACTCCACTCCCCGAGTCACCTACTCGAGAGTTCGTAAGCACTACACCAACTCCTTGTGGCGGAGAAGCGTTAACAACGTCGCTTAACCTTTTTCCGGTACAAAGCTAAATACCGAGTTCTTTCACACCAAGGCGAACCACACCTAACAGAACATCGCCTACCCTTTATACGGTGCTAGGCTAACCACCAAGTTCATTGTATCCTTAAGACACATTGTATCTAGAAAGAAAACCATGGATCAACCCATAACCCATGACCCATGACCCATAACCAAAAATACCAAGGGGTAAAGAGGGGCGTTCCACGGATCCCTAGCTTTGTGCTAGCCGGATCCCAAGTGGAAGGGATCCGTGGGATCCAGGGAACAGTAGGATTTTTCCTCTATAAATAGTGAGCCATTTCTTCATTATTTCTTATCCCTTTCTAACATACTTTCTCCCCTGAGTTAAATCTCACTAACCTTAGATCCAAGAGATCTATGTTTGTAGTTTTGTTTTTGTGTAGTGTTGTGTTGAAGACATTAGTGAAAGATGTCTCAAGTGTCAAGACGAAGATATTAGTGAAGGGTATCTATCGTCTATAGGATAAAGCACTTGTGGTAGGTGCTTAGAAGTCAAGACAAAGAAGCATTAGTGAAAGGTGCTTAGAAGTCAAGACAAAGACGCATTAGTGAAAGGTGCTTAGAAGTAAAGACACAAGACATTAGTGAAAGGTGTCTTGTAGATCTAGTCAAAGGCATTAGTGAAAGGTGCCTTAGATGTACATTCGATATGGTGTGCTTCGATGTACAAGATAGACTAGTATTAGATCCAAGGATATTGATATCCTTGATGATGTTGTAAAGGAGTAGATCTCCTTTGGGATTAGTCGTTGGTATAGTGTGGTAGTAGTTCCTCTATTGCAATGGAACTAGGTGCTTAGCCTAGTACATAATAAAGGGTAGGCGACGTCGTGAAGGTGTAGTTCACCTTGGAGTGAAAGAACTAGGTACTTAGCCTAGTACCTTATAAAGGGTAGGCGACGTTGTGTAGGTGTGGTTCACCTTGAAGTGAAAGAACCCAGTGGTTAGCCTAGTACCGGAAAAAGAGTAGGCGACGTTGTGAAGGCTTCTCCGCCATAAGGAGATTGGTGTAGTGATTACGAACTCTCGAGTAGGTGACTCGGGGAGTGGAGTAGGGCAAGGAAGGTGACCTTGTAGCCGAACCACTATAAATACTTGCGTTGTGGTTTTGTGCTTCTTACTCTTATCTTTTCATTACTTACCTTTATATGTTTGTTTATCAACATCCAACACACACATCCAAATAGATTGACATAAGTCGATCTAAATAGATTAAAAGGAAGTTTTAAATTGGTAAAACTATTCTACCCCCCTTCTAGTTTTCCACAATTGGCATCAGAGCTTCGTTACCAAGTTTCTTGAAGTATATTGTACTTTAAAAACTTGATACGATCCATGGTTAATTGAAAACTACAAAGAAGGTTTTTTCATAAAAGCTAACACCATGTCTTTCAAAATTATATGTTTGGATGTTGAGTTGATAACAACATTTTTTTACCTTTTCATTTAAATGCACTAATCTTCTTCGTCATGTTGATTAGTCAAAGCTCATACCCACCAAGCTTTAGGAGTCGCTTGGTAACAAGAATACCTTCCTTAAGAAGGTATCTTAAACACAAAGGAGCGGGAATAGTCTAAGTGAAATTTGCTGTGTCATTTGTAAAGACATTCCTAAGTGCGCTAGAGGTATGATTCTCCTTTCACCTTGCTTGATAATTAAGTATACCTATTTAGGTATTTATATGATTATCTTTTTGTGCTCATACATGTTTTACATGAAGCTTCGTTAGGAAGCCTTTTTCTTACAATACGTGTTATATTTCTCGTCTATAGTCATAGTATATAAAACTTATGTTTTATTTCTTTTCAATCTAATAATAAAACAAAAACACGAATTTCAAAAATTCTCCTTTCCCTATTTATAAACCCACCATCGGCCACTCACTGTTTCAAAATCTTCCAATTTCAAAAATTTCCTTTCATTCAAAAATTTCATCTTCCTCCTCACTCCATCTCAACCGAAACCAAGAAAGATCCGTCATCAACATGGTTTACATCGCACTCGTGCTCATCGCCCTAACACTCATCGCACTTGTGTTCCCTATGATGAAGTTCAAATACGGAGACATTTACTTTGTGTTGTTAATCTATATTGGGGTTATATACCCAATCCTTTGTATCATCCTTAGTATTGAAATGCAATATTACTAATGATCTAGTTTATCTAGGTTATTATTATCATAATGTGTTTGTCATTTCTTTTGATTTATATGTTTTATTTTCTTTCGTGATACATTAGAAGTCATGTGTGCATGCTAAAAGAAAATGTAGGATAAAACATATTTCGTGGTATTAAACTGTAAAACCTATTTCTTTATTAAAACTGTTTCTGTTACTACAGATCCACGGATCCCGGAAGATATACTAGCCGGATCCCTTTTGTAAAGGAACCGTGGGATCTGTATTACTGGAAAACAGTTTTCATGCAAGATTAAAAACCACTATCTTTCTAAAAATAATAATCCACTAGAAAGTCAAAACCTTGAGTTAAGTGTCATTAAAAACCATTGTTAATAAAAATCTAGTAAAAACATTAGATTATCATAAGTTGACCACAAACATCTCCTTTTATTAACTTGTCATTCCTATAGGTTCAACTATGACGCATGAATATGAGTTTGATTTTTCACTCACTAGCGTCTACACACCGAACATCTCTCGAAACCAACACACCGGCAATCATGTCCGTGGGTTCAATAATCTCGAAAACCGTCACTTCCACGAAGGACGTATTGTAGACACCTCTCTATAATTCGAAGAAGGTATCAATACCTCCTTCCGAGCCATAGGACTAGAATGTCTTCTTGAAATCAATGAGAAGATATGTCCAAGGTTCATAATGGAATTCTTCCGTCAAGTCGAACTCGTTCGTAACGAGGATCGCTCTTTATCTCTTTGGTTTTATATCAAAAACCAAAAGTTCGCTCTAACCCTTGGGCATTTTGCTCACATCCTCCGGATTCCAAATCATGGACAATGTGCCTTCACCGAATATTGGTCTCTTGATTCTCTCTTCAACTTTCGTGAAGAAAATAGTCCATATTGTTCACACATACCCTCTCCGGAAGATTTAAATCGCATTATATGCAAACCTCGACCATATTACTCCAATCCAAACATTATCCTCACACGGGATATCCGAGAAGAGTACAAGCCTCTTGCACTCATCTTGCGTGAGAATGTTTGGAGTCTTAGGGGAAATCGAGAAATTCTTCCCGCTTGTTGTGCTCACATGTTGTACTGTTTGCTAACACAACAACCATACAATCTCGCCTACTTCTTCGCAAGGCGGATTGCAAATCTTCAAGGCTCCAAGAATAAACTCATCCCTTATGGAATGTTCTTGACACGCCTCTATCATAATGTTATGCACTTCCATCCTCAATTTAAAAGTCCGTTGTACGTACTTGTGAACAAGATGATGGAACCGCTAAACATATCTCTCATGAAGACTTTCTTCATTCTTGATTCCACCAACACTCATCAATCACATAATGATCCTCCTAGCGAAAACACTCAAGGAAACTAATAGTATTCCAAAATAGGATCAAATCTCTTGTACTCGTGCTTTATCAATGTAATCCAATTTCCTTCATGAAATAAAACAATTTACATTTGATATCTTAGTATTAGAACTCCCTTTAGACTATCCTTGAGATATAATGCATTGTCAAGACCATTGCATACCTTTAGTAAAGGTCCTGCTAAGCAGATGGGCGGATCCCAAAGATTGTACTAGACGGATCCCTACTCTTAGGGAACCGTGGGATCCGGCGAACAGAAAATGCAATTGCAAGCATTGTATTTCAAACACATTCTTAGAACACCTCACACTAAGCTAAACATAGTGTCTTAAAGCAAATTAAGTCCTTATCAAGATAGGTTAAATCTTTCCTATTTGTACATAACTCACCTAGGTCACACTCTAAAACACTTGTAGATCTACCGTTTCGTTTTTAATCCATTAATCTTCCGCTCTTAAACTCACACTTCATTTTCTACTTGATCCCTCACATCTAGTCTTAGAAATCTTTCGATTATGGCAAAATTGATCATAAATCATCCTCACCACAAAATTTATCAAAGTTGATCAAAATCTAGTTTTCTCATCTCTAAGCTTCTAGGATATTTTCCAAAACACTATCCTAAAACACAACCTGATCTCTAGGATCATTTAGCTTCAATTGACACTCTAAATCTTTAGTGTCATCCTTGCTCACCCATTGGTACTCTTGAAAGTTCCAAATCCTTCCATAAATAACAATCATTAGCTACATCACCCATTACCTTCAAGCACTCAACCACCCCTTCATTTAAAACACTTAGGAGGACTGAAACACTCAAAACGTTATAGGTTTTAGATCTTAGAAACATCATTTCCACTCTTTCATAACTGCAGAAAGCCGGATCCCTAGGATTAGCCTAGACGGATCCCTCTGAGGAAGGAACCGTGGGATCCAGATGACAGCTTATGTCAAATCTTTCAAAAACAATCATTTCAACTCATCTTCCTAACCCAAACACTCCATCTCATCTTAAATAAGTTCCTAGATCAGTACAACCTCTGAAGTTGACTCTTGTGCATGTCAATCATCACATTCCAATGAATCCTAGTGGCTTAAGGCTTAAATGCACTTGCCAAATCTCTTAGTTTATAAACCACCTTGTTAGGACCTCCATAGTCATCACTCTCATCCTAACTTTCAGCTCTTGCAACCTCTTGAAATCATCCCATCATGAGGAAAACCCCAAGTAGTAACTTATCCACCAAAGAACCACCCATGAAAAGAGCTCGTGTTATACACAAAATTTCTTCAACCGAATCATCTCCCGTCAAGCCAACAAATGATAAAATTCTTCATCATCCAATCAAACCAATTCCTAAAAGGATTGTACCCACAAAACTACCTATGCCAAACACCACCATACCTCCTAGGCCAAAAAATATCATCTCCACTAAACCATCACCATTGGTTCCTAGAGCTATTTTATTTACATACCCACTATCATCACCACACCTCTACAATTTAGAGGACTTTCCTCCTAGTCCATCTCATCCACTTCCGCCAACAACATTCTCCTCATTATGAGGAATAATGGTTCAAAATCAAGGTGTTGAGTCAACACTTGATCCGGCTTCCTTTTCGCCGTTTCCATCATATAATCCCATTTGGATTATGAGAAATCATCAAAGTCAACCAACCGATCATATGGATGTTGACACTTCTCTACCACCACCATCATTCTTGGTTGAGTCATTCTCAAATGCACCTCCACCAATTCCTCCATCGTTTGAAGCTCCACAAGCCGCTTCACTTGATCCTTCGCATCTAGCCATTTCATTTCTTCCACTACCACTACCTAGCCATGACAAAGATTGCTATCATTGTCAACATGTTGAAAGTTTGATACATGAAGTACGATAAGACCAACGTTTCATGTTCTATCATCTCCTCGAACGTTTCGAAGAGATCAAACCTAAACAAAACTTAAGCTAGAAGATTTTTAGTGGTATCCTAGCATCAAGCGATAGTTGGTTTAGAAATTCCTAGTCATGTATTTTTTTTGTTTTTGTTTTTAGAGTCATGTATATCATAACTCTAGTTTTAATAAATGGAAATTACATGCTACTTGTTATTTTTCTGAGAACATGATTACCTTGTATTCATATCGCATTTTTGTGATAACACTACTTGTTATATCACCTTTGCTGAAATTTAACAGCTAAAACGGATCCCTCAGAATTGCCTAGACGGATCCCTACTAGGAGGGAACCGCGGGATCCGTGAGACAGAAAGCTTTCTTTCTGCTAACTTGAGTCACATTTGCAGGAAATTGTGAATTATACTTGATTTCTAACATTTGTTTTGTAGTTATTCAATTTACATATGAAGACTTTGACATCCTAAAGCTAGGGGGAGCTTTATGTCAAAGCAATACATTGCAAATTACTTGCAATACTAGGTTTACATTTCGTGACATCCCTTTGCAAAAATTGCAATCATCAAGGGGGAGCACATTCGTCTCGTAGACGATATCTCTTGCAAACTTATTTGCAAACAAACTAGATTAGTATCATTTACTTGACGCCTTTACATAGGGATGGACTCGTCAAGGGGGAGTAAAAGACGAGATCATTTCCCGTTATTTTCTTTCTATTTCTTTTTACTTTTCTTTTCACATGTTTTTCTTAAAAACGATGTGTTGCTTTCCTTCAAACACTTTTTCTTTCGACAAAAAGGGGGAGAAGAAAGTAAAAACTACAAATTCAAACTTTTACGAATTTTAGCTTTTCCTTAAAATAATTTTATGTTTTGTCATCAACAAAAAGGGGGAGATTGTTAATACAAATAAGCCGTAAAAACGTTTATTTATATTCTACGATCTTCTAATGTTTTGTCGATAACAAACGTAAAATCATATTAACGAAACATATAAAATACGTAAATGGTTTGAACTAATAGTTTCTAACATATTCACATAAAACACTAAAACAAGTATAAGTGATTTTATGATTTAGATACATATGTACAACAACTAGTGTTTACATATTGGGTTAACATATACTTAAACTAAGTATACTAAAATGGGTAAAAACATGTAAATACTAAAATGGGGTAAAAACATGTAAATACTAAAATGGGTAATAACTAGCAAATGGTATTGACCCATAACCCATGGTTTTATATATACCACTTAACCAAGTTCATTGTATCCTTAAGATACATTGTATCTAGAAAGAAAACCATGGATCAACCCATAACCCATGACCCATGACCCATAACCAAAAATACCCATGGGTAAAGAGGAGCGTTCCACGGATCCCTAGCTTTGTGCTAGCCGGATCCCAAGTGGAAGGGATCCGTGGGATCCGGGGAACAGTAGGATTTTTCCTCTATAAATAGTGAGCCATTTCTTCATTATTTCTTATCCCTTTCTAACATACTTTATCCCCTGAGTTAAATCTCACTAACCTTAGATCCAAGAGAACTATGTTTGTAGTTTTGTTTTTGTGTGATCTTTTAGGTTCCTCTTAAAGGCAAGATCACCACCTTTGAAGTCGAGCAAGCTCAAGTCCATGAGTTGCCATGCTTCCTCATCATCAAGGCTACTGAAGTCTTCTTGTTGATGATTCCTTTCTTTCTTCAAAGAAGTGTAGTGTTGAAGACATTAGTGAAAGATGTCTCAAGTGTCAAGACGAAGATATTAGTGAAGGGTATCTATCGTCTATAGGATAAAGCACTTGTAGTAGGTGCTTAGAAGTCAAGACAAAGAAGCATTAGTGAAAGGTGCTTAGAAGTCAAGACAAAGAAGCATTAGTGAAAGGTGCTTAGAAGTAAAGACACAAGACATTAGTGAAAGGTGTCTTGTAGATCTAGTCAAAGGCATTAGTGAAAGGTGCCTTAGATGTACATTCGATATGGTGTGCTTCGATGTACAAGATAGACTAGTATTAGATCCAAGGATATTGATATCCTTGATGATGTTGTAAAGGAGTAGATCTCCTTTGGGATTAGTCGTTGGTGTAGTGTGGTAGTAGTTCCTCCATTGCAATGGAACTAGGTGCTTAGCCTAGTACCTAATAAAGGGTAGGCGACGTTGTGAAGGTGTAGTTCACTTTAGAGTGAAAGAACTAGGTACTTAGCCTAGTACCTTATAAAGGGTAGGCGACGTTGTGTAGGTGTGGTTCACCTTGGAGTGAAAGAACCCGGTGGTTAGCCTAGTACCGAAAAAGAGTAGGCGACGTTGTGAAGGCTTCTCCGCCATAAGGAGATTGGTGTAGTGTTTACGAACTCTCAGTAGGTGACTCGGGGAGTGGAGTAGGGCAAGGAAGGTGACCTTGTAGCCGAACCACTATAAATACTTGCGTTGTGGTTTTGTGCTTCTTACTCTTATCTTTTCATTACTTACCTTTATACGTTTGTTTATCAACATCCAACACACACATCCAAATAGATTGACATAAGTCGATCTAAATAGATTAAAAGGAAGTTTTAAATTGGTAAAACTATTCAACCCCCCCTTCTAGTTTTCCACAGTCTCTAATAATAATACTTTCATATGACGACTTTGCCTTATCCACGTAGGGTCTTCACACAATTATCACTCAATCACTCTAACTTATTATTTAAAAATAATAATAATAATAATAATAATAATAATAATAATAATAATAATAATAATAATAATAATAATAATAATTAAAAAAAATTACTATAACTTTAACCATAGCCATATAAAGAATCCAATAAACCTACAGGCTAGTGGCTACAACTCAAATTTGAAAATAGGAATTTGGGTTTAAGCTCACTAAACTAATAAATTTATAGCCCAAATTTGGGTTGAGTTCAAATAGTTACTAACATGGTCTTAATTATATCCATACAGCTGCAGTAGTGCTTTTTAGTCATATACTTATATGGAGTAACTTGTGAAACTTGTGGGTGTGTTTTGATTTCTTATGCAGACTTTTTCATTCCAACTCAAGCCGTAAGGAAACTGGATTTGGTCTCGCTATTTGGAGGTTCGAATCTTTCTGTCCCATAGCATATCCATTGTATTCTAATTTGTTCAACAAGGTCTTGTTTCAAGGTCTCGATAGACTTTTTTTCTTATTCTTTGCAAAAATCTTTCGGTTGACTATCCTACAATTGGTTGCAGAGGGCTTTAAACTTAATATTCTCTTACTGTACATAATTTCCAGCTTAAATAATGGACAAAAACCTTCTCATACAAATTTATTTACTTTAAGTTGATTGAGCTTCTGTACATGTTTAAGTTGATCCAATTTGATTTCAAAAATAAGCAGGGACATATATGTAAAACCCCCTTGAATCTTTGTGTAGATTTTAAACAAAAATTTAACAAAAGTTAGTTGAGTTTTTTGTTATTTGTGCATCTACATAGACATTTGAAGCAATCGGATCAAGTCGTAAATTTTATACGTTATGCTTGCATTCAAAAAGTTGTTAAACGCTTGAAATGAGTTCCACAGTAAATATAGATTACAATTGTCATTGTCAGGGCAATGAAGAAACTTAGATGATAATTAAAGAAATGCCTAAGAAAGTTGATTGGGATATAATTGTTTGTGACCAATAACTTTTGAAGTATATGAGGGTTTAAGAAGACTTCAAATTGGAGGTAGGAGTTTAAGTTTGATTTTGATGTCTACTAGTGTAGACTTTCCAAGTAAACTCATCTGGTGGCCCTTCTATGTTTGGCATATAGATGCTCAAATTATGTCATGTTAGATTCCTTCATTGAATACAACTTTGAAGTATACATGTTACAACCGTCTCAAATTATGACCACTGATATCTCATCCTTTGAGGTTATGGAGAGCACAAAACTACAGCTCTTAAAACCTATATTGTCAATAAGAAAAAGAAAACTCGGAAATGTAAACGTCACCCATGTATGGATGGTCATCCATATAGTTAGCTAATTTGCTGAGTTTTCTCAGGCTAGTACGGGTTAGAGAAGCCCAAGGATACTCATACACTGCTACTTAAAATTTGACATTCCCAACACACACTTTGGGGAAAAAAAACTAAAAATGAAATTAGATACAAAAGAGTAAAACTAAACACAATGACATATGAATTCAATGGGATACACGAAAAATTCTTTGTTGTGTTCATCAAAAAGTCCATCCCTTGCATTCTGAAGCTCAAACAGACGAACAATTCTTTGCGCCATACAACTCAGTCCAGTACATTAAGTGGTAAATACCATCCCAACTCTCCACGCCAATACCCAAAAACCCCTTATGCATCTGTAACCAGCCTTTATCAGCAAAAAAAACAACCAAAAAACACCAATTTAACCATTTAAACTATATCCCAGGCAATAAAAAACCTCCTAATCTTCAATACAAAATAATAAACCATATAGATCCATTTTCCAGTACTCCGAAACCTTAAAATTCACCATGATTCTAAAATTGCAGCAATACCAAACACTCACCAAGGTTCTGAAAATGCAGCAATACCAAAAACCAAACATATCAGTCTTCCAAATCATAAAAGCACCAATCTCTATGTCACTAATAACCACTACCAGATCACAAAAACCATTAATATCCTCAATCCAACATTATCAGTCACTTCATTTTTAAAGTATACAAACACTGAATATATAGTGAGGTAATTTTAACAAATGAAATAATAAATCTTGTAGCATTTTTGCATCTGAAATATAGTAGATTGCTTACCCGTTTGATACTTTGATTAAAACAAACTACTGAAATGCAACAAAGACGCTATATGGAGTTTTCATGATGCACTTCATTGACATGTATGGGATTAGAAAAAGACAATGGCCTAACCTACTTCACTACTGATAGAACTGTGATTCTTCAAAGCTAGAATGTACTTGTTCTCACCTCACACAATACTCGGAACTTGTATAAGTGCATCTAATTTTATTTTTCTATTTTGAGGATTTTATGCTTGTATTGGTTTTGAATAGTGCACTAGACTAAATGTATACTCTTGGTTGTTATACCGAGCTGGTGAAGATGCATATACAGCTTATGTTCCTTTTAAGGATGCTTATTCTCTAGAAACAGCAGTTGTTCAAGAAAGTCTTACATTTCTAAGTGTACAGAATTTCCAACTTCAATAATGGACAAGAACCTTCTAATATAACTTCATTTACTTTGGTTGATTGAGCTTTTGTACATGTTTAAGTTGATTGAATTTGAATCTTTGTGTAGATTTCAAACAAAAACTTAACACAATGATCTTTGGGGGTTGTGCAAGTCCTTGAATTAGTTAAGTTTATTATTATTTTGAACGTCTACAAAGACATTTGAAACAACCGGCCCAAGTCGTAAATTTTATATGGTAGTTATGCTTGCATTCAATAAATAGTTAAACGCTTGAAATAAGTTCCACAGTAAATACAGATTACAACTGTCATTGACAAGGCAATGAGGAAACTTAGATGATAAAGATATGTCTAAGAAAGTTGATTGGGATATAATTGTTGTGACCAACGACTTTTGAAGTATATGAGGGTTTAAGAAGACTTCAAATTGGAGGTAGGGTTTTAATTTTAATTTTGATGTCTACTAGTGTAGACTTTCCAAGTAAACTCATCTTAGTCCAAAACTCATAGTCATCCCTTTCTTCATCTGGTGGCTCTTCTAATGTTTTTGGCATATACATGCTGAAATTATGTCATGTAAGATTCCTTCATTAATTACAACTTTGAATTATATAACGACCGTCTCAAATTATGACCACTAATATCTCATCCTTTGAGGTTATGAAGCACAAAACTACAGCTCTCAAAGCCTATACTGTCCATAAGAAAAAGAAAACTCCGAAATGTAAACGTCACCCATGTATGTATGGTCATCCATATAGTTAGCTAATTTTCTGAGTTTTCTCAGGCTAGTACGGGTTAGAAACATGGGGTTAGAGAAGCCCAAGGATACTCATACACTGCCACTTAAGATTTGAACATATTACCCAAAAATTTCAGTATCTTAAAATTGAACTATGGCAATTTCTACAGGACATATGGAGCCGTCAGTATGGTATATCACGGTAGGATATCACGGTAGCTATGTGGGCCCGAGTCTTTGACAAATTGCAGTAGGATTTCACGGTAGCTATGTTCCTGATGACGTTGATGTAACTGCAAATAGCACAAAGATCATGAACAAAGGTGGTAAAATGGACTGGTCCGTTAACTGTCACATAGTTTTGACGGGTCTGTATGGGTTGGTACAGGTTGAGCCGAATATCTTTTGTCGCAGTTCATTTTTATACTTAATGTGTGATGTATGAATGATTAAAAAGGTTAAATGGTTAAAAAAATACACATTGGACAACTTTCTACTCTTGAACCAGTTTGACAGGTTATATTTTGTTATATTATTAGTGAGTTAAAATTCCACATTTAGATTTGTAGATCATCAAACGGAAAATAATAGTCAAACATTGACTTACATAAGGATTAAGGATTTTGAGTACTTCTCATTTTTGAGGTTCAACGGGGGGTTAGTTAAAATTAACCCGTTTTGACCCATTTCAGCCCAAACATGTACTGATAAGTAACTTTGTTGTTTAAGTTACACCCATTTAACCTGTTTTCACCCATTTTAGCCAAAACGTGTACTAATAAAAATCAACCATTTCACCCATTTGAGCCAATACGTGAAAAAATTTGGTGACTGAATCACCCGTTTTGACCAAATAAACTCCTCATGCAGCAGCTATCTTAAAGTGGAATATGTATGGAAGCCTCCTATCTGCTCTCATTGTAAGGTTTTTGGGCATGATTTGAAAAGTTGTAATAATAGAGTTTTGACAGAGGAAGAGAAAGCTGAGAGAGCTGGAATTAAAGGGCAGGGTAATGAAAAGGCTAATCCTAACTCAAAAATGAATGATGGGTGGCAAAATGTTCAAAATAGGAAAGGATATGGTAATTCTACTGAGATTGTTAAAGGTCAAGTTCCTGTGGCTAAATCAAATGTTGTTGATGGTCAAAGTAGTGGTCAAGGGCTGAAGAATGATAGTATTAATGTGGATAATAACACTGGTTATGGTGAAACTAGTAGTAGAGGTAATATGTATTATGGGAGAGGAGGTGCTAGTATTAGAGGTAGATGAGGTATTAGTGGTAGAGGGGCATATGGTGGCTTTAATGCTAACACTGAAAAAAGGTCCATATCTGGTAAGAATATTGTGAAAGACAAGCATCCAGTTTCTGAAGAATTGAATAAACAAGAGAAGGACAAGGAGGTTACAAAGGCTAAGGATAAACAAGTGAAACATATTGCTCAGAAGAATTTCAGTACAAAGAATAGATATGCAGTCTTGGCGGATGAAGATGAAGAAAATGTTCAGAATGAATTATTGGGTATAATGGTTAATATTGATGTGGCTATTGAAATGGGAATTAGCATTGATAAGGAAGAAAGGGATAAGTGGCCTAAAGATTTGCTTATTTTCATAAAATTCAATCATTTCATCGGTCCAGCTCTCTTTAACTTCCTTAGTGAAAGGTTGCTCAGAACCAATAAACAACTCAACTTCAGCCAATTGTTTAGCCAGAATCAAACCTTGTAACCTCATAACTTCACCTCTATAAGCATTATCAAACACAATACCAAAAGCTTGAGTTCTTGAAACACCTGTTGCTTCCATTTCACCAGCCACCATATCTTCAGCAATTTGATGAGCTTTGGAATTAATGTTTCTATTACTCAAGCTAATTTCTTCTTCTAAACATCTGATCTTCTCTTTGAGCTTCAATTTCAATGCATTCCTCTTAACTTCAGCAAATCTGCTTTCATAATATTCCTGCAAATCTTTAGGCCACTTGTCCCTTTCTTCCTTATCAATGCTAATTCCCATTTCAATAGCCACATCAATATTAACCATTATACCCAATAATTCATTCTGAACATTTTCTTCATCTTCATCCGCCAAGACTGCATATCTATTCTTTGTATTGAAATTCTTCTGAGCAATATGTTTCACTTGTTTATCCTTAGCCTTTGTAACCTCCTTGTCCTTCTCTTGTTTATTCAATTCTTCAGAAACTGGATGCTTGTCTTTCACAATATTCTTACCAGATATGGACCTTTTGTCAGTGTTAGCATTAAAGCCACCATATGCCCCTCTACCACTAATACCTCATCTACCTCTAATACTAGCACCTCCTCTCCCATAATACATATTACCTCTACTACTAGTTTCACCATAACCAGTGTTATTATCCACATTAATACTATCATTCTTCAGCCCTTGACCACTACTTTGACCATCAACAACATTTGATTTAGCCACAGGAACTTGACCTTTAACAGTCTCAGTAGAATTACCATATCCTTTCCTATTTTGAACATTTTGCCACCCATCATTCATTTTTGAGTTAGGATTAGCCTTTTCATTACCCTGCCCTTTAATTCCAGCTCTCTCAGCTTTCTCTTCCTCTGTCAAAACTCTATTATTAGAACTTTTCAAATCATGCCCAAAAACCTTACAATGAGAGCAGATAGGAGGCTTCCATACATATTCCGTTTTGATTATTACTGCAACAACTACCAAACACACCTGTTGCTGCAAGATGGGTGTTTGGTTGCGTGTTGGCTCAATCACTCTAACTTTAACCATAAACCTGCAAATCAAATTTGAAAATAGGAATTTGGGTAGACTTTCCAAGTAAACTCATCTTAGTCCAATACACATTAGTCATTATTCCTTCCTTCATCTGGTGGCCCTTCTAATGTTTTTGGCATATACATGCTGAAATTATGTCACGTAAGATTCCTTCATTAATTACAACTTTGAAGTATACATGTTACAACCGTCTCAAATTATGACCACTGATGTATGTATGGTCATCCATATAGTTGGCTGATTTGCTGAGTTTTCTCAGGCTGGTACGGGTTAGAAACAAGAGGTTAGAGAAGCCCAAGGATACTCATACACTGCTACTTAAGATTTGAACATATTACCCAAAAAATTGGATATATCTTAAAACCGAACTGTGGCAATTTCTACAGGACATAAGGAGCGGTCAGTATGGTATATATTTATGTGGATGATTATAAAAATTAGAGTACTAATAGAGAGTCAGTATACTAGATACACCAAAAACATCAAAAAGGGGAAATTTCATCTATTTTAACAAAAGCCAATATGTCTTTAAAAGGTTTCAAAGTAAACCCATGCACCGAGCCCTGGAAATCGTCACATTTAGCGACCATAGTCTTGCTATTAAAGTTTATCCCCATTGGGTGTGGCACAGTACAATACTCCTGTTCAACACCTGCCAGGGAGTACATCTTTAAAAATCACAAAATCGGTGACCAAAACCATTCGAACGGTCGCTTGCATCCTGGTCTCCTATAAAAATAAGAATAATTAGTTTATTTGGATTAGGAATGAAGATCAACATCACCTTATAAAATTAACATTACTTTGTAAAGATTCACCTAAAAAGATGCACACTCACTTGAAAAAGAAACATTGTTGCTTTGGTCTCAAGAAATAGTTGGTGTCAACGCATAATATGAGAGCTGCCACAAAGAAATCCTTCAATTACACTTGTCACTTGAGCCTATAGTTTTCGAGAATAGAAGAAATACTTCAACATCTGATTTGGTGCTTTACTAATACGCAGAACAGAAGAAGTACACACTGGATGGTCAAATTAGAGACGAGTCGTTATTATTAATCATGCTTGCATCTACACACAATTGATAGAGATGAGAAGCATATATATTACCAAAAGCAAAGCGATACGAAATATTACAGTGGTCACATCTGTATCTGCAATGGTTGTATAGTCATCAAAATAATAATAAATGAATTAATACTAACAACACACTAATATTACATACAAGAATAATTCAAAGAGACAAACCACAAACATCATAATTCAGAAGCAGAACTCAAAAGGTCCCAGCCCCACCCTGAACTCCTCTATCTGTATCATAATCTGTTTTAAGAGTGAGAGAATTCATAGAGTAAGACATTTTGCACAATTTGATGAAATAAGAAAACATGTGAAAAATGGTACCTTTGATTTTCTAATCTCATTTCCCGATATATACATGTCTTCTCTTCCTCTTCTTCAAGACCAAACTCTTGACTGCATCAGCAATTGCATTGAACCATTTGACTTTTCTTGTTGACAACATGAGATATCCCATCACCAATCCGACTAATCTTCCACACCCATATCCCAACGTCACCACTTCCCACGTAAACCCACTTTCTTCATCACTTTCAAGTTGTGGTTCACGTGAATGCTCACTACACATTTTTGGCATCGGAGTCCCACAAAGTCTTGGATTCCCACCAAAAGAGTTCCCTTCAAATGTCCTGAACTGAGGTCCTTGTGGTATATGACCCACAAAATCATTTTGCGAGAGATTTAACACTTCAAGGGTCTTGATGTCTGCAAGGCTTTGAGGAATCTCTCCTGAGAGTTGGTTCCAAGATAGGTCTAACGACTCAATCTCTATGAGATTCCCCAGAGCATGTGGAATTGGACCAATGAGGCTATTGTGGGACAAGTTGAGCACTATCAGCGAATTAAGACCACCTATGACATTTGGAATCTGTCCTTCAAATGTGTTATTGGACAGATCAATAATTGTGTAGTCAACCGAAATTTTTGGAAAATTTTGATTCACGCCTTTCACTGCAACAACGAATGAGTAATACTTTCCAGCCATGGATAAGTATTTTGGTGTTGTGCTGCTTTTAACAACATTCTTCATGAAATTGAAATTTTGAAAATATTTTGCATGGAGTTGCCCTACAAACCTATTGTGAGACAAGTCAAGAACTTGAAGATTTGGAAATGGGAATTCCACGGCAAAAGAGGGTTGAATGTGTCCATGAAATTTGTTTGATTTGAGGACAAGAACATGCAAATTTGGAAGATCTCCTAACCATCCAGGGAATGTACCATTCAAATGGTTGTTTCCAAGATCAAGTACAGTCAACCGTTGACATTTGGACAAGGAACTTGGCACCTCTCCTCTTAATTGATTTCCATTCAAAATAAGCCCTTCTAAATTTCCACAATCCCCGTATACGTTTGGAATTGTTCCTTGAAAGCTATTGTACCCCATATATATCATTATAAGAGATGAGGTGATATTTTCAAAGCACTGTGGAATCAACCCACCAAAGTGATTAAAGGACATATCTAGATACTTAAGCTCGCTCATGTTGCAAATTGATGGAGGGAATGGCCCCTCAATCAAATTGGACTGCATAGATAGTTTAAATAGTCCATACCATTTAAATTGTGGCAAGCCTGTTATGAAGTTATACGAGAGATTCAGATGATGCAACTCATTTCCTCCTATCTCCCCTACCCAATGAGGAATTTAGCCATGGATTTCGTTGCTAGAGAGATCTAACTCTTCAAGTTTTTCATGGCTCGAAATGAATTCGGAAACACCTTTAGCTTGCAAGAAGCCAATCCTAAGTATCTAAAACCAGGGTTGACATAATGATTGGCATTCTTTGTTGTAACAGAGAAACCATTGTGTGAGAGACCGAGATATTCGAGATTTGTGAGGCTTGATAACAATGTATCCAACTCCCACTCACCACTAAAATTATTAAATAACAAGTCTAAAACAATGAGGTTGGTGAGTTGTCGAAATGTTTGCACATCAATTTGGCCACCTAACTGATTGTTGTAACTGAGGTCTAACTCTTTTAATGACACAAGAGCAAATAACTCAAAAGGTAGCTTTCCACTGAACATGTTATTACCTAAAATGAGAGATTCTAAAGAGGGGAAAGTAAACAGCGAAGATGGCAGTGTCCCATTAAGTTTGTTATGTGATAAATCAAGATGAGTAAGGTGTGTTAGGTTAACTGAGATTTTCGAAGGGATGTCGCCTGTGAAATGGTTACCTGACAAATCAAGTGTTTCCAAAGAATGAAGATTGAAAATGTAATGAGGTAATTTTCCTAGCAATCCAGATTGGAAAAGACTTAGTAATTTTAAAGAAGAAGAGATGTTAAGACTATTAGGTAAAACCGAAGAGATATCAACTTCTCCAAGTGAAAGTTGTTCCAAATTAGTAAAATTTCGAAACATATTGATCAAAACATCTGTTCTAAGCTTCAAATAATAGTTTTCAGATATATCAATGTTATAAGAGAGATCAAGAGAGAACAATTTATGAAGGAGTGTAATATCCGGGGGGACTTGGCCATTAAAATAACAACGAGAGAGGTTCAGATGTGTGAGACTATTTGAAAACCTTCCTATTTCACTTGGAATTTGGGAACCATTAAAATAATTGAAAGCAAGGTTGAGTTTTTGAAGATGAGGAAGGTTGAAGAGAGAACTGTTAGGATCGAGGTTACCTTGTAGCATTCCGCAACTGAGATCAAGACCAATAACGTCACCGGTGGAGTGGTCACAAGTAACACCATCCCAGTTACAGCAATCTGAATTTGTGTTCCAGCTCAGCATTATTGGATGATAATCATGACAAATTGAATCGAATAATGTGTCTTAAATGGATGAAAGGTTATGTTTAAACAGAAGCAAAGTTTCACTTTGTTTTTTAGAGCATTTATGACTCGTATTCAAAGAAGCGGTAGGAGCAAAACTGGAGAAAATAAAAATAAGAAAAAGGATACTACTAAAGACTTGTGAATTATTCATTGTTTTAAACATTTACATTTGCTACAAAGTATGAGCAGGCTGTAGTTTCATTTATAAGCTAATGATTTGGGTTGGTGGGTCGATGTTTAGTTTTCTTTCTACCCGTGCAAAGACTTTACTTACTCACAATCTTACAATATATTATATATGACTTTAACTCCTTAGATATATAGTATTCTTTCTCTGTTTCTACAGAGACTTTTTAAACAAACCTGGTCATGAACTTACATGTATCCAAACCTGTTCGACCTCCATTTTACATGTCCTTTATATGGAAACTATCAACAAAACGGAGTAATAAATTGACTGGATTTCTTTTGATGATGTTAAGGTTAACTTTGTTCTCTCCTACACCTCACATGAACTGGTCGCAAACAATTTATACTGACTTGAACACCGTTCATTCTTGATGCAACTTATACTCACAACCACCTAACTAATGGGTTAGGTCATATAACGCAAGGTGGACTTAGATCATACCCGGAGAAACTAAAACCTAGCGATAACTTATGACATTCCAGTTTACGTTGAGCACAAAAACTTTTTAAATGCTATGCTTGCATTTTACTAAAGGTTGAATACTTGAAAGAAGTTTCATAGGGAACAAATAGATCATACCATCATTGTCAATGCAGTAAAGAAGTAAAAATGATGGAAGAAATGTCTATGGGATATAAGTGCTTATGACCAACTTTTTGGAAGTATAAGAGGGTTGTTTAAGAAGACTTCAAATTAGAGGCAGGGATTTAAATTTAATGTTGTTGTCTACTTTTAAAGTAAACTCATCTTAGCCTATTATTGTGGCCCAACTTATGCCTTAGGCATGGACGTGCAATTAGACTGGGCTCATCAATGACTTTCATTTTGCATGCCACATTAGTTTCTCTCGACGATCTACGGACGACTTTTTACCAAACCAAAGCGACATTCATCTTCTTTTTTCTTTTCTTTTTTTCACCCATCTTTTTTTCCCTATATATATCCACTACATTTTTATTTTCAATACACACTACTTTCACGTTGTGTTCTTTTAAGTGGAGTGAAAAAGGAGGAAAGATAGTGAAAGTGAAAGTTGTGTTCTTTTAAGAATGAAAGTGAAAGTAAATAAGGTATATAAATGAAGAAAGAGAAAGTGAAAAAGAAGGAAAGAGAGTGAGAGTTGTGTTCTTTACTCCCTTTCACTTTCACTACATTTTCTCCCTTTTACTTCACAAACGATAACATTTCTTATGGCTTGTTCTCTCAGGCATACCGTCGAAGAAATCAAAGCCTATGTTTAGAAACAATGTGATGAAGATGATGCCACTCGTTAGGAAGCGAACAAGCCATTTGAAAAAATCGATGAAAGTGTATAAAGTGTATATAAATTGTGTACAAAATGATAAAATAAATGGAGCATTTATAGGGTAAAAGGGTTTAAATTTTTAAAAGTTGTTTTTTTTTTCAAAATACAAGTACCAACCAAACAGATGGATTTTTGAAACGCATATACAAGCCTCAATCGATCGTCTTCTCGACCAACTCCCTCTTCCGACCAACACCGACCGACACAACCACACCAAGTCCGACCGACCCCGATCGACTGGTGACCTTGGTCGACCAACCTTGGTGCGCCTAGTCTTATGCAAATATCATGTAACATAAGCTATTGGTTCATAAACATGCACTGCTTCATGAATTTAACTCACTAATATATCTGTTACAATTTCCAAATATAAAACCATAGACCAATATCTCATATTTTGAGGATACGAGGCACAAAACTACACTAATCATCATCTATACTCTGTCCAGAAAGAATAAAAATTTAGCCTATATAATACATCATTCATGTAAGTGTGTACCTGTTGCTTGGCCAGCTTATTGGATTTCCCATACTATTACGGGTTAGGAAAGGGGCTTGAAGCCAAACAATGCACTACTTTTGAATCAAAAACCAACAAGGACTCAACACCCAACGATTTCTTTCGGCATGATTTTTGTCTTCTATATATAAGCTAATAAAATGATAGTGTTCACCGAGCCAAAGGCATGCGGGAACTGCAGATCCACAACGCTACTTGCAATATGAGAAAACGGGCTTCGAGTGAAATCTCCTCCAACCAAACATGTAGCAAGCTAAAGAGAGACTTTGCATGTGACAACTTTTCCTCAATCAGTGCCTCAGAAGAAACTCTTCCTATAATAATGAAAGACTACACAGAGGGTCTTTTTATCCGTCGAAAAGTAATACCCAAACATCAAACTCTCACCATTATTATAGATATTATGTGGATCCTGGAAAGACAATAATAAAATTAGATTGGCAAAAGACATACCAAAGCGTTATTGGTGATCGCAAGCAATCATTAGTCTTTAATATTAGAAGGATGACACATGGCAGTTTATGCAGAAGTTCTGTGATTTGAGGAAAATACGAGGAAGCATACATCGCCAAAACATAAAAAAGGTTCTATTAATCAATAGAGCCATAACACTTGGGTTTCAAGATGCAGATGCTAAATTTTCATAAACAAGAGAACATTTAAAGATAAGACAATACCTAAACCACATAAAAACTTCCCACTTAAGTGACTTAACCTTAAACATATTATCCTAAATATGTTCATGTACCTTTTCACGCGACATAAGGAGCAGTTTGTATGTTAAATTTTCATGTGGATGATTATTTAAATTGAAGGACATGACCAATTGGGAATCAAAATACGAGATACACCAAAAACTTTGAAATGGGGAAGATGATTAACAAGCAGGGTCACGGCATAGCCTTGTATAATGTAAGCTAACTGCTGATTCAGAAAGTGGTCACGCATTGCCTTGAATGGCAAGATGATCAACGGCAGGATCAATAACCCTATTCCACGGTCTCATTGTAAGAGTCCCCAAAAATGCATACAAATCCTCACCAGCACCCAATGTCAAGCAATTTTCCTTTATTCCATTTGCATCAGCCAGTACTAAAGCCTGTAATACAGGGCAGAGATTAATGATGCTCTAAAGCGGTATCATCCGAAATGGATGTGAGAAAGTGATATAGATAAAATGATAAGCCATTAATATTCAAGAAATTGCAAGGCGAACCTTCCAGAGTCCAGCATAGCTGGTTCTAATAGAATTGTCAAGTACTGTGTATAGACCATGATCCAGCAGTACCAATTGTGGTTTTCTTCTTCCTGTAAACAACTAAACAACGTCATTAAGAAAGGCATCGCTTCATGAAAATAGAGTATGGGAAAATTGAATATATGAAGGAAAAAAAGGAGAAGGTTGGTGATGACAAAAAGGCTTAGATTACTAGCAGCAATTAGTACAGCAAGTGCATGCGTCATTTGACAATTAAATTCCAGATGATCAATTGAAGAAGTCTATGCCTTTTTATTTAACAAAACAAGACTTTCTAACATAACTATTTAAAGTAAAAATAGATCTATTATTATGCAATCTCATATAATTCATATTTTGTTTTGATTTATCTGTCACTCTTAATGTATTCAGATGTATATGTACGCTGTGATCCACATGAGGTCCTGAAGCGATCCAATTGACAAATGTGATCATATGTTCTCCAAGAAGGTAACACCCCTTCACAAGCTTATAAATAGGAAGCAGTACATTAAAACTACAAAAAACTTAAACCATGTTGACTAAAAGCTCTCTAATAAAATCATGGTATTATAATGTATGATTCCAAGTGTGTTATTTAACAATTAGATGCCTTACCAAAAATCCCCCTTTTTGAAAAAGGCAGTGTGCGAACTAGCAAGTTAGCAGCGTGTGGATCACAGTGCACAAATCCATGTTTAAACATCATTTCAGCAAATGTTCTACTCACCTGTATTAACCAATAAACAACATGGGACATGAATTGGATAATAGTTCCAAGCAGGAAAACTGCTGCAACTAGCCAATTGGTAATACAGAGAAAAGATACTTACTAGCCTTGCAATGTCATGTGGGTTGATTCCAAGTTTTTGGATGCTCTGCAAGTCATTGACTTCTGCGCCTTCTACAAACTCCATGGTCAACAATTTTGTGGTATTTAGGTTCCAATATACCTTGGGCGCATACACATAGTCTGCAATATATACGTGGAAACAAAACACTTGTTCGTTATAAATAGAGCTGCCCGTTTTGTTGTTAATTTGGATGAGATTAGGAGTTCAAAGGGTTGCCTGCAAAAAACTTGGGAGGATGGAGAAGGGAATGGGTGGAAGAGAGGTTCAAAAAGATTGAGAGGGTTCAAAGGCTGGTTTTGTAACATTGTAGCTTTTGAGAGGGTTCAAAAGGCGGTTCAATAGCTTTAAAAACGGTCATATTAGTCTTGAGGGGCCAAAATAAGTTTTTAAAAATACGTACCTTAACCCACAATGATGTAAACTTTTTATGAGTATTTTGGCAAAATAATGGCAAAAATGCATATATATCCCTCCCAAAATGAATAATTGCATATATATCCTTTGTACAAGTTTTTTATGCACAATTGCACATAATACAATGGTTTTTATGCATGCTTTGGATATATATACAATTTTGCATTTTCAGAAGGATATATATGCAAAAGCCCCATTTTGGTAGAAAAATGTCTTAATGAGTTCCGTAAATTTTGCAAACTACATAATTAGTTTTTGAATGTTTTATTATTTGATCATGTTTAGTCTAGAAACTACATACTCAAAACATGGACTACAATAATGCCTAAACTAATATTTTACATTTCAATAGTTATTTTTGTTGTTTTAATATGTTATATTTAGCTTTATTCTTATTGTTTCAAATATTTTTGTGAAAAAATTAATCAAAATTGGTATAAACAAAAGAAAACACATAAATGTGTTGCTTAATAAGTTAATTTTAATAAATGAATGATCTAAAAAAAATAAAGATTAATAGTTGGTTGGCCTCCCAATACATAATCACTTATGTATTAAATAAAGGGGCTTTTGCATATATATCCTCTCGAAAATGCAAAATTGCATATATATCCAAAGCATGCATAAAAACCATTGTACTATGTGCTAAAAAAACTTGTACAAAGGATATATACGCAATTATTCACTTTGGGAGGGATATATATGCATTTTTGCCTAAATAAAATTGATAGACATAAGATGAGCCCCGCCAAGTTCCAAACCTTTAAAACATAGCATGTTATTAGTTTAAAAAGGTCATTTTTTGATCGACTCGTTTAAGGCATCACAGACTGGACCGACCATGCACATATCCCTAGTACTCTAAATTTCACCTATGAAATGACAAGTGAAATGGCACATACACTAAGAAATAACAACAAACTAAAAAAATTAGAATTCAATCACATTGCATCCCCCTCATGTAAAGCGAATCGAATCATTATGCGAGTTTTGATTTAGTGACAACTAGAAAATGGGGCCAAACTTACTATAATTTGCCATTAGGCTTCTATATTTGAAGACCCAACATTGCTCACTTGCTCCATGGACCACAAGTTAGCGGTTAGTTAATACATACAAACTTTCTTATTTAATAAAAAATGCATTAAATACACATTAAATAAACTAATAAATTGCTATATTTGACCATAATTTTCACATAAATGAACTAAAACATTCCTTTCATCAACATGTTCTGGCACATGTTAGCAAAACCCATATAATAAAACAATTTTCCTAATTGATCCCATAGTATGGGTAACGCCCTTGATTATAGCTTTTTCTTGTGGTTTGTGCAATTTTTCGAACTTCATTTCTATGTTTTTATAAAATAACGCCATGCATAAAAGATACTCTCCATTGACTTTGATTGAGTTTTGAGCCGTTTTTGTTCTACTAATATTACTATATCTGAATATGTACTTGATAAATGTGTAACGTTTGAGGCACTGGACAGGTTGACATTTGGAAAAGAAAAAGGAGTGTAGGTTTTCATGAATTGCTTTCATTAACATGAACCTGTTTGTGGTTAATCAATTTGAGGTATATATGGAAAATTACACTTAGAAACAAAGATATGAAACAGGTTATCAATGAAACTGTCAATCAATCTCATGATTATATCTCACAACTGCTGTAACAGATAAGTACAAAATGTACACTAGCTTCTTCTTATAGATCATAACAAAAGGCTAAAAAGATGTAACCGTGTGTTATTTGCTCAGAAGACCATCAGACACAAATATCATTTGTCTTCAAGGCTAACTAATAAACTCAATAACATAAATAAACTAAAACAGCATATCCACTACTACAATATTAGCAGCTATATATCTTAGGACTTCCAGCCAAAAGATTCCATCTGCATCAGAAAATATGGAAGAAAAAAGGAACAAATCATAGTATTAATCATTTTGCGCAATTTGGTGCAATGGGAAAACATGTCAAATACATACCTTTCGTAAACTAGCTTCATTTTCTCATATAAACTCTTCTTCTCTTGTTTCGGCTCTTCAAAATCTTGTGCTCCCCTGCATCAGCAATTGCACTAAGCCAGTTTGGTCTTGTGCTTGACAACATAAGATATCCCATCACCAATCCAATTATGGTTCCACATCCATATCCCAACATCACCACTTTCCATGTAAATCCACTCTTCTCCTCGTCTTCATCTGCTTCAAGCTGTACCTCATGTAAATACTCATTGCACTTTCGGGGCAATGGAAACCCACAAAGTTTTAGATTCCCACTATATGACTTCTCTTCAAATGTTCTTGATTGATTTCCTTGTGGAATGCTCCCCTCTAGATGGTTTTTTTAGAGATTTAAGAACTCGAGAAACGTCAGGTCTGCAAGGCTTTGAGGGATATTTCCTGTGAGTTGGTTACAAGGTACAGGCGAGTGAGGTTGGTGAGTTATCGAAATGTTTGCACATCAATTTGGCCAGCCAACTGATTGTTGTTACTGAGGTCTAAGTATGTTAATGATGGAAGATCAAATGACTCAAAAGGAACATTTCCACTGAACATGTTATCAGATAGACGGAGATATTCTAAAGTGGGGGAAGTAAACAGCCAAGATGGCAATGTCCCATTAAGTCTGATATATGATAATCCCAGATAAGTAAGGTGTGTTAGGTTGAAGAGGGAGCTGTCAAGTTGAATTGTACCTTTCCGCAATTGAGATGGAGGCCGATGACGTCACCGGTGGAGTTGTCGCAACTAATCCATCCCAGTTACAACAGTCTGTACTTGTGTTCCAGCTCATCATTTTTGGATGATAATCAGAACCCAGCGCATCTTGACAGAATTCATCTACATAAGAAAAGGTGCTGCGCCGTTGATGGATGAAAAATTTTGTTTAAAGAGCAGCAAAGCTACGCTGCATGACGAGCTTCTTATAGATGTTGCTACGCTGCATGGCGAGCTTCTTTTTAACTTGGAACAAGACATGTAATGAATCAGTCCACCGTGTTTTCGTTTTCCATATTCAGGAATGTTGCTACGCTGCATGACGAGCTTCTTCTAGATGTGATCCGTCTACCTACTAGTCTGCTACACCATGTTGTTAAGCATTTGTCTACGAGTCAATTTACATAACTACTTACGACATAATATGTCAATAGTTTAACAGCGAAGAATGGGAGATATTGCATACTGGTTCAGATACTAATTTTGTACAGGGACTAAATCAAACGAGACAAAATAGAGAAGGGTAAGAAACATGGGGCTAATAAGAATCAAGAAAGTTTATACATATTGCACCAACACTTACAATCTTTGTAGCTTATCAACTAAACACTACACTGTAGATTCAAATATAACCAATTATCATCACTTCATTACTAATCCTTTCAATGCACCCCACAGTTTTTGCTTCTGGACCCATTTTTTCGTAGAAACATTTTACTATTATTTCATGTGGAAATGGAAGAGGGTGGTTTGTGTTACTATATGGCTAAGGAGATTTAGATTTCACAACTTTAGCTGCATCCTTCAATAGCATCCACCGAACACTTTGTACAATCTTTGTGCTCATCCCTTTGTAAAAGCCATGGAGACCTTCGTAGCGTATCATCTTTAGAATTTCATCCAGTGTCCATGAACGAAAACAGGATTTGTGTGAATATGCGATCTTTGTGGGAGGTAAGTAACGTTTGCATATTTCATAATCACATTTACCTTCGTACTGATTTTTTTTGTCTAACCCCATAGCTTGTCTTGCCTGCAGTCTTGACTGCAAAATACAGATAGTTTAATGCTTCTTTAAATACTGGGGTGGTGTAACAGAAAAAATAAAACTGGCAACAATTTTGATTTGAGATGAACATTTCAGCCCATTTACTTATGAATGGGTCACTTCGGGTTTTGTTTCATCTCCAACGAGTCATTAAGTCAAACATTTTAATTGAAAGATAACTTAAAGAGAAACGGGTTAACTGGGTCGATACCCCAACTGGTCAAACAGGAAGAAAGTCATCTAAAGTGAATTTTTTATGCATAAAACATCCTAAATCACTTTACTCAAAATTAATGTTATTGTTGCAATAATATAAATTTTGTAAAAATTTTTTGGCTAAAAAACGTCCAGGCAACCCAACCCGACCAGTTTCAGTAAGTACCAAAAAATTGCCTGTTGCCCAAACCGCCATTTTTCCACCCCTAGTTCGACTATTAACATCTAATAAGATTTACTGCGAGTTAGATTTTTGAAGATGGAATCAGTCAGTCTTGAGACCTAATGTGTCGATTACAGATATTAGTGGGTCTAAATCAAGTCACTGATTTCAGAAATTGATGTATGTTTGAGTATAATTATTATTTTGCTGCTCTACTAAAAAGCTCAAATGACAAGTACTTGCCTTTACAACTAAAAGAGGATAAGTTACCACTGCAGCCCCAAGTTTTGCCAACGCCCCAAGCAAAAATATCTGAAATTATGTGGAGAAATCAGATATTGCCTACAGATAATCCCATTAAATGATAAATAAGTCATAATTATCTGAAAATTCTGCACTGATTATACTAACAGTTACTTGCCTCTAAAGCAGTTACACCTTGGTTACTATTGCTTAAGCAGGCACGGCTTCAACTTCTTTAGTAGGGTCTCATACAGCATAAGCGATTGAAGGATTGCTGACCTGGCTGAAACAATGTGGACAAGAAGTCAAGAAGTGATATTGATACAGCATGGGCCAAAGCTAAATAGCAAGTACCATAACCAATGTCGGGAAGACGCCTTTCCAGAATCCCAAGATTCCCACTTCACCAAAGACTTCTTGAACCTGCAGAAAGCAAATTGTTCAAGTTACAATCTTAATAGCCAATACTACGGTATTTTATAACAATCAATATTAATACTCAGACGACTATGATCATCTAGTAAAATTTATACAACAACCTTTGATTTTCTAATGTCATTTCCCGATATATACATGTCTTCTCTTCCTTTTACAAAATTATATTGAAGGTTCAACCACTCAAAACCGATTACCTAAGGGTAAAGTTAAGACTTGGCTAGTCAAGTTATAAAAAGTAAAGTTAAATGCAAGAAATCATCGCGTGGTTTACAGTTTTTGAGACCTACATCCTGTCACAAACTATTGGTAGTTACATCTGTTAGCGGCGTTAGCTATTATCATCATAGTCATAACTCAGTTAGTTTTCTTAGTTAACTGCTAGGGAGGGCTATTTTGGTCTTTTAAGCATCTGAGGGATGTATTTTGCGACAATCTTTTACATATAAGAGGGATGTATTTTGCAAATTATTTTTATACTTTACTTTTTTTTTTAATTCTTATTATTATTATTATTATTATTATTATTAGAGTTAACTATATATATAAAAAAACATTTTGTCGAAAATATTATAAAAAATTCCAAAAATTTTATAAAAATTTCGAAAATTTTATAAAATTCAAAATTTTATAAAAAAATTCCAAAAATTTTTTAAAAAAATTTATAAAAAATTCCGATAAAATTTTTATAAAAATTCGAATTTTTTATAAAAAATTTCTTTTCTTTTTAAATACTTTTTCTGAATTTTTTTTAAATTTTCGACAAAAAATTAAGTTTTCTTTTTAATATTAATACTTTTTGTGAATTTTTATAAAAAATTTGCTAAAAAGTATTCAAAATATATATATATATATATATATATATATATTTGTCAGTTTTTATAAAATTTTTATAATTTTTTATAAATTTTTTTATAAAATTTTCAGAATTTTTATAAATTTTTTATAAAATTCCAAAATTTTATAAAATCTGAAATTTATAAAAAATTTATAAAAATTCAAAATTATAAAATTGTATAAAAATCGAAATTTTTTCTAAAATTTAAAATAAATATATATTTTTTTGAATACTTAACAAAATTTTATAAAATTCCGTCTAAAGAAATATTCAAAATGAAATTTTTGTCAGAATTTTTATAAAAAATTCGTCAAAAGTATTAAAAGAAAAAGAAAATTTTGTCGAAAATTTTAAAAAAAAATCCGTCAAAAGTATTCAAAAAAAAAAAGAATTTTTTTATAAAAAAATTCGGATTTTTATAAAAATTTTATCGAATATTTTATAAAATTTTCGAATTATTAATAAATTTTAAAATTTTTCGAATTTTATAAATTTTTTTATAAAATTTTTGAATTTTTTTATAAAATTTTCAGATTTTTATAAAATTTTCGAAATTTTTATAAAATTTTGGAATTTTTATAATATTTTCGATAAAAAATATTTTTTATATATAGTTAACTCTAATAATAATAATAATAATAATAATAATAATAATAATAATAATAATAATAATAATAATAAAAAGTAAAGTATAAAAATAATTTGCAAAATACATCACTCTTATATGTAAAGGATGCGCAAATACATCCCCGTATCGCGTAAAAGACCAAAATAACCCTCCCGTTAGCGATCTTCACTGGAATCGCCGAATATTAACGTTAATTCTTTCGAAATCCGTAAACGCAGGGATGCGGTAAACCAAACCGTTTCGTAGATGGCAAATAGATGTAACACTTTCGGACACATATCATTTGTCTTCAAGGCTAGCAATATAGCACAATAACATAAATGAACTTTTTAGCTAGCATATCCGCTACAAATTTAGCAGCTGTATATCTCAGCGTCCAGCTTCAGTAGCGTTCAACCTACATCAGTAAATAGGACACTTTGCAGGTACCCTAAAAAGGACCATGGCGCGTTTGGGGACATAAGGAGCAGTAGGTATATGATAAAAGTTCATGTAGATGATTATTGAAGTGCAGGGTCACTGGCAATTTGGTCTCATAATCCACTCGTCAAGCAGGTGGTGGGCAGATAATGAAATGCTAAAACACATGTAGAACGGACCGAAGAAGAACACACTGGATGGTCAAATTAGATATACTAAAAGACAAGTCATTATTAATAATGCTTTCCTTTACACACCTTACAATTCGGTAACAAACACTAGTGTCTATAATTTTATAGCATACACGATGGTTGTATATGATCATCAAAATAACAAAAAACTTACTGAATTACACCAAGGTCAGCAACATCAATACATGATCACCCAGTGACCAAGTAAATATGTATTAAAATCCTAACAACACACTAGTAATACATAAAAGAATGATTCAAAGATACTGAACACAAACATCATAACTCAGAAGCTGATATACGACTGCATAATTCAGAAGGTCCCAGCCCTCCTCAAACTCCTTTACCTGCATAATAATTTTTTTAAGACCAAGAGAATTCATAGGGAAAGACATTTTGAAAAAAATTGATGAAATAAGAAATCATGTGAAAAAGCATACCTTTCATTATCTAACGTCATTTCCCGATGTAAACATGTCTTCTCTTCCTCTTCTTCAAGACCAAAATCTCTGCTGCATTAGCAATTGCATTGAACCATTTCACTTTTCTTGTTGACAACATGAGATATCCCATCACCAATCCGACTAATGTTCCACACCCATATCCCAACATAACCACTTCCCACGTAAATCCACTTTCCTCCTCATGATGTTCTTCTGCTTCAAGCTGTGGTTTGTGTGCATTCTCACTTCAATTTTTGGGCAGTGGAAACCCACAGAGCCCCAAATTCCCTGAAAATGAGTTCTCTTGAAATGTGCTGAACTGTGTTCCTTCTGGAATACGCCCCACAAGATGGTTTTGTGATAGATTTAAGACTTCAAGGCCCTTGATTCCTGCAAGGCTTTGAGGGATATTTCCTATGAGTTGGTTCCAAGAGAGGTCTAATGATTCAATCTCTGATAGCTTACCAAGAGAGTTTGGCATTCGACCATTAAGGCTATTATTGGACAAGTTTAGCACTTTAAAAGAACTCAAATTTCCGATTATTTCTGGTATCCCACTTTCGAAATAATTATTTGATAAATCAATAATAGTTAGGCCAACAAAAACTCTTGGAATATCTCGATCCACCCCTTTCACCGCAACGACGAATGAGTAATACATTACACCCGTGGACAAATATTCTGGTTTTGTGCTGTTTTTCACCACATTCTTCATGGAATTGAAATTTTGAAAATATTTTGCAGGGAGTTGACCTACAAACCTATTATGAGATAAGTCAAGAACTCGAAGACTTGGAAAGGGGGATTCAACAGTTGAAGAAGGTTGAATGTGACCATGAAAGTTGTTTGATTTGAGGACAAGAACCTGCAAACTTGGAAGATCTCCTAACGAACCAGGGAATGTACCATTCAAGTGGTTGTTTCCCAAATCAACCACTTTCAAGAATCGACATTTGGACAAGGAACTTGGCACCTCTCCTCTTAATTGATTTCCTTTTAAAATAAGCCCTTCTAAACCTCCACAACCCCCATATACATTTGGAATTGTTCCTTGAAAGCTATTATTCCCCATATCTATCATTTCAAGATTGGTGATATTTCCAAAGCATTGTGGAATCGATCCACCAAAGCGATTATTGGACATATCCAAATAAAAGAGACTACTCATGTTGCAAATTGATGGAGGGAATGGCCCGTCAATCAAGTTGGACTGCAGATAAAGGTCAGATAGTCCATACCATTGAAATTGTGGCAAGCCTGTTATAAAGTTATGCGAGAGATTCAGACGAGACAACTCACCAATCTCCCCTGCCCAATGAGGAATTTGGCCATGGATTTCGTTGCTAGAGAGATCTAAGAAAAGAAGTTGTTTCATGGCTCGAAATGATTTCGGAAACACCTTTAGCTTGCAAGAGGCCAAATGTAAGGACCAAAAACCAGGGTTGACATAATGATTGGCATTATTTGTTGTAACATAGAAACCGATGTAAGAGAGATCTAACCATTCAAGGTTTGTGAGGCTTGATAACAATGTATCCAACTCCAATTCACCACTAAAATTATTACATGAAAGACATAGAACAGTGAGGTTGGTAAGCTGTCGAAATGTTTGTACATCACTATGCCCAACTAACTGATTGTTGTTACTGAGTTCTAACACTTGTAATGATGGAAGAGAAAATGACTCAAAAGGCACATCTCCACTGAACATGTTATTATCTAATAAGAGAACTTCTAAAGAGGGGGAAGTAAACAGCGAAGATGGCAATGTCCCATTAAGATTGTTATATGATAAATCAAGATAAGTAAGGTGTGTGAGGTTGAAGATGGAGCTGAGAGGATGAATTGTACCTTGTAGCCTTTCGCACATGAGATCGAGACGGATGACGTCACCGGTGGAGTTGCTGCTCCACTAAAAAGCTCAAATGACAAGGACTTACCTTTACAACTAAAAGAGGATAAGTTACCACTGCAGCCCCAAGGTTTGCCAATGCCCCAAGCAAAAATATCTGAAAAATTATGTGGAGAAATCAGATATTGCCTACAGATAATCCTATTAAATGATAAATAAGTCGTAATTATCTGAAAATTCTGTAGTGATTATACTAACAGTTACTTTAGTAGTCATAATTATTGAAGGATTGTTGACCTGGCTGAAACAATGTGGACAAGAAGTCAAGAAGTGATATTGATACCGCATGGGCCAAAGCTAAATAGCAAGTACCATAACCAATGTCGGGAAGACGGCTTTCCAGAATCAAAAGATTCCCACTTCACCAAAGACTTCTTGAACCTGCAGAAAGCAAATTGTTCAAGTTACAATCTTAATAGCCAACACTATGGTATTTTATAACAATCAATATTAGTACTCAGACGACTATGATCATCTAGTAAAATTTATACAACAACCTTTGATTTTATAATGTCATTTCCCGATATATACATGTCTTCTCTTCCTTTTGCAAAATTATATTGAAGGTTCAACCACTCAAAAACACTAGTACCTAAGGGTAAAAGTTAAGACATGGCTGGTAAGTTATAAAAAGATAATAATAAACCCGACCATTTAAAGTAGATGGCAAAAAGATGTAATGCTCGGACACACATATCATTTGTCTTCAAGGCTTGCAATACAGCACAATAAAATAAATGAACTTTATAGCTAGCATATCCGCTACAAATTTAGCAGCTATATATCTCAGAACGTCCAGCTTCAGCCATAACGTTCAACCTACATTAGTAAATAGGACACATTTTTTGCAGGTACCCTAAAAAGGAGAATGGCACGTTTTACAGGACATAAGGAGCAGTACGTATATGATAAAATTTCATGTAGATGATTATTCAAGTGCAGGGTCACTCGCAATTTGGTCTCATAATCCACGCGTCAAGCAGGTGGTGGGCAGATAATGAAATGCTAAAACACATGTAGAACAGATCGAAGAAGAACACACTGGATGGTCAAATAAGATATACTAAAAGACAAGTCATTATTAATAATGCTTCCCTTTTCACACCTTACAATTTGGTAACAAACACTAGTGTCTACAATTTTATAGCATACACGATGGTTGTATGATCATCAAAATAACAAAAACTTACTGAATTACACCCAGTGACCAAGTAAATATGTATTAAAATCCTAACAACCCACTAGTATTACATACAAGAATAATTCAAAGATACAGAACACAAACATCATAACTCAGAAGCTGATATACGACTGCATAATTCAGAAGGTCCCAGCCCTCTTCAAACTCCTTTACCTGCCTAATAATTTTTTTAAGACCAAGAGAATTCATAGGGTAAGACATTTTGAAAAAATTGATGAAATAAGAAATCATGTGAAAAAGCATACCTTTCATTATCTAACGTCATTTCCCGATGTAAACATGTCTTCTCTTCCTCTTCTTCAAGACCAAACTCTCTGCTGCATCAGCAATTGCATTGAACCATTTCACTTTTCTTGTTGACAACATGTAAGAACCCATCACCAATCCAAGTAGAGTCCCACATCCGTTTCCCAATATCACCACTTCCCACGTAAATCCACTTTCCTCCTCATGTTGTTCTTCAGCTTCAAGCTGTGGTTTGTGCGCATTCTCACTGCAATTTTTGGGCAGTGGAAACCCACAGAGCCCCAAATTCCCTTTAAATGAGTTCTCTTGAAATGTGCTGAACTGTGTTCCTTCTGGAATCATGAGATGGTTTTGTGATAGATTTAAGACTTCAAGGCCCTGATTCCTACAAGGCTGGGGATATTTCCTGTGAGCTGGTTCCAACAAAAGTCTAATGATTCAATCTCTGATAGTTTACCAAGAGAGATTGGTATTCGACCATTAAGGCTATTGTGGGACAAGTTTAGCACTTTCAAAGAACTCAAATTTCCTATTATTTCTGGTATCCCACTTTCGAAATAATTGTTTGATAAATCAATAATAGTTAGGCCAACAAAAAGTCTTGGAATAACTCTGGATCCACCCCTTTCAAAGCAACAGAATGAGTAATACATTCCACCCATGGACATATTCTGGTTTTGTGCTGTTTCTTACATTCTTCATGGAATTGAAATTTTGAAAATATTTGTGAGGTTGACCTACAAACCCTATTATGAGATAAGTCAAGAACCTTCGAAGATTTGGAAAGGGGATTCAAAATGTGATCAACATATGAAGTTGATTTGAGGACAAGGGCACCAAATTTGGAAGATCTCTAACAACGAAATGTACCATTCAAATGGTTGTTTCCGAAATCAACTACTATCAAGGATTGACATTTGGACAAGGAACTTGGCACCTCTCCTCTTAATTGATTTCCTTTTAAAATAATCCCTTCTAAACTTCCACAATCCCCATATACATTTGGAATTGTTCCTTGAAAGCTATTATTCCCCATATCTATCATATAAAGAGATGAGGTGATATTTCCAAAGCATTGTGGAATCAATCCACCAAAGCTATTATTGGACATATCCAAATAACTTAAATTGCTAATGTTGCAAATTGATGGAGGGAATGGCCCCTCAATCAAGTTGGACTGCAGGTAAAGTTCTCCTAGTCCATACCACTCAAATTGTGGCAAGCCTGTTATGAAGTTATGCGAGAGATTCAAATAATACAACCCATTACCTCCTATCTCCCCTACCCAATGAGGAATTTGGCCATGGATTTCGTTGCTAGAGAGATCTAAGTGATAAAGTTGTTTCATGGCTCGAAGTGAATTCGGAAACACCTTCAGCTTGCAAGAGGCCAATCTTAAGAACCAAAACCAAGGGTTGACATAATGATTGGCATTCTTTGTTGTAACAGAGAAGCCACTGTATGAGAGAACGAGTTGTTCAAGGTTTGTGAGGGTTGATAACAATGTATCCAACTCCAATTCACCACTAAAATTATTATATGAAAGGGCTAGACCAGTGAGGTTGGTGAGTTGTCGAAATGTTTGAACATCAATTTGGCCACCTAACTGATTGTTGCGACTGAGGTCTAAAATTTGTAATGATGGAAGAGCAAATGACTCAAAAGGAACATTTCCACTGAACATGTTATCAGATAGACAGAGATATTGTAAAGAGGGGGAAGTAAACAGCCAAGATGGCAATGTCCCATTAAGTTTGTTCAATCCCAAATCAAGGTAAGTAAGGTGTGTGAGATTGAAGATGGAGATGTCAGGATGAAGTGTACCTTGTAGCATTCCGCAATAGAGATTGAGACGGATGACGTCACCAGTGGAGTTGTCGCAATAAACTCCATCCCATTTACAGCAATCAGAACTTGTATTCCAGCTCATCATTTTTGGGTGATAATCAGAAAGACCAGATACATCATAACAGACACCTTTTGGGTAATTGATGGAGGAAAGGTTATGTTTAAAGAGAAGCAAAGCTTCACTCTGTTTTTTAGGGCATTTATGAATATTTTTATTCAAAGAAGAAGTGGAAGAGGCAAAAGTGGTGAAAATTAGGAAAAGAAAAAAGGCACTAGAACTACTCATTGTGTTTTTATTTTTGATTTGATATAGAAATTCACAATTGCTACAAATATATATAGTGTTACTGGTATTATTATAGTTGCTTTCATAATAATATTATTGAGAATATATGTGTGGTCTATATTTTGTTGATAAACGTAATATTTGGGTTGTGGAAATTTATTAAACTGGTCAATTCTAGACTTTTATTTTTTGTTTGATTATGCAAAATTTTCCAAATTTTGATTGCGATATAAATGAATGTGTCAATGAAATTTTTGTCATCCACAATAATGATTTTCAATCAAAACTTGCATAGAGATTTTTTTGGTTCTCTAAATTAACATGCTCTTCCGTTTTAGTGTTACAAGTACACCTGATAACAAAGGATTAATTTCATATATCACCCTACTTTCATGATTAATTTCATATATACCCAAAGTGCAAGTATTGAATGCATAATGTACAATATTTTTAATGCATGTTTGGGTATATATGAAATTTCCAACTAAAAGGAGGGGAAATATGAAATTGCCCCACAAATTTATGCTTATGATCCAAAGAGTCTGTTGTACAAACCGTTTGACTCGATAGGCCCTTCAACTTCATTTCATTTTTTATTGTGCAAAGTTTTCAACTTCCAATCATGTGGATTAGTCGGCCAAAAGGTCCGAACCTATGGTTAAAAAAAATAATAATAAAAAAAAACTTTTATTAGAACTTATTAAAACTTCACAAACAATTGCTTGCATAGTGACAAAAGGGCTTATTTTCTAATGGTACCCTTGTTGTGTGATAAACTCTCAATTAAATGGTTTTAGGTTCAAGTCCTTCGAACGTGTGAGATAATTTGTAGAGTAGATATTGTGAGACAAACTTATATCTATACTAAATATAATGAGTGTATGGTCAAACTTTGAAAAAGTGAAATCTTAAAAGTCAAAAGGTGAGAGAATTGCATATTGTAATTAATACTCTTATTAAAATACTCCATTACTTAAAAGTACAATAATTTATTCACATTGTATAACTAAATAAAAACATATCTACCAAATTAAAAACAACCAATTCAAATACCCCTTACTAAAAAGTATAATAAAATTTTCACAATGTACAATTTAAACAAACTACAATTTAAATAAGCTACAACATAATCTAAAATATAAAATAATTAAACACACTAATTAATATTATTTTTAAAACACCCTAAAATGAAAAATACATGTTATTATACACATTATACAAACTAATAAAACACACAAAGCTTCATACAAGCTAACATGTTGATGGTATATATAGTTTTGAAAACCGGACCGGACCAAATGGTTCAACCGAGGACGATGTAAGCCACGGTTCAAGCTAACCAATAAAAGCCATCTAAAACGAACCAAAGAGGACGTTGAAACCGATACAAAGCTGGTGGAATTAGGTCTCATCGGGATCTATTTATCCGGGGTTAATCGTCCACGGGAATACGTCGAAACGTGTTGGTACCCTACTATACTATATATAAAAGAAAAACCAAAAAGTAAAAAGTGAAAAGTTGAAACTAAAAAAAGAAATGTTGAAAACATAGATTTCAAAACGAAACTATTAATACACATTGAAAACCAGGTTGACCCAGGACGCTTCAATTTGACCCGTTTTCGACCCAACCCATCGGGGTGACTAGGTTGAAATCGACCCGTTTTTCGACCGGAACGGTTCAAACGGTTGAACCACCCGGGTCGAACCGGGTTTCAAAACATTATGTTTAAACCCCAAATCTTCAAACTTTTATTATTTTTCGTTTATAACTGTTGAGAATTATGGTTTGAATATGTTTGTTTAATTTGATTGTGATATCTGAGTTGTTCTTTATTGTGTATATTCAGTTTTATATGCTGGAGAGTGATTCAGGGTTTGATATTTAAGATTTATTTCTGGAGGGACTGGAAGTGTAAAAGGTTTTGGCTTGGATTATACTTTGGATGAGTTCTAGCAAGTTTAAAGGATGAAGGGTCTTTGTGTAATATTGAAGGCTATATAATGAGAAGACTTGTGCCTTCTCTTATTATCTCTGCTTGTTATCTCTCTCTACAAAAATACGATATTTGAATACACTCTCTCTCTCTAAAATAAAACCCTAATTCGTGTTTTGATTCTCTTGATCAAAATACTTTGTTACTCAGTTGTTATTGATTGTTGTTATTTGATTAAGATCAAATACTGGTTATTGTTTCATTCTATTTGAGAATAGAAGATCTGGTTTTGTAATATTGATTTAGCTGTAATAAAAGTATTTTGTTATCATTAGAATCTGTTTTTCTTCATGGTATCAGAGACATGTTGCTCTGAATATCGTTTTTGAAAATTAGGGTTTCTTGATAAAATTGGGTTTTTTAAAAATTGATTGGTTCTTAGTCAATTAACTTGTGTTAATTGATAGATCTTGTAGTGAATTTGCTTAATCTTGAAGTTTTCTAGAAAACCCCTAATTTGTGAAATATTAGGGTTTGGTATTTTTTGGGGCTTTTGTGATTAAAGGCTTCTGTAATCGATTAAGATTGATTAATCGATAAGATCTGGTGTTTGGTAAAGATTGGAAGTGGTTCTGGTGGTTTTCCCTAATTCTAAAAATTAGGGTTTGTTGGTTCTTGGATCTTGGTACTGGGTTCTTGCTATATATCTGCTATATCTCTAGACTAAGTGAATCTAGAGTATAGTAGGTTTGATTTCCGATGCTGATTATTATTGCGTGCTCTGTAACACCTCTCGCACTCGCTCTTTAATTTCTGTTCTTATTTTTTCTGTCTAGATTACCGGAGGATAGGTTTTGGGATTATTGGAAGTTGTGATTGAGATTTTTTGTGTTTTTTTTTTCTTTTGATACTTGTTTCTGCTCTTGTGTGCTTGTGTGCGCCCTTGACCTACCACTTTAGTGGCAAGGAAAGCACGGAAATACATTCTCTACCTTTCTTGTGTGCTTGTTTATACGTCTTGAATCATGCCTGTTCATAATTCTGTTCATGGTTATACTAATGATGAGTATGAACCTATAACCAATGATGAGTATGAACCTGATAACCCTGTCACTTTAATAAGTAAATTGGATTTGAGTCATCCTTTACATTTACACCCAAATGACTCAGCTTCTTTGACTGTGGTTTCAATTAAACTAAAAGGAACTGAGAATTATAATGTCTAGTCTTGTGCTATGATGTTAGCATTAGAAGGAAAAAATAAAACTGGTTTTATTGATGGCACTTGTAGAAGGTCTAATACTGATGAAGTTTTGGGAAGACAATAGGACAGGGTTAATGTTATTGTGTTGGGATGGATTCTAAATTCCATCTCTGAAGAATTGTTTCTTGGTCAAATTTTTTCCAAAAGTGCTTCTAGTGTCTGGAATGAGTTAAAAGATACTTTTGACAGGGGTTGATGGTTGTTTCTTTTAATGCATCATAAAATTAACTCTTTAACTCAGAATGGCACTACTATTTCTAAATATTTTAATAAGCTAAGTACTTTGTGGAAACAATTTGATGCTATGGTTCAATTACCTAGATGCACTTGTCATGTCTGTGATGATTTTAAAAGCATAACCAACTTATGAAACTAATGCCATTTTAATGGAGTGCGGATGATACTTACATGCAAATAAGGAGTGACATTCTTTCTAGAGACCCTTTGCTTGATGTTAAAGGTGCTTATGCTATTATCAGTAGTGAAGAGAATCATAGAAATGTTGTGTCTGGTAGTTCTAGTAGAAATCATAATTCTGCTTTTGCTACTAGAGTTGTGAATAAAGTTAATAATCAAACCAGTCAAAATGCTAGACCTATTAATCGAATACTCGAGCTAATCCTCCTATTGCTAATTTTAATAAAGTATCGATAATATGAGAAACAGTTACGCTCTTGTTTGTGATCACGTGGTTTTAATGGATATACTCGGACAGATGTTTTAATTGATTGGGTATCCTCCAAATTTTGGAAAAAATGGTAACAATAACAGACCTCAGACTTCTCAAAAAGATTTTTCTAATAACAACTCTATGGGGTCTAGTTCATCTTCGGCTACGGATGAACAACTTACTACTCTTATCTCTCTCATCAAAGACAACTCTATTAAAGGGAGTAGTGTGCAGGCCAATATGCAGTGTACTTATTTTAATACTAGTAAGGTTTTTAATCACAATTTTCACAAGTTCTTTTCCACAAATACCAATTTGAAATCCAAACTTAGTTACGATGGAAAGATTGTGGATTCGTGCTAATCGGCATATGACACATTCGATAGGGACTTGGTAAATGTTTTTGATATTTCTCATCTTCAAATAAAAGTTGGTCATTCAAATGGAACTGAAGCTTTGATTACTAAAATTGGGAATCTTAAATTGGCTGATTCTTTAATATTATATGATGTTCTGGTTATTCCAGAATATTGTGTTACTTTACTTTCTGTTCATAAATTGCCCAAAGATAATAAAACTGTAGTTGCCTTTGATGAGAACAAATGTTATTTCTTGAATCAGGACTTGAATTTCGGAAATGTTCTGGGGACTGGTAATCAGTGTGGTGGTTTGTATTATTTCAATTCTGGAGGTACCTCTTTTCAAAGTAATAACTCTCTTTCTTATTATGATAGCTTGCAGCGTGGTCACCCTAGACCCTGTTCTAAATGTTTTAAAAACTGATTTGAAGTTTACTTCAAAGGATCAAAACTTATTTTGTGAAACTTGTCAAAGAGCTAAACAAACTAGAGAACCTTTTCCTTTAAGTGATCATACTTCTACTATTTTAGGTGAACTTGTTCATTTAGATCTATGGGGGCCTTATAAGGTTGCTAGTAAGGAAGGTTACAAGTATTTTTTGACTATTGTGGATGATTACACTAGGGCTGTATGGGTATACTTACTTAAAACTAAGGATGAAACTATTCATTATACACTATCTTTTATAACATGATTGAAACACAGTTTGATAGAAAAATTAAGAGTTTTAGAAGTGATAATGGTACTGAATTTGTTAATCATTCTTTTTCAAAGTTATGTGAAGAAAAAGGTATTACCCATCAGACCTCTTGTGCATACACTCCACGAAAATGGTATTCTTTGAAAGGAAACACAAGCATCTTTTGAATGTTGCTAGATCCCTTATGTTTCAGGGGGAATTCCACTTAAGTTTTGGACTGAGTGTATTCTTCTTGCTACTTTTCTTATTAATAGATTGCCTTCTTCTGTTCTTAATGGAAAATCTCCTTTTGAGATGATATATAACAAAAAACCTACTCTCTGCAATTTAAGAATGTTTGGTTGTTTGTGCTTTGCTACTATTATTAATAATCATGATAAACTTGGTAGTAGATCTGAGAAATGTGTTATGATGGGGTATTCTAATTCTAAAAAGGGATATAGGTTATATAGTCTTGATAAGCATCGGTTCATTTTTTCTAGAGATGTTAAATTTTTTGAGTCTATTTTTCCTTTTAAAGACTTAAGCTGGCGATAAGAACAATTCTACTTACCGAAAATGTTTTCCAAGACTTAAATCAGTTGAACTTTTTGATACTGAAACCCACGAACTAGGGGTGAGCATCGGCGAAAACGGACGGACCGGCTAACCCGACCGGACCGAAGACCGAAGACCAAATCATAAGGACCGAGACCGGACCGATAGCCAGTCGGGTAGGTTCGGTCTTACCTCGGGTCAGTCGGTTCGGTCCTCGGTTTTGGACATGATGGACCGAGAATATACTTTTGCATTCACAGTTGTTGCTTCTTGTTATACGCTTGAATTCACAGTTGTTCATGCATGCTCCTTGTTATACATTTAATAATTACTTGTTCACTAGTTCAATGCATACTTCTAGTTCAGTTGCATTTTGAAAGTTTGAATATACATTTAAATTACTTGTTCATGCATACTTCTTGTTCATGCATACTTCTTGTTCGATACTTTTATGTCGTGGACTTGGTTTATTCAATATGGCATTGACATCGAGCTGTAAAAATTAAGAGTTGAGAGTTGTCGACTCTCGTAAAAATTAAGATAACACAAAGCTATTTTGCATTTCTAATATTTTTATATACTTGCATAGTTGCATACTTCCATCATGCATGAGATTACAAAGTTAACAAATGGTATGGAATCTGGAATAGGTGATCACAGATTCACAGTAGCAAAATATACACACCATTTGCATGAATTTTACAGTAGCAAATAACCCATTTAGACAAAGTCCTAAGTCTTAACATAGTAGCAAAATAAACAAGTCACAATAGCATTTTTCCACATTAACCAAAAGAAGTCGAGTCACACCTGCCACGGTAGCTTTCCATCTTCACCAAAGCGCTAACGCGCATTCTTCTCAATCAAGCGATATACCTTTTCCATTGTCTTCTTTTAGTTTGTCCAACACCTCTTTCATTTCTAAAATCAAAAGAATTACAAGTGACATTAACAAAACAAATTATTTACTATATATCAACTCATCTACATATCATTTACTATACCTTTGATAACCTCCTCATCTTTCACAAGATCTTCTAAATCATCCATATAAATGCTTTTTTGTGATGTACGAACCCAACTTTGAGTGCATATCAATGCTTCCACAATTTGCGGCGACAAAGCATTCCTATACGGGTCCAAAATACGACCACTTGTGCTAAAGGCGGACTCGGAAGCAACGGTAGATATTTGGATTGACAAGATATCTATACAAAAGGAGGAAAAAAAAACATATAAGCTGACTAATTTATCAAATGTTAGACATCATTAAAGGATTAAGATTTGTTACCTTTCGCCATCTTTGAAACGATTGGAAATCTTGGACTATTCATTTTCCACCATGAAAGTATGTCAAATTCTTCCTCGTCAGCTAACTCAACTGGTGGTTCTTTTAGATATTTCTTCAACTCGTCATCAACTCCACTCGATCTACTTGAGTTTTGGCTTTTAAACGAATTCAAGAAAGTATTACCACGTCGACGAGTTGTGTTGCTACTTTGAGTAGATGATTTTTGCACGTCACTTGAGTTGTGTGTTACCTTCGTCCCATATTTTTCATTATATAATGCAAACAAAACTCCCATGTTAGTCTCAACCTCATAAACCAGATTCTTAACCTTATCCTCCTTCTCATTGCTACATTAAAAACGCCAATGGTGTATCTACTTCATCTTCATTCTCCTCGGGTATACAACCATTATCCATCAAATGCCTAAACCTGTACCCAAGTACTTCTGATTTCATGGTTGGATCTAAAAGCACCGCAAAGTACATATAATGATTGATTTTTTATAATCCCCCCAATACTTGTCATACTTTAATCGCATTTTTTCCACCATTGAATTGAACTTTGACACTCGTTCCCACTCACGTAGATGCTTATCAACATCAAGTATCTCGCTATAAAATAAATGAGCAACAGGACACGATTGGGTTGATACTAGTTCGGTTTTATCTTTAAAAATTTCCAAAAACTCACAAACTTTTTCACAAACATCAAAGTCGGTACGACGAGGTATTGCCCTAAGGTCACGAGAAAAAGAAGTGTTGCTCATACTATAATTGTAAAATGCTTCTTGTAAATCAACGGCGGATTTCAACATATCATATGTTGTATTCCACCTTGTCGGGCATTCGGCAATCAAAAACCGCTTTGGGTCACAAGTCTTTTTAACACTCGTTTTAAACTTCTCAATTCGTTGGCTAGAGTTTTTTATGTACTTAACCGCTAAACCTATGGTCTCAACTTCCTTTTCGTGAACCTTTAAACCATCTTTCACAACTAGGTTTAAAATATGTGACATACACCTGATATGAAAGTGCTTACCATCGTCATACATACTTGGGAGGTGCTCTATCAAATACCTAAGTGCTTTATCATTTGAAGTAATGTTATCAACCGTAATGGTCATAACATTTTTAATCCCCCATTCATTTATGCACTTTAAAAGCTTCCTCCCAATGTCTTCTCCCTTATGACTATTAATTCTTTTAAAATTTATGACACGCTTGTGCATAACCCAATCATCATCTATAAAATGTGCCGTTATCACCATATAGTTAATCTTTTGACAAGTAGAAGTCCATGTATCCGTTGTTAGGTGGATAGTGTGATTCGGGTTACCTAAAAACTTAAGTAGTCTTTTTTTCTCTTCTAGGTAAAACTTAGAAACATCCCTAGAGATAGTGAAACGGGATGGCAAGTTATACTTGGGTTGCAAGCTCTTTGAGTATTTAATAAAGGCCGGATGTTCGACAAACTTAAAGGGTAATTCGGCTAAAACTATAAGTTCAATCAAAGACTTTTTTATCGTATCCTCATCATACTTCCAATTTTGCAAAGTCCCACCATCCCCATTGTTTTCTTTCTTTGTATAACACAACTTTTTTTGTTTTAGGCTTTCCTCATTCATAGGGTTGAATTCACAGATAACGTAATGCAGATTCATGTTTTTCGTACCGTTCTTAACGGGGTCGGCTCTATAAACTTGAGGACAAAATTTACAGTATGCCATCTTAATCAACTCACCTTCCGGTCCATCCGGTCGTTCCATCTTTGGAGTAAAATACTTCCAACATTCGGCTTTTTCATTTCCTATTCCTCCACCTGGTCTCCTTTTACGTTTGTTGGCATTCTTTTTTTTGGCTTTCTTCTTGTTGTTGTCATCTTCATTTGATTCATCGCCAAAATCATCACTGTTAAGGTTGATAGTTTGGTCCTAAACAAACAAATAAAAATAAATAAATACACATCGACAGGGTGTTTGTTTTTTTAAGTATCATATCTCGGTCATCAATACAAGCAGCTCGTTTTATTAAGTGACTCGTTTTACATATTCCTAAACCTTGCGACAGGGTGTTTGTTTAACCATTTGTATACTTACTTAAAAGTTAAAAGTATATAAATGAATCTTATACAATACATGATCAAAATATGAAATCAATGTATGTCATCATCATTTATAAGATTTATATAAATGAATCTTATACACATGCAACTTTTGTTATATAAATGCATATATAAACTACAAAGAAACACACTTACTTCCATTGGATGATGATTGTTGAGTGTTGATTATGAATGTATGATGATCGCAGATTCGGAGCTTGCAATGGTTTTTGGATTTTGTTGATTGTAACTTTTTGAGATTAGGTGAATGAAATGGTGAATGATATGGTCTTTTGTAACTTGGTAGGTGATATCAGATATTTTTACTCTTAAGAAGCAATGGGCCTAAACTTTAACACAACCCATGTAACTTAATAATAGTTTGGGACTTTGGGTTTGAGAAGTTCGGTCGGTCCGGGTTTTTTGCCGGTCTTTGTCGGTTTTGGACCGAACCGACCCGAGACCGATAAAACCATAAACATGGAACCGAGACCGGACCGGCTACCCTTCGGTCCGGTTCGGTTTATGTCGGTCCGGTCCGGTTTTTCGGTCCGGTCGGTTTTCGGATCTGCCATGCTCACCCCTACCCTGAACTATCCAATGATGAAGAGAGAGTAGATCCTAATCTGAATAGTGACATTGAGTCACCAAGTGAAGGTAGCTACTCTCCTCCATCTGGTAGAGACCATGTCACGATCATAACGATGGCAATGGTGTTTTTGCGATGAGGATGAGATGGTAACTACACTTGAAGATAATATTAATTCTGAGGGTAATTTGAATCTTGATTCAAATTCTCCAGTTCACGCAGAAGTACCTTTGAGAAGGTCTTTTAGACCTTCTGTTTTTCCTAGAAATTATAATGATTTTGTGGTTGAATCTAAAGTTAAATATGGAATTGAAAAGTTTGTGAATTATTCTAAACTTAACTCTAGAAACTATTGTTTCTTGTTTAGTTGAACAAAAGTCATGAACCAAGAAATTATTTTGAAGGTACATTAAATCTATCTATTGGACTGATGCTATGAATAATGAGATTGAGGCTTTATATAGAAATGATACTTTTGAAGTCACTGTTTTACCTCACGGTAGAAAAGCTATTGGAAGTAAATGGGTGTTCAAAATTAAGTATAAGTCTGATAGAGAAATAGATAGATATAAAGCTAGAGTTGTTGCTAAAGGGTATAATAAAAAGGAAGGTATAGATTATGAGGAAACTTTCTCTCCTGTTGTTAAAATGGTCACTGTTAGATGCTTACTTAATATTGATGTTCAGAATAATTGGCCTATTTTTCAACTTGATATTAATAATGCTTTTTCATATGGTGATCTTGAGGTGACTGTTTATATGAAGTTGCCTGAGGGATTCTTTCCTGAAGGTGATAATAAAGTATGGAGACTTAAAAAGTCTTTGTATGGTTTAAAACAAGCTCCTAGGCAATGGAATGCTAAACTTACATCATCTGCCCTTATTGAAAATGGCTTTGTTCAAAGTAAAAGTGACTATTCTTTATATACAAAGTCTAAAGATGATGTGTTTATGGCATTGCTTGTCTATGTTGATGATATTATTGTTACTGGGAATAATATTGATGAAATTAACAATTTCAAAACCTTCCTTAAAACTAAGTTCATGATTAAGGATTTAGGAAAGTTGCAATATTTTCTTGGTATTAAAGTTGTTGAGACTGATAAAGGATTTGTTTAAATCAAAGAAAATATTGTTTAGATTTGTTAAGTGAGTATGGTATGCTTGGTTGTAAACCTTCTAAAACTCCTTTGCAGTCTAAATTGGTTATATCTAATGAAGCCACTGATAATGATCCTTTACTTGATAATATTCGATTATCGAAGCTTATGGGAAAGCTTATCTACTTGACTAATACTAGGCACGATATTTCATATGTTGTTCCTTTGTTTAAGTCAGTTCATGCATTCTCCTCTTAAGTCTCATCTCAGAATAGCTTTAAAGATACTAAAGTATCTTAAAGGAGCTCCAAGTTTGGGTATTCATATTACCAAGAATTCTGGTATGTCTCTTCTTGCTTATTCTGATGCTGATTGGGCTAAATGTATTGTTACAAGGAGGTGCATTCTTGGATATTGTGTTTTTTGAATGGGTCCTTAGTTTCTTGGAAAAGTAAAAAACAACCTACTCTCTCTAAAATCTCAACTGAAGTAGAGTACAGAGCTCTTGCTTCAGGAACCAGTGAAGTAATTTGGATATTAAAAATTTTAAAAGATCTTAACATTTCTGGTCTTTTACCTGTGTTTTTCATGAAAGGACAAAACATCTTGAGATTGATTTACATTTTGTTAGAGAGAAGATTTTAAATGGTGTTGTTAAAACTGTTAGAGTGGATTACGCAAATCAAATTGCGGATATCCTTACTAAGGGGTTGGATACATTACAACATGATTTTTTGGTAAAAAATTTTGGGTTGTTTGATATATATCACTTATCAGATTAAAGGGGGTGTTGAGAATTATGGTTTGAATATGTTTGTTTAATCTGATTGTGATATCTGAGTTGTTCTTTATTGTGTATATTCAGTTTTATATGCTGGAGAGTGATTCAGGGTTAGATATTGAAGATTTATTTCTGGAGGGACTGGAAGTGTAAAAGGTTTTGGCTTGGATTATACTTTGGATGAGTTCTAGCAAGTTTAAAGGATGACGGGTCTTTGTGTAATATTGAAGGCTATATAATGAGAAGACTTGTGCCTTCTCTTATTATCTCTGCTTGTTATCTCTCTCTACAAAAATACGATATCTTAATACACTCTCTCTCTCTCTCTAAAATAAAACCCTAATTCGTGTTTTGATTCTCTAGATCAAAATACTTTGTTACTCAGTTGTTATTGATTGTTGTTATTTGATTGAGATCAAATACTGGTTATTGTTTCATTCTATTTGAGAATAGAAGATCTGGTTTGTAATACTGATTCAGAAGTAATAAAAGTATTTTGTTATCATTAGAATATGTTTTTCTTCAATAACCCATAACTATTTTTTATCACTAAACGATCTTTCGCTATAAAATCCCGTTGCTATGCACGGGTACTCGTCTAGTCTACATAAAAAACCAAAAGTGATAGCTTAAGACAAGTCAAATTCAAGTTCAACTTCATACACACACATAAGCAATTCTGATTAAGTTGGGCTACAGAAAAACTTTTTAGACGTTATGCTTGAATGCTTCGATGCTTGAAACAAAGTTCCACGGTAAAAACATATTATAATTGTCATTGTCAATGGAATAAAGAAAGTTGCTTGGTGTAAAAAGGTTTGTGACCAACAATTGGAGATAAGTCATATAATGTTTAGAGTTTGACGTTGTTGTCTACTTGTATAGACATTCAAAGTAAACTCGTCTTGGTCTACAACTCATTAACGACCTCTGAAGTATGTAAGGGTTTAAGAAGACTTTCAATTGGAGATAATTCAGATAATGTTTAGAGTTTGATGTTGTTGTCTAACTCGTCTTGGTCTACAACTCATTAGTCACTCCATATGATGGCCCTTCTATGTTTTAGGCATATGCATGTGAACATCGTATAACATAAGCTATTCGTTCAGAAACATGAATTGCTTCATAAATTTAACTCAAAAGTACATCCAAGTTAAATAAATAGATCATATCTATCATTGTCAATGCTATGAAGAAACTTGGATATATTATGGAATAAACATCAACAAAAGGCTGGTTGGGATATATAATTGTTTGTCAATCTCAATGCCGTGAAGAAATGTCTAAGAAATATTAACTGAGATGTAACAGTTTGTGAGTTTGTAGACCAAAAACCTTGAAGTATACGAGGGTTTAAGAAGAATTCAAAGTAAACTCATCTTGGTCTACTGGTCATTTGTCAGTCATTTTCCTTTCAACTGGTGGTCCTTTTAATGTTTTGGGCATGTATATGCAATTATGCAAATGCCATGTAACATAAACTATTAAATATTAATTTCTTCATAAATAAAACTCACAAGTATATCTGTTACAATTTCCAAACTATAACTAAAGACCCACACCTCATATCCCTATCCTTAATAAACGACAGTTTCAAAATTACACCCGCTTTAATGTTTACACCCTGGTAATTTATAGATTAACCATCTACCATATGAAAACTATTATCAACTTCACATACATGAATAATTGAAAACATGTAAGTTGTAGATTAACCAACTTTGTGTGCTTTGGTCTTATGAGAGAATTATGGATGTGATATTCAATATTTCAATATATACAAGGCATATATATATATATATATACTATTATTCTAATAGTGTATATCACTTGTATATATGGAATATCTACAAGAGATATATACTGTTATTCTAATACTTTTTGTAATGCGAAGTTTCTTTACTTATAAAACCACGCCATGCATAAAGTTTCATCTATTGACGTTGATTGAACTTTGGATATTCTATGGTCTCTAATAATAATACTTTCATATGACGACTTTGACTTATCCACGTAGGGTCTTCACACAACTATCACTCAATCACTATAACTTATTATTTAATTAAAAAAAATACTGTAACTTTGACCATAGCCATATAAAGAATCCAATAAACCTACAGGCTAGTGGCTACAACTTAAATTTGAAAATAGGAATTAGGGTTTAAGCTCACTAAACTAATAAATTTATAGCCCAAATTTGGATCGAGTTCAAATAGTTTGTAACATGTTCTACAATTGGTTACAGAGGGCTTTGAACTTAATATTCTCTAACACATAATTTCCAACTTCAATAATGGACAAAAACCTTCTGATATAAATTTATTTACTTTAAGTTGATTGAGCTTTTGTACATGTTTAAGTTGATCCAATTTGATTTTAAAAATAAGCAGGGACATATATGTAAAACCCCCTTGAATCTTTGTGTAGATTTTAAACAAAAACTTAACACATTAATCTTTGGGGTTTCTGCAAGTGCTTAAATTAGTTAAGTTTTTTTGTTATTTTGTGCATCTACGTAGACATTTGAAGCAACCGGATCAAGTCGTAAGTTTTATACGTTATGCTTGCATTCAAAAAGTTGTTAAACGCTTGAAATGAGTTCCACAGTAAATATAGATTACAACTGTCATTGACAAGGCAATCAGAAAACTTATATGATAAAGAAACGTCTAAGAAAGTTGATTGGGATATAATTGTTTGTGACCAACAAATTTTGAAGTATATGAGGGTTTAAGAAGACTTTCCAAGTAAACTCATTAGTCATTATTCCTTCCTTCATCTGGTGGCCCTTCTAATGTTTTTGGCATATACAAGCTGAGGTTATGTCATGTAAGATTCCTTCATTAATTACAACTTTAAAGTATACATGTTACAACCGTCTCAAATTATGACCACTGATATCTCATCCTTTGAGGTTATGAAGCACAAAACTACAACTCGCAAAATGTTTACTATGTCGATACAAAAAACAAAACTACGGAAATGTAATCTCGATGTCACCCATGTATATGTAGGGTCATCCATATAGTGTGCTAATTTTCTGAGTTTTTTCAGGCTAGTATGGGTTAGAAACAATGGGTTAGAGAAGCCCAAGGATACTCATACACTGCCTAAAGACATTTGAAGCAACCGACCCAAGTCGTAAATTTTATATGTTAATTATGCTTGCATTCAATAAATAGTTAAACGCTTGAAATAGGTTCCACAGTAAATATAGATTACAACTGTCATTGACAAGGCAATGAGGAAACTTAGATGATAAAGAAATGTCTAAGAAAGTTGATTGGGATATAATTGTTGTGACCAACGACTTTTGAAGTATATGAGGGTTTAAGAAGATTTCAAATTGGAGGTAGGGCTTTAAGTTTAATTTTGATGTCTACTAGTGTAGAATTTCCAAGTAAACTCATCTTACACTACAACAATCGTGGGTTTCACAGGCGAACTATCAGGGCTTTCGCTGGGGACATGTCCCCTGTGAAAGTATTTCCCAGGGACATGTCCCCCGGTAATACCCTCTCGGGAATACTTTCCCCGGGGACTAGTTACCACCTTTCCCAGGGACATGTGGGTCCCACAGCCAATTGTCATCTGTCAAACATGTCCGACCTGGCATTAGTTTTTGCCGGGGACAAGTCCCCGGGCAAAGGTGCTTTATTATTATTAATTTAATCACCTAACTAAATTAGTAGTCCGACATGGCACTATTTTCGCCGGGGACATGTCCCCTGCAAAAACTACACGCCACTGTTGTGTTTTCGTTTTTCCGGGGACGTGTCCCCGGTGAAAGTTGCAAAATAAATTTTGCTTTTGTACTTTTGCCGGGGACGCGTCCCCGGCAAAAGTTACTGACCCATTTTGCAGAATATTACTGCAAAATGGGTAATTTCCAGATTTTTTCCGGAAAAATTCCGGAAAAAATCTACAATGTCTAACCTGTTTTTGAACACTTTGTTTTATACTACAACAACACAAATTCACTAAACATAATATCATATATACCAATCAATCGCTAACATAGTTATCTTTTTCCAAAATCGCCAAAGCGGTTCCTAAACCGTTAACGCATGATCATCTACAAAACTATACATAAGCTACCTATCTGCAAATGGTCCAAAACTATCATTATAATCCATTTACGGGAATCCTAGCACATAATGCACATAAGCGACATAATAATCCATGTTATTATCTACAAACATATCCAGCGTGTTAAAGTAACATAAATCGGCATCTCAAACCCACTACCCCACTATCGTCCCCGGTATCTCTAGACTCACCGGATGAAGTAGCACCAGATCCTGACCCACCCTCTGAAGTAGCACGGATCCGACCCACTGGTGGAGTAGCACTTGATCCGGGCGGTTGTATTCGCTGTCAACCCAGGAATGACCTCACAAACTCCATGACCTGCTCCATCGACTCCTACGTGTAGCGAGTTCCTCATCTGTTTTTGCACCTTTGTTTCGCGGTGGGGACCGTCCGCTACATCCGCGAGGTCGGGGCGCTAAAGGTCTTCTTCACTCCACCGCCGGGTAAGACTTGACCTACACCAAGAATATGACCGCGCTGCTTACCACCAATCACGGTACAGAATCTTGCGGTGGTCATGCGGGTCCCATCGGAGGTGCTCTCTTCCGCATCCAGTATCATCTCGTTACGTTTAGTTACAAAAAACAAGAAAAGTAATATATAAGTCGTGATGCATTATATTTCATCAAAGTGGGTGACTTTGAAAATAAATTATACTTACATATCTAGTCTCGGATAGGGACGGGACTCCAGACATCGCCCTCATATGGTTCCGACGGTAAAGCTCTATCAAGTCTTCTCCAACCTCCGCCTGGGTGGCTCAATGCTTAGAAATAAAATCAATAACGACACACCCAACACCATGTATATATATAAATAAAATTATTAAATAGTTTCTTACAAAGTTATGGCGAATAGCGACTAATGACTGAGATCCGTGAAGGCTAGAACTCGTGTTCGCCATGCGGTTTTGTCGGTTGACCTCTGATAACTTCTGCTTCTTGGGGTTTGTCCAAAGCTTAACCTGCGTATTTTAAATTATAAAAACTATTATATAAATGAATTATTATTATTATTAATATTATTATTATTATTATTATTATTATTATTATTATTATTATTATTATTATCTAATAATAATAATAATAATAATAATAATAATAATAATAATAATAATAATAATAATAATAATAATAATAACAATAATAATAATAATAATAATAATAATAATAACGTTTTTCTCTCTCTGTAGGGGCGAATTTGGCGATTTCTCTTCCTGGTATCTTCTTGATCGACCTTTCCACCATGATTTAACCATGCATGGATCTTCAGTTATAGGTTTGTGATCGGTTATGATTTACTAGGGTTCGTTTTCTGCTTCTGTACAGTTTTCCTTTTAGGGTTTTGTTTCGAGACCCGATTCGGTTAGGGTGTTGCTGTGATTGTTTTGTTTCTTCAAAACAGTTGGGATGTGGTTTTCTCCTTCTCGTTGGATCCCACATATATTGGGTTTTCTTTCTGCTCGTTTTGTTTTAGGATTTCTGCTCGATCTGTTTTTAGGGTTTTGCTCGATCTGTTTTTGGGTTTCGTTCTCCTGAGTGGGAGTGTTATCAAGGGCTGGATTGCGGTGCGCCTCCTATAACAGATTGTGGGTTTCGAGCTGTGGATTTTCAAGCAGTTTTCGGTTTCGAGCAAGTTACATGTTGTTTGATTTTTCGATAATAATACTGTCATATATCTTGGTGGTGGGTTTTTTGCTGTGCTTCTGTATCCCTTTCGCGGTTCCAACAGTTCCAACAGGTTTGTTTATGGTTCTGTTACTTGTCATTGTGAAATGGGATTTGTACCTACATTGCACTGTTATTGTAAAAGGTTATTGATTGTGTGTTGGATATCCTTCCTATGCCTATCGTGAGATTCCATTGTCCCCTCGTGGGTCTTAGTGGGTGTCGTGATGGTGGCGGAAATGGGCTTACTAAAACATCTTTGATCACACATTTACATGACCGGTACTTTAGCGTTGAGGCTCTTGCTACCACTAAGCAGTCTCTATTGTCGGATTTGGCTATTTTCGAAAGGACTGAGGTTACTCTCAAGCATATGGGGTTGTGGTTATGTGGTGGTTGTTTCAAAAGCGCATACTTTCGGACTAAATGTCGTCATGGTACGAGTGCGATTTTGTGTCTCCTCCTGATTGTGGTGATGGTGTCGTTCGGTTCGTGTTATATGATCTTACCAAACCGCAGGTTCCTTCCCAGGTAGCCATTGTTGAGGATTCGGTTTTGGATGTGTTTGGTGGTTTTGATTTACCTCTTCTTGATACTTTATTCTCTAAGGGATTGCGGACTGTCAAATCCATTCCTCTCAAATGTCGGTTGCAGTTCTCTCGTACTTTGAAAAGAGCTCTTGATAAGGTGATCTGCACGCCTGATGACATTTCTTGTTGGGTTGGTTTGTTTGTCCTGCCTCTTTGTCTAATTAAAACCTTTTGCCCGAGGAGTAGTCAAGAGGGTAGGTCGGTCACTAAGCGTCAACGCCAGGAAGAGTATATTGTTAATTCTATTCATGCATGGGGCTCTCCTGGTGGTAGTTTGCAGGTTGTGCGTGAGGTTTTAGCCGAACCTTCTCCATTATGGTCTAATATTAATGATGACAGTTTGGATTTGGGTGACCGCAATGTCAAGCAATGTAAGAGGAAGATTTGTGATGGTCATTATACTTTGCCGGTCGAGTTCTTTCGTCTTACGGTATTGCACCCTATGATGTTTCTACTCTTGAGGACTTAAAAACTAAGCACCCCTTTCGATCGCTCCTTCCTTGCGATATACCTATTGATCATCATCATCTTACCGCATCTCCTTCTACCGTTCTTGACATGATCAAGAGTTTCCCTCGTGGTACTTCTTGTAGGCGGGATGGGGCGGCATGACAACACCTTTGGATTGCTTGAATGGTGCATTGTGGCTATTTCGATGAGTTGATCACTTCTATTACCCAAGTGGTGAACCTTTTTCTTCTTGGTAAATGCCCGGATTTGGGTGAGTACATTGCTAGTACTCCTCTCACACCCTTAGTCAAACCAGGAGGGGGTATCCGTCCTATTCTTTGTTGGGATGTTTGGAGGCGTTTAGTTTCCAAGGTATGTGCTTCCATGATTGGTCACTCTTGAGATAGTTATTTAGATGATTTGCAGTTTGGTGTTGGTGTGTCGGGGGGAGGGGAGGCTATTCTTCATTCTGTGAATCGGTTGGTTGAGGACCGGGGGGTGATGTTGGTCTGTCTATGTTGTTGGTTGATTTTAAAAAAGCTTTCAACATGGTGGACCGGGCTGTTATGTTACATGAGGTACGGCTTCATTTCCCGGCTATTTTGCGGTGGGTTGAATTCTGTTACTCTAGTCCTGCCAGATTATATTATGTTGAGCATACTCTTTGGTCTCATCAAGGTGTGCAACAGGGTGATCCACTTGGGCCTCTTCTTTTTGCTTTAGTATTACATCCCCTGGCATGTAAGATTAGAGATTCTTTTGACCTTTCCTTTCAAGCTTGGTATCTGGATGATGGCACTATTATTGGTGATACCTTGGTCGGTAGGTAAGGTTTTAGAGTTGATTATGAGGGATGGAACTTGTCGTGGCTTACACCTCAATGTTGATAAAGCTGAAGTTTTGGCCATAGGAGGACCCAGGCGGGTATCTTTGGTGTTTTTCCCCAATATTTCTCGCCCTTCACATGGTGTTAAATTATTGGTTGGACTGTTAGTCGCGGATTTTGAGTTTGGTAGTAAGTTGGTTACGAAAAGGGTTGCTAAAACTATTGAACTTATGGAGGCGGTTGCCAAACTTAATGACCCTCAATGCGAGTTGTTGCTACTCGTACATGTCTTTGGTATCTCTAAGTTATACTTTTCTATGCGCACATGTTCTCCTCGGGTCTTTGGTTGTGCTCAGGTTTCTTTTGATGCGGTACTTCGTTCTTCTTTGGAGCTCATTGTCCTTTGCTTACGGGTCGGTTTTGGTGATTGGCAGTGGAGACTCGCCACCTTACCCTTTGCTTTTGGGGGGCTTGGTTTATATTATGCAGGTGATGTCTTGAACTACGCCTTCCTTGCTTCTAGACTTCAATCCGCTAGCCTACAGTCTAAGCTTCTCCTTAGTTACGGTATTGTAAGCTTCTTGGTCCCTCTTTTGATGATGCTCTACGTACTTTTAATGTGAATATGGATATTGACCTTTTGAGTAACCCTAGCGAGGTCATTGCCCCAAAACTTATGAAGAAATTGGCGGATATATATTTGATCGGGTTACCCAATCTGTTGAGTCTACTTTCCATCTTTCCCTCGGCGGATGGCTTTATGGAGTTCACTAAAGGAGGATCATACTTGGATTGGCTTAGGTGGATCCTATATCCGGTGGGACAAACTATGAATGCCAGGGCTTATCGTTGTGTGCTATGCTATCGGTTGGGTGTTCCTCTTTTCCTTTGTTCGTACCATGTTCACTTGTTCTAAGGTATTTTACGGAGATATTTATGGGGATCATGCTTTGTTTAGGTGCGGGTATTGTTGGCATTAAACATCGGCATAACCTTGTGCGTGATGTTCTTGTTGATATATGCTCTCGGTCCGGTATTTCTGCCGTAGGAGGTGGATATTGGGCTTTATGGAGATGGGGGACAGATCCTTGCGCCCGGTGATATCTTGCTTTACTCTTGGGATAGTGGGCGTGATGTATGTGTTGATCTTACGGGATGCGCCCTTGCGCAATCTGGGATGACTGATTTTATGCGAGGTGTGCGATCATTGATCTTTTACAACGTAAACGAGTCAAATACGATGCTAAATGTGCGGATATTGGATATGGGTTTCTCCCCTTTTCTTTTTCTTCTTTTGGCGAACTTGAGAAGGACGCAGTAACCCTGCTAAAGCGTATTTGACGATTCTCTATGACTCAAGACATTGGAGCGCGTGCTGCAGTTCATATTTTTAATAGGATTGGTTTTGCTATTGCTAGAGGTGTGGGGCCCCAGTTAGTTTCTCGGCTTCCCACTAATTTTTTGTAAATCCTACGAGTTTTTAATAAAAGTGTTGATAATAAAAAATAATAATAATAAATAATAATAATAAATAATAATAATAAAATCAATCTATTAATAATAATTAGGATAATATCTCTATGGCTATTATTCGATTTCATTGCCCCTTTGCTGGTTTAACTGGTTGTCAAGACAGTAGTGGGAATGGGCTTACCAAAACCTTGTTGATTTCTCATCTTCGTGATCGTCATTTCAATGAGGATGCGCTAGCCACCACCAAACTTTCTTTGGCCACTAATCTGGTCGTTTTTAGGTCTGCTGAGGTTACGTTGAAGCATTATGGGTCTTTGGCTATGTGGGGTTTGTTTTAAGACGCATACTCTTCGCTCTAAATGTCGGCATGGATCTGACTTTGTGCCACCCCAGATTGGGGTGATGGTGTTGTTAGATTTGTGTTATTTGATCTCGCTAAGCCCCAAGTTTCCTCTTACGTTCAGCTAGCTTGCGTTGAAGATTTGGGTTTGGAAGAGCACTCTAGTTTTGATTTACACTTACTTGACACTTTGCTCGCTAAAGGGTTGCACAATGTCAAATCCATCCCTCCAAAGTGCCGTTTGGGATTCTCTCGTGTTTTGAAAGGAGCCCTTGATAAGGTGATCGCACACGATGACATTTCTTGTTGGGTTAGCCTGTTAGCCTTGCCTCTTTGTCTCCTTAAAACCTTTTGTCCGAGGAGTAACATGGAGTGTAGGTCTGCTACTAGGCGCCAGCGTCAAGAAGAATATATCTCTAATGCCATTCGGTCTTGGGGTACGTCGGTGGTAGTTTGCGCTTGTCGAGAGGTTTTAGTGAACCCTCCCCTACTTGGTCTAATATTGAGGAGGAAACCGGGTTGGGTGGCGTAATGTCAAGCAATCTAGGAGGAAGATTTGTGATGGTCATTATACTCTTCAGCTGTCGAGTTCTTTCCTCTTGGTGTTGCTCCTTACAATGATACTACCCCGGGACCTAAAGGCTAAGCATCCTTCAAATATGCCCCTTCAGCGCACGATATACCTATTGATCATCATAACCTCATTGCATCTCTGGCGTGGTTCTTGACATGATTAAGAGTTTCCCCGTGGTACATCTTGTGCTCGAGGCGGTTTACTGCTAACACCTATTGGATTGCTTTAGCGATCTTTGCTGTGGCTATATCGATGAGTTAATTAACTCCATCACCCAGGTGGTGAATCTTTTTCTTGATGGTAAGTGTCCTAAGGCTTTGGGCGTATTGCCGGTGCTCTCTCTCACCGTTGATCAAACCGGTGGTGGTATCCGTCCTATTGCGGTGGGGTATGCGGGCGTTTAGTCTCCAAGGTGGGAGCTTCTATGATTGGCCACTCTTTAGATGGATACTTGAATGATCTACAGTTTGGAGTTGGGGTTTTGGAGGAGGGAGGCCATTCTTCATGCAGTGAATCGGTTTGTGGAAGACCGTGGAGATGATGTGGGTCTTTCGATGTTGTTGGTGGATTTCAAAAACGCCTTCAATTTGGTGGACCGTGAGGTTATGTTACAAGAGGTTCGCCTCCATTGCCTTGCCATATCACGTTGGGTTGAATTTTGCTACTCGGCCCAACAGATTATATTATGGGGAGCACACTTTATGGTCACACCAAGGCGTGCGGCAAAGGTGACCCCTTGGACCTCTCCTCTTTGCGTTGGTGCTACATCCTTTGGCTCGCAAGATCAAAGACTCCTTTTCTCTCCCCTTTCAAGCTTGGTACCTTGATGACGGTACGATCATTGGAGATACTCTACTTGTTGGGAAGGCCCTGGAGCTCATTATGATGGACGGACCTCGTTATGGTTTGCATCTCAACGTCGATAAAGGGGTTTTGGCCAAGGGAAGATCCTAGAAGCGAGGTCTCGGGTGTTTTCCCCTAATATTGCCGGCCCTGCATGGTGTAAAATTGTTGGGTGGGTGCATTTGGTGTAGACCTTGAGTTTAGATAAGCTCATTTTGAAGCAGCGTTTCTAATACCATTGAACTTATGGACATTGCTAAGCTTAATGATCCCCAATGTGAGTTCTTTCGCTTCCGTGCATGTCTTTGGTATTTCCAAGCTTTATTTCTCTATGCGCACATGTTCCCCGTGTCTTGAGCGTGCTCGAGATTACATTTGATGAAGCACCTTCGCTCTTCTTTGGAGCCGGATTGTCCAGCGCCTCGGGCGGGTTTGGGAATTGGCAATGGATCCGCCACTCTTCCTTTTGAATTTGGGGGCTTCGTGTATACGCTGCTGGTGATGTTTTGAATTATGCCTTCCTTGCTTCTAGACTACAATCGGCCACCCTCTGGTGAACTTCTCCCGATGCGGTGTTGGTGCTTCGGACCTTCCTTTGATGATGCCCTGCATGTTTTTAACGAGAAAATGGAGACCGACCTTTTGGGTAGCTCTTGTGAGATTACTGCCCCCAAACTCATGAAGAAATTGGCGGATCTATATTTCACACGTGTCACCAAAGATTTGAATCCACCTTCGCTTATCTCGCTAGACAGACGGCCCTATGGAGATCGCAAATGGAAGACCATACTTTAGACTGGCTCAGAGTAGTCCCGATAGTCGGGCTGGGGCAGACTATGAATGCTAAAACCTACCAATGTGTTTTATGCTATCGTCTAGGTGTTCCCATTTTCTCCACTCAGATGTCGTGCTCTGCTTGTTCCAAGGTTTTCATGGATGATATCTATGGGGATCATGCTATATCATGCGCAGGTATCATTGGTATTAAACATCGACACAATATGGTGCGTGATACTCTCGCTGATATCTGCTCCCGGGTTGGGGTTTCGGCTCGTAAAGAAGTTGATATCGAGCTCTACGGAGAGAGGGACAAACACCTACACCTAGCTGACTTGTAGCTTTACTCGTGGGAGAGAGGCCTTGATGTGTGTGTTGATCTTCTTGGGTCATCGCCCTTGTGCAAAGCGGTATGGATGACTTTGTGGCGAGCGTGCCGTGATTGAAGCTACCGCAGTAAAGCGTGTCAAATCTGAAACCAAATCTTGATATTGGATATGGGTTTATCCCCTTCTCTTTCTCTTCCTTTGGTGAACTCGAGAAGGAGGCAAGTGACCTGAACGGCGAATCGAAAGTACTTCGATCACTCAAGAAATTGGCGCGCGTGGTGCTAACTATATTTTTAGTAGGGTTTCTTTTGCAATTGCTAGAGGAGTGGGGGCCCAGTTAGTTTCTCGGCTCCCCACTAATTTCTTGTAATTTCCTTTGATTTTCTAATGAAGTGATGTTTTTATAATAATGATAAAATAATAATAATAATAATAATAATAATAATAATAATAATAATAATAATAATAATAATAATAATAACAATAATTTCTTGTAATTCCCTTTGATTTTCTAATGAAGTGATGTTTTTATAATAATAATAATAATAATAACAATAATAATAATAATAATAATAATGATAATTATTATTATTATAAAGTGTCGATCCAGAAATTTACCAACGCATCCCAATCCTCTTGTGTCTTGTTCGCTGAACGCTGTCTTTTGATCTCCTCAATTTTCTCCACCCCCCTGCCGTAAAGTTATCTTTTTGTATCTATATTTGTTGTCATCGTATCGTTTTGGAGATAATACTAAATCTTCATCAACAATCACGCTCTCCATTCGGGCGACAATGTGTGGGTCGAGATCAAAGTAGTGCTGCAATAAAATATAAATAAAAAAAATAAACAAATTTAAATAAACAAACAAGTTTAAAAAACTTACGTGTAGATGCTCATGGATGTGGACCTTGGCCGTTTTGGGAACGTTAGCCCATGAATCGCAAAACATGGGAATTGAGTCCCGTAACACCTCCCCAACATAGTTGGAGAACCAAGAAGAGTGAGGGCCCACGTGTGTATAAAACCCCTCCTGGTTGACCCGAAAATCGATCGACAAAGGACGACCATCCAATGCCCTCCTCGCCTTGAGTGCCGTGTTCTTAGTGGGACCACGCACCACCTTCCCGCCTTTCCCAATTTTGGCGTTTGGGTTGGCAGCTTTGGATTTAGAGCCTACAAGTAATCAAATTCAAGTGATGATGACATAAAATAACAAGTTATCAATTTAAATTAACATGTAATCAAATACAAGTAATCAAATTCAGAAATTCTTACGCTAGCAATTGGTGCCTATCCTCCTCGAGGGACCACGAGGTGGCGAATTACCTCCATCGCCACCGTGAGACCTAGCTACAACATCTGTCATATGTTAAACGAACATAGAAAATAGTGAAGAAACATATATATAAATAAATAAATAAATAAATAAATAAATAAATAAATAAATAAATAAACAAATAAACACATTTAACAGTATATATCAACAAGATAATTATAATAATTAAATAAATAAACAAACAAACAAACAAATAAACACATTTAACCACTCGATAACAATTTTATTCAAATAATTAAGTGTTGTTCTACAAATTACAATTTGAGATTAATCTCCCACATCATCAACATAAAATTCAACATTATTAGTACTGTCATCTTCATCATCTTCATTCTCGTGGTCATCATCATCAGATGCTAAATCATGAGGAACGTGATCATCATAATCAAAATCATCTTCGTCTTCCACAATAGTGATAATTGGTGGTGATGCCTCAACTTTATTTGGTTGAACATCTATATTTATAATGTTATAATCCAAGCTGATCCAACTCGGTAGAGAGTGTGATATATGATGAGTTGTTGTCATGTACAACATCCTGATTGTCTTCTACCACAATGATATCCGGGTTCCAAATCTTTCGATGATAAGAATCTTGGGCGGCCTTCCAATTACCACGTTTACCCGAGAAATCAAGGTAAAAGACTTGTGTTGCTTGCGTTGCAAGAATGAATGGTTCATTTTGAAATAATATACGATCGGTCATAATTTGCGTAATGTTGTTTCTATAGGTACAGCGTTTTACGCTATTACTTGTTATTAGTGTCGAACCATTTGACTTTGAACAACACAACATTGAATAAAATATATGAAAACTCGAGAATTTCTTCAAGCTGGCCATATGCATTCCTCCATCAGGGTTAGGAGTTGAAATTCACGTTTTGAGTTGAGCGCGTAAATCGGTCGTGTACGGTAAACTTCACACCGTTGACTACGCAAGAGTTGGTGAGAATCACGATACATGATGGTCCACAAGCCAAAGCGAATAACTCGGCGGTACAACTTGGGTCCTTCTTTACTTTTAATTCACGAATCTATGAAAAAGTTAAGAATAGATATAGATGAGTAATAGTCATTATTTTTATAGGGTAATACATACAATAAGTCTACCTTCATCTCAAACCATCGAGGAAATCCTTCTTGCAAGTCTCTGCCAGGAAATGCCCTGTAAATGTTCATGATATTAGAATAAGTCGTCGAATAACAACTTACGTAAAACAAATTTTGAAATAGAACGCGTACCTCTTGTACTTTCGTTCATGTCGGTCGATTTCATGACTGTTGTGTAGTACATACCATACTACTTGCTTCATTGTGTCTCCTTGAAACCGAACTAATGATAGTTTACCATTCTTTTTATCGATCGAAACACCTCAAATCGACTTGTTGGCCTTGGAATGTCCTCATTCCGGTCAGGACAATTAAATCTCGTCTCAACACCCCGAAAATAATGCGACAGAAAGTTAATGCTTCATCGACAATATAACCCTCTCGCTATTGAACCTTCAGGCTTAGCTTTATTTTTGACATAATTTTTGAGCTTTTTCATGTATCTTTCAAATGGATACATCCACCTCATGTAAACAGGACCACCTTCAATAGCCTCTTCTGGTAGATGAATAACCAAGTGAATCATAATGTCAAAAAAAGCTGGAGGATATATTTGCTTGAAGCGCACAAAATATTGATCAGTTGTTCTCTAGCTTTCAACATGTCATCCACCATCAAAGTTCGAGCACATATTTGTTTGAAGAATGAACAAAGCTCGATTATTGGTGTTGCGGTGGTTTGGTCCTTTAAGTAATTTTGAAGTCAGCGAGGAAACCGTTGCATCATTATGTGACGATCATGAGCCTTCAAGCTGTTATGTTGCTATCGTTTTTGGTTACTTTATGCTTGAAGTTAGATCCAAACCCATCAGGTAGTTTAACACCTTTGATGAATTAAGAAAAAAAATCAGGATATTAGAATAAGTTGTCGAAATGAATACGCCAATTAATTGGAACAAAGAAATTTTCAAATAAAGCAGCGTACCTTTAATGAATTGACAAAAAGTTTTCTTTCTTGGTTGTGAAAGAGTGCGTAGGATGAGGCTTAGAGCACTTCCCGTTTCCTTTGTTGACGAGCCACAAGTCAGATCTGAGGATATTCAAATTTTGTAAGTCTTGTCTTGCCTTGTTGGTGTCTTTTGATTTGTCATTCATTAACAAAGTACCCAACACACTCTCACACACATTTTTCGATATGCATGACATCTAAATTGTGTTTTAGTGTAAGAAAAGACCAATACTCTAGCTCGTAGAAAACAGATTTTTTTGTCCAAATCAATTCGTGATCAGTATCACATTTTTTTCGCACCCCCATATCTTGGATGTTTCCACGGATACGTTTAGGCAATCTTCTTAGTTGATCCAAGATGTCATCACTGGTTAATTTTCTAGGAGGGTCTGTATCATCTACCTCTGTATAGAATGCCCTTCTGTTCTTTCGCCATTTATTGGTCGTGCTTAAGAATCTTCTGTGACCAACATAAGCGGTTTTGTTTAACACGTGCATAGCTGGAGTGTCTACATTACATGTTGGACATGCCTTGTAAAAGCGCTGCTTTCATACAGAATTCGATGCCTGTAACAGCATCCTTGGTCATGACTCCATCTTTCCATAAAGTCTTTAGGTCATCAATCAAAGGCCTCAGGTAAATATCAATATCCTTCCCCGGTGATTTGGGGCCCGGAATTAACAATGTCAACATAAGAGAAGTGTCTCTCATACATATCCAGGGAGGCGTATTGTATGTGGTTAATATGACCGGCCACATCTTTGTATAGATGACTAAGGTTGCCGTACGGTTGAAACCATCAACGACTAACCCTAACCGGACATTTCTTTTTTCTTTAGAAAATTCCTTCAAATACTTGATGTCAAATTTATTCCATGCTTGACCATCAACCGGGTGTTGCATCTTACCGTTCTCCCTAGGCTGCCCGACGCATGCCAAGTCATATGTTTTGCAGTGTGTTTAGACTTGTACAAACGTTGTAGTCTAGGAATGATAGGAAAGTAATGCAACACCTTGTTAGGAACTTTCTTCCCCAGTGTGTTCTTTTCTTTCCATCTACTAGCGCCGCAGATCGGATAAGTATGCAAATCTTCGTTACCCGCCCCACGATATAAAAAACAATCATTTACACAAGCATATATCGATTCATATCCTAACCCGATAGTTTTAAATGTCTTCTTTATTTCATAGTATGAAGATGGCATGTTGTATCCTAGAATGGGTGGGAAAACTTCCTTGAATAAAGTTAGGAACTCATTAAATGTGGTCTCACTCACTTTACCTTTGACCTTGATGTGCGTAATCTTTGCCATAAATTCTAATGAAGACATCCACTCACAGGCTGGGTATAGTTTTTCGTTGGCAGTGGCAAGTAACTCCTCATACTTATTACGTTGAGGAATTGCGTCGTTACTTGTCTCGCCAATATTTCCTTGAGTTGGATCATCTGTTCGTTATTCGGACCAATATCATGAAGGAACTCACCATGTCACTCATCGGGTGTCTTGTGTTATGTCATTTGTTCGGGCATCCGGCTCACCATGATTATACCATTTTGTATAACTATGGTCCCACCATTTCGCGTGTATGTGGTCAAACAAAAATTCGTGCTTTATCCAGGGTGGTTTAAACAACGAGCACAGGGACATTTTATATTCCCATCAATATTCACTAAGGGCTTGCAATACTCGAGAAAGCTTTAAGACCAACTAAAAATTCTCTCTGGTGCGTGCTAGTGAGACCCAACTTTAATCAATTGGCATAAGCTGCGTTTTAATGAAGCAACAAATAATTATATAGACTTAAAATGTTCACAAAAATCTACACGTAAACACATAAAGGTGGAATTACGGTTATGCGTTTTGTTCACCTAATCCAACTATGGAAGGCAATCCTAACCCACTCTTTGAATGTTACCTCTCATATATGAATGCATTATAATTGAATTTACTATTTGAGAAAATTTGGCATTTCCCTCAACTCCCAAAATATGTGCATTAAATACATATTCGTAGGAGTAAAGGGAAACAACTGTCGAAATTTTCACAAATAGTAAATCAATTATCTGCATTCATATCCTAAATGAACAAAACATTCAAAAGCGTCCCAAACGAGGGACTTTCGAAATTAATTTCTAATAAATTAATTTCGGACGGGGTTTTCTATGGGATGATTAACTTCGGACGGGGACTTTCCCAAATTAATCACTAAAGTCCTAAAATCATTTACAACAGTTCAACACAATCAAATACCATACAATCCTATGAGCTTACTTGTTTAATCTTATTTGTAGCTTATGAGCTTATTTGTTTTTAAACATATATCATAAGATTCAATTTTCGAAACATATAAGTTTATTATATCATAATATACTTATATAAGCCCACAAGTCTCCAAATATGAAATATAAGCCGATAACAAATAAGCTCATAAGCCTACTTATATATATTTTTGACATGAAGAATTAACTTTGTTATCGTTTTATCTAGTATAATACTAAGATAGCAAAAAGAAAAATAGATATATAAGTAAGATTTATGGAAACGTATCACCTTATTAATTCACGTAACACGCTGCTTTTTTTTAATAAAAAAATCTTCCAAAATTTGCTACACCAATAACTGTATATGCTGTCCAGCATGCTACGTCAATAAGTGTGCTGATTTTTTGCTACGTCCAAAATATTGTGTAACTCTAGGCCTTCTATTTATCTATCGGCATCAAACTATCACATGGGCTTAAACTGAAACTACTCTAGTACTAAGTTCGGCCATGTGGTTCTTTACCCTAACACCTAACACCTCTGTTGTTGTTCTTTGCGACAACATAAGCATAAGCAATCCAAACACCCCTAAGCATATGCTAGTATACATTTTTTCAAACGCAAGCTGATGCACGTAATTAACCACACATAAGTAATTAACCAAACACAAATGCAAAAAATAAACATACTGATGCAAGTATATGGTCAAGGCTGTGGTTCACGATTAGAGTCGGCTTGATCTCGGTGTCAACAGTCAGTCTCGGTCTCAACACGGAGCTAAACAAATACAAAAAAACAAATAAATCACTGTAAACTTTTGGCGGCGACAAGTCCCCGCTACAAACATAAACACAAAAAATATACCTAACATATTAAAATGTGTTGTGATCTCGACTTGGTCTCGGCTTGGTCTCAACGACAATTTGTACCCAAAAATTAACAAAAATTAAAAAAATAAAAAATAAAAACATTATCAAAATTAACACATTATCAAAAATTAAAAATTAACAAAAATTAACACTAACATATTGCAAAATTTAACACATTATCAAAAATTAACGCATTATCAAAAAAGGAGATGTGAATTGTGTGGTCTCACCTGGGTTTTTTTAAATGAGAGGGAGAAAGGAAGAAACGGGATGAGGAGAAGAAAGAATTAAATGATAGAGGGGGGAGGAAGAATTAAATGATAGATGGGAGAAAAGGAGATGTGCGATGGTGCGAGTGTGGGGAAGACAACACAGTGGTGGTGGTAGCGGTGTGAGAGTAGCAGTGGTGGTTATAACAACTCGTAAATTTCCCTTCCGATTATCGCTGCTATATTTTTTTCTTCTTCGTTTCGAACTCTAAACACGACAAGTCACGGGATATTTTTTTTTCTCTCGCATCGACCTCGATAATAAATTTTTATAGAATAAATATATAATAAACTTTTATATTTCATCTCGTACCGGGCCTCTAAGCCCAAAACCGATCCAATCCAATTCATTTTAGTTTCTTGGGCTCCCGTATACTCACAAGTCCAACCCAAACCCTTTGTTCTTCTTGGTCCTAGCCCAAACCCAATTCACCTCAATAATATTATGTAACACTAAAACTTTTAAAAGTAAAGTGGAATCATATTTCTATGTGGCTGTGACCCCAATGAAAACTACAAGCAAAACACAATGTCATGCAAGTTGGCTTGTAATATTGTGGTGTCTTATTCCTTGGTTTCTGTGACTCCAGCGAAGCAACCAAAACACAAAAACAAACTTCACTTTGGTCTTCTACTTTTTTTAATATGTACATGCATGTATATGTAGTTCAAAGAGGAGACAAGAACACCCAAGCTAGCCACCCTAAACTCATATTATATTAAGTCTAAAACACATGTAACCAAGCATTATGACACATTTTTCTTCCCTTTTGTCCTTGGCTGCCGTATACCTCCCAAATACCACAACCCATTTGCTTGTTTCCCCTTAATACTACCTAGAGTCAAGTGTAATCAAGTTGCATGTATCAAGGCTCACATAAACCCTTGGTCATTAACCAAAAGTCCTTCTCCCCTTCCTTCTTAAAAACCAACGAGCCACAAGACTCATCACTTGCAAAAATCTCACATAAACCTCTAAGAGTATTCAAGATTAGTCTTGGAAGATTGGGTAAAAAGTCTTGGAAATAAGCTAGGGGCTTGGAAGCAAGTTTTGGGTTATAAAGATTGTCCTTGGTTTCTTCCTCCTCAGTCGTCTCTATCTCGAACCTCACTGTGAGCATTCACAACTCTAAAACTCGTTTATAATTTCATCTCCTTTTTACACATACGTATACATATTTATACAAAAATACTACATGCATTTTTGTAAGTTGGTTGTGTGCTTGAAAGCTTATGCGGTCATTTATTTGAAGTTTTCAAACTCAAAACAACATGAAGAAACGCAAACATAAGTTTTGGCTCGTATTGGAAAGACGCTAAATTACTTATTTCGACTTATACATATTCGGCTTATTCTTGGGTTTATTCCGTTTTGGTTTGTGTTGTCGTCGGGCCAATGGTTGGACCGAGAGATGAAGTCGGGTCTCCGATTTGATTATTTTGAAACAACTTAACTAAGTGCTTACTATAAGCTTTTGAAACTTATAAACTCACTGATGGTGTCCAAGAAAACCAAGTCCAAACGCATGCACGTAACACTGTGAAGCATATAACAAATGAAATCAATAGTTGATAGTCCCTTAAATACCAAACGTATATAAAACATAACACAAAAGATCCCTTGGCTTAGATGGTTGCACCGTTTTGCTTGTCACCAAGAGGTCGCGAGTTCGAATCTGGGCGCTGCCCATTTGATGCTTTTTATTTTCTTTTGTTATTTCTTTTTACAACTTTCACCTTTTGGCAGATTCAGCCCTCCAAATTCAAATGATTTGCTATTTTCCTAAAACTTATATAAAGTATATAACTTGTTTAACCTCTACAATTCTAACCCTTCAAGTTTAAATACTTGACATTTTTTTTATATATACTCTTATATGTAATTGTGCGCATCCAAGAGCCAATACTTACAAAACACTTTAAAACGATTTAAACGTAAACTCTGTCACACAAGCAACATTAAACACAACCACTTGTAAACACTTGACCTTATTTACACACTTCGAGTCGTGAGTACACAAAACTGCAAACTGAGACTTGCCATATTATATCTAGGTTGCGTGTTGGAGCTACTTGTTAGTTGATCTCTTTGTGCTTTATTCACCGAACTTCTAAGGTGAGTTTATAGCCCCACTTTTACTATTATTACTTGCTTTATAAAACTATGGGGTGAGAAACACGCAAAACTCTTTTCGGACTGGCGAAAACACTATTACGTGAAACAACCTTGAATCCCAACTATGCTACCGTTAGTTCCCTTTGGGGAAGCGCGATTGTTATGAATAGATCTATTGGGGATGACACCCCGTTCGAGTTTGACCGGATAGGCAAACGTCGGGCGTATATCATATCGTATTGATTGAGTGTTCTGGAAATACACTTGCTGGGCTTTTATTTATCATGCTTCTAGATGCATGCACTTTACCGTAGTTTGGTCATGAACTTGGTATTAGCGTAATAGACTTTTTGCATATAGTGTCATTCACGGAGATGCTATATGTGCAACTGTGGTCCAACTTGAAAACTTGATTACTTAAACCTATGAACTCACCAACCTTTGTGTTGACATTTTAGCATGTTTTTCTCAGGTTTATTTCTTGGCGTGGGCAATGGCAAAGGCATTCGTTGAAGACTGGCATCCGAAGTGTTTACAATCATATTTAATACAACTTTTAATGGGACAACATATATTTTATGGGCTTTACTTCCGCACTTTGAAACAATGATGTAAAACTATTTCTTAAATAAATCTATATTTTGAAAATGGAATAAAATTTCCATTCTTTATTACCTTGTGTTGTGTATATTGATTTAGTAGCACCCCATGACCGAGCGCTTCATTTGTGAAATTTTGGGGGTGTTACAGATTGGTATTCAGAGCCAAGGTTATAGAGAATTAGGTATTTTTCAAAACCTAAACTATAACCAAATTTTCCTAAAAACACTTCAACGCCGCCACTTTTGCCGATGTCCGCCATGCCTTGCCTCTTGTTACACGATGTAGTGGTACTATGTTAGCTGTATCTTAGGTTCGTATAAGCTCTTATTTGAATTAAATTAGTTATTCCTCAAAGTCATTAAGTTTCTTAATTAACTCACATTTAAACTTTAAGGCTGTTCTTGTTTGATTGGGTCATGAAGTTTAAATGAGAATAATGTTGATGTAACAAACTGAATGAGATTAAGGAATAATTAACTTAAGGAGGGTGTAGAGTAGACTACGAATGCTTAGACTTGTTACCCCTCTTCATGTTAAACTGTATAACATGCCCCTATTACAATATCGCACTATGCTATGCCCCTAACTGCTTCTATGTTATTTCTTTATGTAACATACAACTACTTGCTTTATTTTATTTTCACACATATATTTAAACCATCTCTGTCACTGGTCACAATCTATTATGGCACTCTTATGCTCCATCCTTCGTAACCTCATACGACTCTGCTATTTCTGTTTTGAACTCAACTATCGCCTCATGTCGCTAAATCTTTCCTGAACGACTAGCACCATTCCTGACGACACGTTTTAAGTATATATTCTCGCATCTCGTCACCATATCGACCTCGCCGATTCTCGCATCGTAAACCACGAGGACGTGGTTTCTTTTAAGGGGTAGGTACTATAACAACTCGTAAATTTCCCTTCCGATTATCGCTGCTATATTTTTTTCTTCTTCGTTTCGAACTCTAAACACGACAAGTCACGGGATATTTTTTTTTCTCTCGCATCGACCTCGATAATAAATTTTTATAGAATAAATATATAATAAACTTTTATATTTCATCTCGTACCGGGCCTCTAAGCCCAAAACCGATCCAATCCAATTCATTTTAGTTTCTTGGGCTCCCGTATACTCACAAGTCCAACCCAAACCCTTTGTTCTTCTTGGTCCTAGCCCAAACCCAATTCACCTCAATAATATTATGTAACACTAAAACTTTTAAAAGTAAAGTGGAATCATATTTCTATGTGGCTGTGACCCCAATGAAAACCACAAGCAAAACACAATGTCATGCAAGTTGGCTTGTAATATTGTGGTGTCTTATTCCTTGGTTTCTGTGACTCAAGCGAAGCAACCAAAACACAAAAACAAACTTCACTTTGGTCTTCTACTTTTTAATATGTACATGCATGTATATGTAGTTCAAAGAGGAGACAAGAACACCCAAGCTAGCCACCCTAAACTCATATTATATTAAGTCTAAAACACATGTAACCAAGCATTATGACACATTTTTCTTCCCTTTTGTCCTTGGCTGCCATATACCTCCCAAATACCACAACCCATTTGCTTGTTTCCCCTTAATACTACCTAGAGTCAAGTGTAATCAAGTTGCATGTATCAAGGCTCACATAAACTCTTGGTCATTAACCAAAAGTCCTTCTCCCCTTCCTTCTTAAAAACCAACGAGCCACAAGACTCATCACTTGCAAAAATCTCACATAAACCTCTAAGAGTATTCAAGATTAGTCTTGGAAGATTGGGTAAAAAGTCTTGGAAATAAGCTAGGGGCTTGGAAGCAAGTTTTGGGTTATAAAGATTGTCCTTGGTTTCTTCCTCCTCAGTCGTCTCTATCTCGAACCTCACTGTGAGCATTCACAACTCTAAAACTCGTTTATAATTTCATCTCCTTTTACACATACATTATACATATTTATACAAAATACTACATGCATTTTTGTAAGTTGGTTAATGTGCTTGAAAGCTTATGCGGTCATTTATTTGAAGTTTTCAAACTCAAAACAACATGAAGAAACGCAAACATAAGTTTTGGCTCGTATTGGAAAGACGCTAAATTACTTATTTCGACTTATACATATTCGGCTTATTCTTGGGTTTATTCCGTTTTGGTTTGTGTTGTTGTCGGGCCAATGGTTGGACCGAGAGAGACCCAAGTCGGGTCTCCGATTTGATTATTTTGAAACAACTTAACTAAGTGCTTACTATAAGCTTTTGAAACTTATAAACTCACTGATGGTGTCCAAGAAAACCAAGTCCAAACGCATGCACAATGAAGCATATAACAAATGAAATCAATAGTTGATAGTCCCTTAAATACCAAACGTATATAAAACATAACACAAAAGATCCCTTGGCTTAGATGGTTGCACCGTTTTGCTTGTCACCAAGAGGTCGCGAGTTCGAATCTGGGCGCTGCCCATTTGATGCTTTTTATTTTCTTTTGTTATTTCTTTTTACAACTTTCACCTTTTGGCAGATTCAGCCCTCCAAATTCAAATGATTTGCTATTTTCCTAAAACTTATATAAAGTATATAACTTGTTTAACCTCTACAATTCTAACCCTTCAAGTTTAAATACTTGACATTTTTTTTATATATACTCTTATATGTAATATGCGTGTCCAAGAGCCAATACTTACAAAACACTTTGAAATGATTTAAACGTAAACTCTGTCACACAAGCAACATTAAACACAACCACTTGTAAACACTTGACCTTATTTACACACTTCGAGTCGTGAGTACACAAAACTGCAAACTGAGACTTGCCATATTATATCTAGGTTGCGTGTTGGAGCTACTTGTTAGTTGATCTCTTTGTGCTTTATTCACCGAACTTCTAAGGTGAGTTTATAGCCCCACTTTTACTATTATTACTTGCTTTATAAAACTATGGGGTGAGAAACACGGAAAACTCTTTTCGGACCTGAAACTGAAAACACTATTACGTGAAACAACCTTGAATCCCAACTATGCTACCGTTAGTTCCCTTTGGGGAGGCGCGATTGTTATGAATAGATCTATTGGGGATGACACCCCGTTCGAGTTTGACCGGATAGGCAAACGTCGGGCGTATATCATATCGTATTGATTGAGTGTACTGGAAATACACTTGCTTGGCTTTTATTTATCATGCTTCTAGATGCATGCACACCGTCAATAGTTTGGTCGCATGAACTTGGTATTAGCGTAATAGACTTTTTGCATATAGTGTCATTCACGGAGATGCTATATGTGCAACTGTGGTCCAACTTGAAAACTTGATTACTTAAACCTATGAACTCACCAACCTTTGTGTTGACATTTTTAGCATGTTTTTCTCAGGTTTATTTCTTGGCGTGGGCAATGGCAAAGGCATTCGTTGAAGACTGGCATCCGAAGTGTTTACAATCATATTTAATACAACTTTTAATGGGACAACATATATTTTATGGGCTTTACTTCCGCACTTTGAAACAATGATGTAAAACTATTTCTTAAATAAATCTATATTTTGAAAATGGAATAAAATTTCCATTCTTTATTACCTTGTGTTGTGTATATTGATTTAGTAGCACCCCATGACCCGAACGCTTCCGCTGTGAAATTTTGGGGGTGTTACAGTGGTGGTGGTGGTGGTGTGAGAGTAGCAGTGGTGCTGTGGTGGTGAGTTGAGAGGAGGAAGACGACGAGGGTTTTTTGCGTTTTTTTTCCAACTATGACGACCAGATCTGTCAATTATTGAGGTCAGTATTTACTATCTACTTTTACCGGGGACATGTCCCCGGTGAAAGTTTTATTTGTCTTCTAGCGAACCTTTGGCGGGGACATGTCCCCGGGGAAAGTAATGGCGGGATAAAGTAAAAGAGAGGAGGAAAAGTGAAAATTTTCGCCAAACCTTTCCTAGGGGACATGTCCCCGGGAAAAAACGTATAATTATTGAATTTTATTTTTAAAAAAATCTTTATTATCATTTTAAATAATTAAAATTAATAATAAATCAATTTAAATTTAACCTAAAAATTCTAAAATAATTTTAATTACTTTTAACCTAGGTTGCACGGACACGGCGATACAGCAAAGTCTAAAAATATATGACACGGACACGGAGTGGACACGGAATTTATATATAAATGTTTTATAGGTATTTATATACTTTATATACGTATAGGTATCATGTTAAATGACCAAGTATAGGTGCTATGGTGTACGTATCATGTTAAACGACCAATTATAGGTGCTATGGTATACGTATCATGTTAAACGACCAATTATAGGTGCTATGGTGTACGTATCATGTTAAACGGCCGAGTATAGGTGCTATGGTATACGTATCATGTTAAACGACCGAGCATAGGTGCATTGGTATACGTATCATGTTAAACGACCAATTATAGGTGCTATGGTATACGTATCATGTTAAACGACCGAGTATAGGTGCATTGGTATACGTATCATGTTAAACGACCAATTATAGGTGCTATGGAATACGTATCATGTTAAACGATCAAGTATAGGTGCATTGGTATACGTATCATGTTAAACAACCAATTATAGGTGCTATGGTATACGTATGATGTTAAACGACCGAGTATAGGTGCATTGGTATACGTATCATGTTAAACGACCAATTATAGGTGCTATGGTATACGTATCATGTGAAACGGCCAAGTATAGGTGCATTGGTATATGTATCATGTTAAACGACCAATTATAGGTGCTATAGTATACCTATCATTTTAAACGACCAAGTATAGGTGCATTGGTATACGTATCATGTTAAACGACCAATTATATGTGCTATGGTATACGTATCATGTTAAACAACCAATAATAGGTGCATTGGTATACGTATCATGTTAAACGACCAATTATAGGTGCTATGGTATACGTACCATGTTAAATGACCAAGTATAGGTGCATTGGTATACGTATCATGTTAAACGACCAATTATAGGTGCTATGGTATACGTATCATGTTAAACAACCGGGTATAGGTGCTATGGTATACATATCATGTTAAACGACCAAGTATAGGTGCTATGGTGTACGTATAATGTTAAACGACCAATTATAGGTTCTATGGTGTACGTATCATGTTAAACGACCAAGTATAGGTGCTATGGTATAAGTATCATGTTAAACGACCAAGTATAGGTGCTATGGTGTACGTATCATGTTAAACGACCAATTATAGGTGCTATGGTATACGTATCATGTTAAACGACCAATTATATGTGCTATGGTGTATGTATCATGTTAAACGGCCGAGTATAGGTGCTATGGTATACGTATTATGTTAAACGACCAAGTATAGGTGCATTGGTATACGTATCATGTTAAACGACCAAGTATAGGTGTTATGGTGTACGTATCATGTTAAACGACCAATTATAGGTGCTATGGTATACGTATCATGTTAAACGACCAAGTATAGGTGCTATGGTGTACGTATCATGTTAAATGACCAAGTATAGGTGCTATGGTATACGTATCATGTTAAACGACCAAGTATAGGTGCTATGGTATACGTATCATGTTAAACAACCAAGTATAGATGCTATGGTATACGTATCATGTTAAACGACCGAGTATAGGTACATTGGTATACATATCAGGTTAAACGACCAAGTATAGGTGCTATGGTATACGTATCATGTTAAACGACCAAGTATAGGTGCATTGGTATACGTATCATGTTAAACGACCAAGTATAGATGCTATGGTATATGTATCATGTTAAACGACCAAGTATAGATGTTATGGTATACGTATCATGTTAAACGACCGAGTATAGGTGCATTGGTATACGTATCATGTTAAACGACCAAGTATAGGTGCTATGGTATACATATCATGTTAAACGACCAAGTATAGATGCTATGGTATACATATCATGTTAAACGACCGAGTATAGGTGCATTGGTATACGTATCATGTTAAACGACCATGTATAGGTGCTATGGTATACATATCATGTTAAACGACCAAGTATAGGTGCATTGGTATACGTATCATGTTAAACGACCAAGTATAGATGCTATGGTATACGTATCATGTTAAACGACCAAGTATAGTTGTCTACTGGTCTCAACTTCCCACCAAAAAAATGGCGCCAAAAATTCCCCCCTAAAAAATGGTGCCAAAACTTCCCACCAACATGACAAACATATTATATAGTTCTTGTATCTTTGCACGAATTTCTCAACCTCTTATCCTCAAAACCACTCAACCTTACAACCTCTTATCTTCACACAAATTTCAAAACCTGAGAATGGAGCCATTTAATCCTTTTATGTGTTCTTGTGGAGCAGAGAAATATAAGATTAAGAACATCACATAGAGAATAACCTCTTCACCATAAAATCTAAACCCTCATCCATAGCCTCATTTTTCAAAACCCACAAACCGCACACACGACAACACAAATCCAAAACCCATCAATCAATTGAAAATTTTAAACCCTTTTTCGGATTTATTAGTCTGAATTATGAATTGTAGGTAAATGGTAAAAGGTGTGAAAGTTCAATCAAAACAGGTTAAGCAAGATGGGAATTTATATTTTCAGAAGAATCAATTAGGTGCTGGTATTGATGGTTATATTGAGGTATATACATGATTTTTTACAATTTTTTTGTTAATGTATATAAGGTGTTTGATGTAATGTTTGAACGAGTTTTTGGAATTTTCAAACCATTTTACTTTGGCACATGAGGTGGCGGGTTTGGGTAGGTAACACAATGGAGATGTTACCTGATCTGTATTGGGTTTGGGTAGGTAAAACCTATTAGAATTAAGTTTAATACTCTTTCCTCCCATTCATCACAAATATACGGTATATATATAAGATGTATACTGATTACAAGCAAATACCCCTTATCTGTATTCGGTTTGGGTAGGTAAAACCATCCTTAAACATATCGCTATTCAGTGTTTGGTGTTTTTAACCTGTTTGCGGACGATGAGTAATTTGAAGATAAAATGGAGAAATTGGATAGTGTTTGTAACTTGATTATATCAGCTGAAAATGAAACGTTTCGTTATCTAAATAAGGTGTTTGCGTCTGGAATGGATATTTTATTTGATTTTGAATTAAAAAAAAGTAGATTCGTTTGTTTGAATTGTCTGTCTGTACACTTGCCTTGATCTATTTTCTTTTTTTTATCATAACAGGCTGATGTTTGACATATGCAATGTGAATAAGCTTGCCATGATAAAGGAAGCTACTAAACGGTAAAAGGAATAAGTTGTTTGGTAAAAGGTATGTGTCGTCACAAGTTTAAGGTTTTATATTCAACTAGCGATATTTTCTTTTTGCTTATTGATTGCCGAAATATGTCATTGATCCACTTATAGGTTTTAAGTTGGGAAGCTGAAAAGATATGCTGTCCATTACGACAGGGTTGGCCGCCTAATTGTAAGTAATATACATCTTTTGTTTTTTATAGAGTATAGGAATAAAAAACTCAGTTTGTTGCTTTGTGTAGTATTTATTGATTATTAGAAAATGTTGCAATAAAATGATGATTTGACTAAAAAACAGTTGTCTGTTTGGATGCAGTTTTGGAATCAGCTAAAAACAGCCGTTGGTAGAACTGAGCCGAAGCCACATGGTGCGAAAAGGCACGAAGTGAAGAAATAGGAATCTGTTTCAGGTTCGAATGATTTACAGCGCTAAAAGTTCGCCAAGTAATGGGTATATAGTAATTCCTTCTGTTTATTATTGTGTTGCAGGAAAGCTCATATTTTTTTCCAAATCGCGCTTACTTTATGGAGTTACTGTCGTTGGGAGGACAATATCACTTTCGAAATTAAAGGTACATTTTTTTTTATTTGTCACGCCTTCAATTTTCAATCAAAACTCAATCTAAAACTATAAAATTTACATCAGGTATTTAATGCATCAATAACCAATTGCAAAAAAATTATGAATGTTGCTCAGAGTTGAGTAAGTCTGTATTCACAATAAAATCAGTGTTGCCGTAATACAAGCTAGCATGTTTCCGTTTTTCGTTACTTTGTGCATAAAAAATACGAAACTCAGAACTACATTATCTACTCGACTATGCTCAATATGAGTTACAACTTGAAAACTATTATAATATATATCAGGTTTGCTGATCATTAGCAAGATATGTGCATTACTTCTTTATTGTCACTGCAATATTATAAGTATGTGTTTGAACTTATTTAGGGGTTTTGAGAAGAATGACGCTAAGATGATTATGTTGAAGGCTTTATCCGTTAAGCAACTACAAATGTGGGGGTATGATTTCTATTGCTAAAAGTTGATTCAACAACTCTTCGTTTTAACATACATTTGCAACATGTTATTTTTTTAATCACATATATTATATGTGCAAGTGATTTATTACAACTTAGTTGGGCTAAATGAGATGGTTCCCAAATGGTGAAAAAAATGAGTTGGATTGATGAATCACTTCCTGATCACGTATGGAGAGCCACAACGCTTCCACAATCACCACCAATCGCACTAATCTGAAGCTTCGGTTTCTGTAAGTACGACACTTCACATATACTACATGTACAGTATGCTTAATACTTTAAGCTGTATCGACCCGTCATAAGTTGTTGCTATTCTACATACAAACGATATAGCAAGTACATGTACTGCCCTTTCACGTGAAACATCAGATTGCAGACACCAACCATGTCAAGGTTAGTCAAGTTATTCATAGATCTTTAATCAGAAAAATTGTGACATCAACGTTACGTTTGCTGCTTATAATATATAAAAGCATACAAGACTCTTCTATACTCATTATAATATATGAACGAGCACTAGGTATAATAATTAAGAAGAAGATATGACAACCAATATGAGATGCCCAATATTTTAACTAATAATCTTACCGTTTCATTTTTTACATAACTGACTTTGAGATTTCCACTGAATTCGCAGCAAAGTGACCAAAGCGATTATAATTACCACCCAAGATCATGTTCCTGCATACCATCTACTGCAATCACGGCCGCAACAACAATAAAGCAGTGTGTTCTTCATTGCATAAGCATGCGCGGTCTGCAAAATGGGCCAAAACAGGTAAAATTTTGGAAACAAAAGGTGGAAATTTGATAATTAGTTTTACATATATTATCATGTTTAAGTTAAGCTACGCATAGCTTTTTAAAGAATGAACGGGTCATTTAGGAATGGGCTTTATAAATATGGGAGCGTTTAGGAACGGGAAGTCTACTTGGGTGGTTGTGTTATAAAGTGAGCATGCAGTGCTATTAAAGCTCAAGTGTTCACCACATTTTTAAATTGTTTTCATCCTATAATGGGCTTTTATTTGTGTAATAGGCATTTGAAGATGATGCGAAAGAGGTTATCATTCGGTGTGAATCAAGGGCATGTGTTATATTAGACATGGAAAAATAGATTGTCTAGGCGGTCTAAACAACATATCAAAACAAGTGTAATTCCTTCTATTGTACGTTAAAATGACATTGCATTAGCTTAGCTGTCACCAATAAATTGCTCAATAACAGGAAATGAAGGGGCAATCTACTTGGAGAGAGCGTGATTATTCGAGGGTGATGTACTCATATTGTGACATTGACAACATTATAGACCCTTCAGGGTGGACTAACTGGAACCGACCATGGAGGCAAAGGTACGAATATCATTAATCACAAAAAACTGTTAAGAAAAGCTACTTATTTGACTCAACCCGTTATTGACATATAGGACTGCACTGTTTGGTGAATCCGAGTGCAGATGATAAGAAGCAGATAGAAGGAATAGAGTGGCGTAGTCCAAGTCGTTAGGATTTGTTGAAGCACTTTATCTATGAAGAGGACTAATTGAGACTATAATTTGACCACGTCGTACATGTCGGTTTTTCATACAACAATAATTCTTTGATTTATTTGGCTTTCTTGAACGTACTTGGCATTTTGATTTTTCATGTCTAACTTAGAATACAGAGAACCTTTACATTAAAAACTATGGATGTAACTGTACAAAAGCTATATATAAAAAAAATATGGGGATGTATGTTTTGTATGTACTGTATTTTTCATGAACAATGATTTGACGAGCGCTGTAACAATGTGGTTCTTAGAGAGTTTATGAAAAATAAATGGTTGCTGCATAATTCTCATAAACATACACATGCCCGTCCCGCAGCAACGCGCGGGCAAAACTCGCTTGTTTTTATTATTTGAAAGGAACTAGTTTTTTTTTTTTTTTTTTTTTGATTAACCGGGTTCGGACTCGACATTGCGAGCCGACTAATCCCAGGGCGACTACCCTTTGGATAGCCCGGAGTCATCGCAGGTGAACCTCCGTGGCCACATGGGTTATTTGCTTAAGCGTTATAGAGTTATACAAAAATTACAGTTTTATTGTTTAATATATATATCCTGAACTGACATTAAGACAGATTATTCAAATAATATTTACTATTTTATGCCCTTAACTCTTTTAAAAATGAGTAAAACATGTAATTAGTCAAGTTACTTAAATACCTTTCAAATTATTGTTGATAAATACACAAAAGCTTAAAAATACATGTGAAATTAACTTGATGTATTTTTATGTCATTTTATAATAAGTTATAGCTTCAAGTAATTTATCAAAGATCTCTATGAAAATAAAACTCTCGCTTTCTTAGCTTATAATATGAAAAAAAAAAAAGTAAAGTAACACCCAGTGCCGTCTTCCACGGGTTATGGGTACCCAATACCGTTTCCGGTGTATGGGGGAGGTTAAGATGTAGACAGCCTTACCCCTACCTAAGGTAGAGAGGCTGCTTCCAGTTCTACCAAAGGTAGAAAGGACCTCCGGCCTTTTGTAGGGAGTGAGGATCGAACCCCTGACCTCTCGGTTGAGAGGCAAGGGGTTTACCAACTGATCCAACCCTACTTGTTTTAGCTTATAATATGAGAAATTTTATAATATGAGCTTCAGCTCCAACTCGAACTCCAACTAATTTTACCAAACACAGTCATTCATTAGTTGCATTTATATTTTCTAAAAGAACTTAAAACATTCATATTCAAATAATATTATAAGGGAAGCTCACAAAATTATCCAAGTTTACAACCATTTTTCACAAAACACCCATTTTTTTTTACCAAAAAAGCCAAAATACTCATAAAATTCGCAAAACTTGCGAAATTTCAAAATAAATAAATAAATAAATAAATTATTTTATATTTTTTAATTCTGCAAAGATGTTCCCTTGCAAACTTTTATTTCGGAAAATAGTAACCCTCTTAATTCTTTTGTGAATTGGCCCTTGTTTGATTTTTGTGATTGCAAAATTGGTCCTCATGTACCCTGTTTTAATATTTGATATTTTTTCTAATTTATATGGATACAACAAGAAGTTTAATCACACGAGAAACAAGTATATTATGCAATATATTATTCTTAATTATAACTGGTTTGTAAAATACTTATTAGGTAAATATTACTTTTAGGGAAAATAACAAAGTTAAACATTTTGTTTGTCCATGTTTATTTTAAAACACAAAATATATATCAGTTTGGTTGCCTATGTATTCTTTTTTGTATGTTATTGTGCTTTTTTATAAAAAGATCGTACAATTGCCATGTTCGTAAAAATAATTCGCTCAAGGACCAGTTATGAAAATTTAGCACAAAGAGTCAAAGACCAATATTGTAAAAAAAAAGTTTTGTAACTTTTACATGTTTCAAACTATAATCCAATTAAAATTGTTTTTGCTGATTCACAAACGACTTATGAGTACATGACAATTACCTTAAATACGAGATAATTTTTAACTTCAACTAGGTTGTCTAACTCGGTTAAAATACAAAAAAAAAAAAAAGAAAAAAAAAAAGCCCGTTGTCGTGTTGTCTAACTCGGTTAAATTACATATCAAAACTGTAAGGGGCTTTTGTAACAAAACATTTATCAGCTTTGTACTTAATCAGTCATCGTCCACTTCCAACAAATTTTACGTCAGCGGCGCGTGAACTAAACGCTTCTGAAATAAAACCATATTTTATGACTAGTTTCATCTCATTAACATTTCTAGTTTTCATATTTGCTTCCGTTGCGACAACTATCGACGGTCAATTTCATATACGATTTTGATTTATTTTGATAATTAGTAAGTAGAATTGGCCATTATCTCACTTATGCCCATGTATGTTACACAAAAGCCGCTTATTTTCCAGAAGAGAGAAGTACCATTTCAGACAATTAGCAAATAGTCATTTCCTCAAAATAAGCGGCCTTTGTCGTATACTCCGCAATAGCTAAATAACAAAAGATTTTTAAGTAGTTGCACAGACTGTAGTTTGTTTTGGTTGTTATCTGCAAAATATAAGTAGGATACATGTTAAACAAAATGTAGATTGGGGTCACTATAACTTTACATGTAGTACACTCGCATCCATATTTTGCAAAAATATGCTCTCTTTTTTAATGCCCTAGATATGTTGGTGCTATTTATCAAAGGACTTGAGTCTGCTGTATTACTCACTAGTCACTACATTGATCAATATGACCCCTTGTAATATGGCACACTTGGTCATACGAAGAAGTCGGACATCTATTCAACATTGACTCCCTTAACATTTTAATGTACTCTTGAGGTACCAAATATTTCTAAATGAAAGGTGAGAACATTCAATTCAGCTAAACAAATAAGTTACATATACTATTATTAATCCAGTCGTCAAACATGTCAAACAAGGAACTGAAATTCGATATTAAGAAGATGGAAAAAGGTCCTACCAACTGACCAATATGTTGACCAAGCTTGATGTATATTCCGCCATTTTTGAAGCAAAGTTCTTCAAGCCTACGTGCACTCCTGGTGTGGACTTCATGTTTAACTCTTGTCCTCTCAATACTATCATCTGGAAGTCCTAATAGTGAATACTCGTAATCTAAAAGCACAACCCACATTCATCTATTTTAAAATCAATTTATAACATGGTAGAATTAACTCAAAATGAAAAGATATATACTACCCATAGAACACCAACAACAACATAAAGTGGGTAGATATGGAGAAGGGAAAGGGTGGAAGAGAGGTTCAAAAGGGTTGAGAGGGTTCAAACGGTGGTTTTGTTTTGTAGCTTTTGGGAGGGGTTCAAATGGCGGTTCAATTGCTTTAAAAAGCTGTCATAGTCTTTAGGGGCCAAATGAGATTCTAAACGTATGTGCCATATAAGCCCGTAACTCATAAAGAAGTATACTTTGTACGATTATTTTGGTAAAAAAATCACACATGTTGGTATCCTTCGTAGGTTTTGTTCTCTGAAAGATTTGATGTGTTTAGAATATAACAAACGGCTTCTTTTGTGTGTTGTTTGAGAGCCCCCGGCGCATACACATAGTCTGCAATATATATGTGGAGAGATAACTTTCAAAAGTTATCATACATTTAATGCTTTTCTTGGCCTCATTTAAGAAATCAAGTTACTGTAATCAAACGAAACACTTGTTCGTTATAAATAGAGCTGCCCGTTTTGTTGTTAATTTGGATGAGATTACGAGTTCAAATGGTTGCCTGCAAAAAACTTGGGAGGATGGAGAAGGGAATGGGTGGAAGAGAGGTTCAAAAAGGTTGAGAGGGTTCAAATGCTGGTTTTGTAACTTTGTAGCTTTTGAGAGGGTTCAAAAGTGTCACACCCCCAAAATACCTGTTTTGCAGCGGAATTGAATACCTAGGGAGTGACTGTCATAGCATGACAGTTACAGTTATATTGAACGACCTAAAGTGTCGTTTTGAAAATACATCGTTTAATTGAGTAAAATAATTAGAGTTTACATAGTATAGGTCCCAAACGATAGTCAACATGTACGGAAATAAGTTTGATACAAGCCAAACGATGTTTTTAAAGTGCATAAATCCCATGTAAGACGCGTCGTCACCACGACTCTATGATAAGTCCACATGCATGCCATGAAGTGTATGCCTTAGATACCTCAGATAAAACATGCTAAAAGTGTCAACACAAAGGTTGAGTGAGTTCATAGAGTTTGTGTTGTCATGAAAAACCTTTAAAGAACGTTCATGCAGCAAAGGCATTGCAAATCCACTCAGTTCCAAGTCCCGCCCATACAAGACTTGCAACTTGTGTGTTTACAACCCATTGCACAAAATGTTATAATTTATGTTCAAGCACACATCGTCAAATGAGTTCACAAAATAGTACATAACTTAATGTATCAATATTCAATTGATATAGCACATAATATAGTATAGTTTCAAATAGTTCCACGTCTGTTAGTTCATGATTGTACCAAGTCCGTTACTTCAACATTATACCATGTCCGTTAGTTCGACATTATACCAAGTCCATTAGATCGATATTATACCAAGTCAGTTAGCTCAATGGTCTATGATATGGAAACTCTAAGTATGGTAATACTGTTACTTCGTATGACTAAACATTCAGTTCAGATAAACATATAGTTGGCAAATAATCATGATTGTCATAAAAATTGTTGAGCATGTATCTTCCCCAAAGAGTTTAATAAAAGTATTAAAAGAGTAGGGGCTATGACTCACCTGGTGCAATGATTATGATGACAAAAGTGGATACACTGAAATGAGCTGCAATCTCTATCTGCAACCTAATATGAATGATATGTTCTAATGTAAGTCATGAAACAATGTCGTGCATGCAAACTCATATGATATCCATACCACTTGTGCATTTTTGAAAATGAAATTTATCGTCGAAATATACGTTTATGACATCTCGTCATGTTATAAAATACTTTACAAGTACTTACGTTGAAACGACATCCTACAATAGTCGTTAAGTGATAAATCAAGAAAATATAGTTTTTCGTCGCAAAACCATGTACTTTGATAATTCGTAAAAATGACTAAGTAGCCTCGTGAAGCTAGTCGTAAAATAGTGGATATCGAGTGTTAGGAAACAAACTCAATGGTTTTAGAAAGCTTGTAACGATATCTAAAAGTCTTAGCTTTTAACTTTTGATCATAGAAGTCTCGATCATAGAGAAAAATATAGATGAAGTAAGGTAGTCGGACTAAAAATATTGTTTAAGGTTAGTTTTCGGCAAAGTTTGAGTAATCGTATATTATTCGTTACAACTTTGTTTGACGAACGGTTGAACATTTTGGAAAATAGGCTAGGTGAACTCACTTTTACTTGAAGACATTGTTTTCTCAAAAGTACTCTATCAATATGAAAAACGGCTCCAAACATGGTCAGTTGCGATAACCATTTTGTACTAATAAAAATATGTAAGTGTTATTACTTGTGAAAAATAGTTACGATGGCCATATTTAAAATGCGTGTAACTTAGTCGTTATAAGTCCGTTTTCTACGTTTTATATATCCTTAGTTTCGTGTTAAAGTATACTAATATATTTTTGACAAATCGACTCATTTAGATAATGTTTAAAACTCATTTTCGCCCCTTAAATAACCCTTGACAGCTTTGAATTTTTCAGGAAATTAGTTTTCGTCGTTAAACTTGAAAATAACGTAACTTCTTCGTTATAAATCCGTTTTAACCCGTTCAAGCGACCACGGTTTCGTTTTTAAATATATTTTCTGAAAATATAAACCAAAATAATCCATGACCTGTCAAAATTTCTATATTTTACAAAAATGAACAGCCCTTAATTATAAGTTGTCGAAAATGATTTTTCTAGTGTAATACTTGTTCTAACCCTTTCCAATCAACACCAAAACTATTCTAAACCTACCATTCACCTTCTTAGGGTGTCATGGGTTCCTAAACTTCATCCACAATGATAGGTTTCATGGGAATAATTATAGGATAGTTAATACTCATTATAAGTAATAAAAACAAGTAAAAGTGGTATGGATCATACAATACTTGCATGTTTTTCTTACTAGATCATAAAAATATATCAAATAAGAGTTTATAAGAGTAGGAAAAATTAGTTGAAGCTTACTAGTAGTATGATGATTGAGCTAGTAAACCTAATAATCTTGAGGTTTTTATTTCAAAACCCTAACTAGATTATTAATAGAACTTGATTAACACTTGTAGCTTGAAAATTTTATGGTTTCTTCTTGTGTTCTAAGCTTGGCCGAACCTCAACAAAGACAATAGAGGGTTTTTAGTTGTTTTCACCTAGTATGATTTGTGTTGTATGTGTTTCTTTAGAAAAATAAATGCAAGTAACATGAAATATCTAGCAACAAGGTTAGGATGGTCATTTAGGTGGCAAAAATCAAATTGGTTACTTCATGTAACTAGGGGGGGGCAATGGGTAAATGGGGATAAGATGGAAGAGTTTTGATGATTTAAATGCATTTAAAGTTATACATAATGTGTATTTTGTACATACAATTAATTATTTAGTGTAGCGTTAGCTAGAAATCGATTTTAACAGAACAAAATAAAATATATCGAAGTCATAAAAATTGTAAAAATGCATTTCTCACAAGTATTGAGTGAATAAATAATTATCGAATAGAATTTACGAAAACCGTCGTAAATATATATATATATATATATATATATAATAATTTATATACAAAATAAATTCAAAATATCGGGTAAACTAATAATATAATTTTTATAGTCTTAAAATGAGTACAAAAATATATTAGGACAATTGTTGAAAGTGTCGGATCAATTATTCAAAATAAATGATCATGCGATAGTGTTTATTTAATAAATAAATAGACGTTAATGAAATATGCAAACTCATGCATGAACTAATATGAAAATGATTTTACTGATGATATGTAGACTAACTCTAGTCTATATGTAGTGTTCTCAATGATGTTTCATGACTACGCGGCTAAACCCTTACGGTTACGTGAATTTGATACTCGTAAACCTAGTTTACGAAAAATGATGAATAGTGAATCATGAATAGTGATTTTTCTCCGGGAATGAATAGTGTTTCATGAATAGTAAAAGTTTAAAATAACCTCTCAAAGTCGCAAACGGACTTCAAAAACGATGAATAGTAACCAGTGAATAGTAAATTCCCGAGATGAATAGTAAATTTGAGAAATGACCTGAAATTACGGGTTGTCACAAAAAAGCGGTTCAATAGCTTTAAAAGCGGTCATATTAGTCTTTAGGGGCCAAAATAGGTTTTTTTAAATATGTACTGTAACCCACAATGAAGTAAACTTTTTATGAGTATTTTGGGAAAATAATCAAACATTTTGGTATGATTATAAGGTCTTAATGAGTTGCGTAAATTTTGCAAACTACATAATTAGTTTTTGAATGTTTTATTATTTGATCATGTTTAGTTTGGAAACTACATACTCAAAACATGGACTACAATAATGCCAAAAAACTAATATTTTACATGTCAATAGTTATTTTTATTGTTTTAATATGCTATATTTAGCTTTATTCTTATTGTTTCAAATATTTTTGTGAAACAATTAATCAAAATTGGTATAAAAAAAAAGCAAACACATAAATTTTTTGCCTATAAGTTCGTTTTAATAAATGAATGATCTAAAAAAATAAAGTTTAATAGTTGGTTGGTCTCCCAATACATAATTACTTATGAATGAAATAAAATCGATCGACATAAGATGAGCCCCCACCAAGTTCCAAACCTCTAAACCATAGCATGTTATTAGTTTAAAAAGGTCATTTTTCGATTGACTCGTACAAGGCATCAGAGACCGTGATACGCCTACTATAGTTATCCAAACTGTCTTTCTTTTAGTCATATTCGAGTCATGTCAGGATTGTGTCATGTGAGTCATTATCTAGGAAAGTATCTTTTATTTTTAGAGTTTATCTTGTATCGACTTGTGATACAAGTTAGGGTTTCGGTATTTATACCAATTGATTCATTAATGAAAAATATAAGTTTCCGGTCAATAATATTCTACTTCTTCACTTTGTTTTTCAGAGCATTTATGACTCCTATTCCAAGAAGCGGTAGGACCAAAAGTGGTGAAAATAAAAATAAGAAAAGGGATACTACTAAAGACTTGTGAATTATTCATTGTGCTTTTAATTTTAAGTGTTTTAAACATTCACATTTGCTACAAAGTATGAGCAGGTTGTAGTTTCATTTATAAGCGTATGATTGTGGTCTAGTTTCCATAAGAAGAATATTCTTGCAATTGCTTTCACAATAATATGATCGAGAATATATTTGTGGTCTAGTTTCAATTATAAGCGTATGATTTGGGTTTACTGGTTTATCAAAATATGGTGGGTCAATGTTTGTTTTCTTTGATTCAATTATAAGCGTATGATAAGGGATGTTTCAAACACCATTCATTATTGGATGCAAGTTAAACTCACAACCACTTAACTAATGGGTTATATAGCGCAAGGTGGACTTAGATCTACAAGGAGAAACTAAAATCTAGCAATAACTTATGACAATTCAAATTTATTTTAAAGCTCAGACACATAAGAAAGTAATTCGGTTTAAGTTGAGCTCAAAAACTTTTTAAATGCTATGCTTACATTTTATAAAAGGTTAAATACTTGAAAGATGTTTCATATGAAACAAATAGATCATGCTGTCATTATCAATGCAGTGAAGAAACTTAAATAATGGAAGAAATGTCTAACAAAGGTGGTGGGATACAACTGCTTATGACCAACTTTTTTGAAGTATACGAGGGTTTAAGAAGAGTTCCATTGAAGGTAGGGATTTAAATTTAATGTTGTTGTCTATTAGTGTAAACTTTCAAAATAAACTCATCTTAGTCTACAATTCATTAGTCACTCCTTTCATCTGGTGGCCCAACTTATGTTTTGGGCATTACATGCAATTATGCAAATGTCATGTAACATAAGTTATTGGTTCATAACATGCATTGCTTCATGAATTTAACTCACTAGTATATCTGTTACAATTTCCGAAAATAAAACCATAGACCCACATCTCATATTTTGAGGATATGAGGCACAAAACTACAGTCATCATCTATGCTCTGTCCAGAAAGAACAAAATTTTGGCCTTTATATTTCCCCACATTCAAGTATGTGTGTACCTGTTGGCTGTTGCTTGGCCAGCTTATTGAATTCCCCGTACTATTACGGGTTAGGAAAGGGGCTTGAAGCCAAAGAATGCACTACTTTTAAATCCAAAACCAATAAGGACCGAACACCCAACGATTTCTTTCGGTATGATTTCTGAGACTGATGTTGTGTTCACCGAGCCAAAGCTGTACAAAACTGCAGTCTCCACAAGGCTACTTGCATTATCAGAAACGGACTTCAAGTGAAATCTCCTCCAACCAAACATGTAGCAAGCTAAAGAGAGACTTTGCATGTGACAACTTTTCCTCAATCAGTGCCTCAGAAGAAACTCTTCCAATAATAATGAAAGACTCCAGAGGGTCTTTTTTATCTGTCGAAAAGTAATACCCAAACATCAATTGCTAATCATTATAGATATTATGCGAATCCTGTAAAGACAGTTATGAAATTAGATTGGCAAAAGACATACCAATGCGTTATTGACTGATCGCAGGCATTCATTAGTCTTTAACATTAAAAGGATGACACGTGGCAGTTTATGCAGAAGTTCTGTGATTTGAGGAAAATATAGCGAAGCATACATCTGCAAAACAAGAAAAAGGTTCTATTAGTCAATAGAGCTATAACACTTGGGTATTAAGATACAGATGCTCAATTTTCATAAACAATAGCTCACAATAACAACTAAACTACATAAAAGCTTCCCACTTAACCTTAAACATACGGAGCAGTTAGTATGTTAAATTTTCATGTGGATGATTACTTAAATTGAAGGATGTGACCAGTAGGGAATCAAAATACGAGATACACCAAAAACATTGAAATGGGGAAGATGATTAACAGCAAGGTCACTGGCATAGCCTTGTATAATGTAAGCTAACCTGCAGTTCTGAGTGGTCACTCGCATTGCCTTGAATGGCAAGATGATCAACGGCAGGATCAATAACCCTATTCCAAGGTCTCATTGTAAGAGTCCCTGCAAAAAATGCATACAAATCCTCACCAGCACCCAATTTCAAGCAATTTTCCTTTATTCCATTTGCATCCGCAAGTACTAAAGCCTGTAAGCAAGCCATACAGTGCAGAGACTAATGATGCTCTAAAGCGGTAGCATGCGAAATGGATGTGAGAAAGTGATAATAGATAAATTGATAAGTCATTAATATTCATGAAATTGCAAGGCGAACCTTCCAGAGAGCAGCATAGTTGGTCCTAATAGAATTGTCAAGTACTTTGTATAGACCATGATCCAACACTACCAATTGTGGTTTTCATCTTCCTGTAAACAACCAAACAGCATCAATAAGAAAGGCATCGCTTCATGAAAATAAAGTATAGGAAAATTGAATATATGAAGGAAAAAAAAGGAGGGGGTTGGTGATGACAAAAAGGCTTAGATTACTAGCGGCAATTAGTCCAGCAAGTGCATGCGTCATTTAACAATCAAATTCCAGATGATCAATTGAAGAAGTCTATGGCTTTTATTTAACAAAACAAGACTTTCTAAATTCTAACATAACTTTTTAAAGTAAAAACAGATCTATTATTATGTCATCTCATATAATTAATATTTTGTTTTGATTTGCCTGTTTCTCTTAACGTATTCAAATGTATATTTACCCTAAATATGTTCATGTACCTGTGGCCGTTTTCACGCGGCATAAGGATGATTAACAGCAGGGTCACTGGCATTGCCTTATAAGCCAACAGCTTCTACTTGGTATTAGAATATTAGATACTTCATGTTTCTACAGACTACAATTATACTTAGCTTCACCTTCAACATACATTATAATCAAATACCAGCTATTGTAAAAACTTATATGACTATATCATATAACAAAACAAGTGACAATTTCCAGCAGCATGTACAAGACCATGTTCATCACTCCAATATACGCAGAGAAGTGCTACTGATTGCATTTACATAAAGTAATACATCGGCTATTATCATATAGTTCCATAACACTATAACAAAGACAAAAGCTATTGTAGATATGCTGCACTTAGATGGATTTTTGAATATCTTGCCTTTCTAGATGAGTTGATGGAAACAACCCTGTCATCCTGTTACATTTGCCTTCAGACTATCCATTGGGAGACACCTATCAAGGACCAGTGCGAACAGATCATTTAACGTTTGTGTGCATATAAGGGTAGAATATATTTCGAACATACATCATACATTCAACAGGTTAATTTGGATTATGTTTTAATTCTGCTGGGTCAAATGGGTAAAATGGCTATAATTAGCTAAGAAACAGGTTGAATGGGCACAACCTCCTAGATGGCATTGTTCATCAAGTTGTAGTTAATTGTAACAGTATAGTTTTTGTAATCATATATAACGCATTAATAAAGATGGATGAAAAAGTGTTTGCAGGTTAACCCGACCGCCCATTTTGACCCGTGCTAAAATTACCCATTCTACCCCGCTAACTAGCCAATGCACTTTGTATTTACTAAATTCTATAGGTAGGCTCACCATCTGGTTGAGCATCAAATCCAAATGACCTAATGAGACAAGAATCAAATTGATGAAAGACCTAACTGAATCTTCTAATGGAAACCAAGAGCTTCGATGAAGTTACATCGTCTGTACCTTTCTAATAAGATAGTCATAATTCAAACGCAGCTAACAACGCGAATGGAGCAGGTGACTATTACCTACCTCCAGGTTCTGGAGGCTATAATGGTAAAGTAGGTTTTAACGGTAATGTAGGTTTTAATGGTTATAAGAGGCTACGATGGTAATGTAGGTTTTCATGGTTATGGGGGCTAAATGGCAACATTACTACAGCGATCCCGTGTATCAAAAGAACACTGCCCACAACCATCTAAAATGTGCAGCGGATGTTTCTAAAAAGTAGTTTCCACATACACATTATTAACTGAAAGCTTACCATCATCATCATCATGTTGTTCGCTCCCATTTTCATTTATTTTCAGAAAAGCATTCATTTTGAAACAAAAACTTCATCAAACACTTACAAAACCAAAATGAACAAAACCTAACTATCAAAAACACCCACATCAACAAATAAAAAACAACCTTTTATAAACTAACTGTTAGCTTTTATAGATGTACATGTGACGGTATGGTACTCTACCCGCAAGGATGATATAAGAAATGGTCCACATTGAATGGTCTGGGTGTTTGCTATACTTATTCAACTAGGAATTAAATATGCACGCTAAATTTCAAAATAGGAATGTTCGCTGAACTTTTAAAAGAATAAGGACCAAACATGCAATTTGGCCAACCTATAGGAACCAAAAATGCAATTTACTCAAAATTTAATATGCAAAAAGATTTTTTAGTTTGGTGATGCGCTGTAGTGCGACATGTCAAAGTGTCAAACTATCGTGTTCGTTACACTAAAATTTAAATTTACTAAAATATTGTATCAAGATTTCTTTCAGTTTCTTTCCAAAAGGCAACTAAGAATGTCATTAGTATACACCATAAAATAATCTTGCATGTCTTTAATAAAAGTTAGACCGACAAATATTTAGTTATGGAGCAATCTCACAAAAAATAAAGTATCGTTCGCTACAAATCATTCGGTTAAGATTTCTTTTAAATTTTATAAAAAAATCTTCAAACCTCTCGGATACTTCAACACTCAAAGTTTCTCGAAGTGTTCCAGAAAATATTGTCTAGAAAATAATTCTTGGATGCTGCAACCAAATTATATATCGACAATTTTCATGTTTGTTCATATTACATGAAAATAGAAGTTGTCACACGCAGATGCTCAAAATTCAAACTATCCCCAGCACGAAAGAAAATATATAGATAGAGACCATGTAGCTCAAAGAAATAAGTAGTCAAGTTAATGAGAGCTACACTTATGAGAAAAATAGCAGAGAAACAATACAGTAGCTTATGAAAGATGGTGTTGCTAATTGCAACCACCATCCAGGATCATACAATGTGGATTGCTAATCATGTTGTTTTTTACTTTTTCATCATGTAACAGGACTGATTTCAAGGACATTGGTACAACGCGAAAATATTCTCGTGCATTCATATGTGAATAACAAAAATGGATGACACATATCAAAGTCTATGAGCTGTGAGTGGGCTTGCGTTGGTTGTTAAGTCGAACAAGTTATATTTAAGAGACAAATTATTCCGATCACTGAACAACAAAGATATCAAAACCATTAAACATCCCAAATATCAAAACGACTTTAAGTGAATTTACTCATAAAACTGTCACAACCAAAGTAAAAGCAAACCTATGCTATATATCGGCCATAACTAAATAAATTCAACACCGACCATTTTAGACACTAGAATCATATATTAGGGCTAGACTAAAACAAAAGACCATGTCAAAGAAAAGCAACCAACGAACCGAAATCATTAAACTTAATGGTTATGAGGGAGTGGTGGTGGAGGCTTGCATTGGTAACACTTTGCAAATAAATCGAATGTATCTACTTGTTTGATGAAATTTGTCATGTTGGCCCACCCTCCAAATCCGAAACCAATCACAAAAACCCAAACCACAATGAAAATGCTTACAATGTACATGGCTGTCCAGCTAGGCAGAAAAAATGGTGGCTTCTCCGCAGCATTCTGCATACAACAAGCTTAAGGTGAGCCACTCAATGTTTAGATTGATTAAGTGCAGCAAGATTGTGAATGATCACTAATGCATCAAATGGGGCCGGTGAGTGGGCGAACGGTAAGGTTTCATCAAGCCATTTTTAGCCTGCATTTGAAATGTCACCAAACTTGGTCTTTTCCCACTTTCAACCCCTTAATTTTAAAGGTATGAATGGAAGGTACATTTCTAATCTCAAAAATATTGATGTGATGTGATCTGATTATTCGGTTTTGCATATGTATTGTATAGTACTTGCAGCCTAAAAACCCATTACACATCTAAAACAAAATCACCAACTTACATGCAGATTTTATTTGAGTACTAGAGGTCATGATTTTGACCCGCTCACTTGTGAATGGGTCGGTTGAGGTTAGGTTTTATCTCTCACAGGTCTAACAAGTAAAATGTAAAAACTTGGATCATTTTATAAATAACATATTTGACACAGTGATTGGTTATTGACCAACTAAGGTTAACCAACCCAGCTTGGTTTTACCCGTATCAAAACTTACCCGTTTTAATCGAACTAATTTTGACTTGTAACTCAACCTGCCCATTTTCACCTCTAGTTTTGATTACCTGTGGGTTTCTTAGTCTCTATCTACTAGAAATTGAGATTTTAGTCACAGTGCGGATGGATTACCTGGCGAGCAGAAGCCTTTCGTTAAGTAAGCATATGGGCTAGAGCAGAGATAATATAGAAAGTGAAGCTAACCAACAAAGCCCCAACAGCCGAATTGATTGGACCAAAAAACGGGAAGATGATGGCTAGGAACCAAATTGGAATCACAACTGGCAACCTAGCCAATGCCCGTAAACATATGCTCTTTGTATCATGCATTCCCACTACTTTCTCCACACGAAGTACAGTGGAGTACACGCAAAACCAAATGTTATAAACTGAAAAAGATAAGCCAAGCAAAACAAGCACAAATCGGTCAACACAGAATCAAACAGCCGTAGTAAGTCAGTTAACCATTCAAGCAGTTATACCTGATGGATGAGCATAAGGACAACGGCTGTATCACGACAATGAGTTTTTGGCGGAAGGGAAAAAGCATTGGAGTGGTTTAAAAGTTGATCACCAAAGGCCCAATACATTGCAGCAGCTGATGCAAGTGTTAATGTGAACACATATAATGTTGCAAACAGATATATGTACTTAAATTTCTGTGGCTTCCACATCGCGTGCATTATTTCACTGCAATAAACATGTAACTCAAATCATTATTAACCTAAATTGACTAGGAAAAGAAAACTAAACTTTAATTTAGGACTGAATACTAACACTGTGACAGCGTGTCCACCAAAAGTGTAGAGTCTGTTTGTGGCTCCAGTGAAGTACAAAACGAGCTTTTGCTAAAGCGCACGACCGGAGCTCTTATCTAACAAATTATTCTTTGTATTAATGAGCAGCATAGCCATGCTACAAGTTATGTCATAATACTTTTGCTAAAGGCGAGTATCCCATGACCATCAAAATAATAGAAACATGACGAATTATATTGAAGGTTCAGCCACACAAATACTCGATTACCTAAGGGTAAAACATTAGACTTTTCGGGTCAAGTTTATACCAAATTAGTAACAAACAAAATCGGCTAAAACTTTTATTTTCCACACCTGTTTGTCACCTTTGGTTTTAGAAATAGGCATATAACAGATATTATATTCTGAAATTTCAGTAATCCAAAAAAGGGGAGAGAGAGGGGGAATTGGTAAATAGTAACGGTTCAACCCGTGACCCAAACTCATTTTGACCCATTACCTGACCCGTCCAGCCATTTTCAGACCGCTAGTTTTATTGTCATTGCCTCAGTCATCTTGTGCCCCTTCTAAGGTTTTCTTATATTATTCATGACCATATACAACTTAGGTTGTTTGCTAGGTCAGAAAGTGTGCTATAAAATTAAACTGTCAACTAATTTCTAAATTATCTCACAACTGCTGTAACAGAAAAGCAAAAAAAGTACTCATCTGCTGTAAATCAGAACAAAAGACCAATAAAATTAGATGGCAAAAAGATGTAACCATGTGTTATTTACTCGGACATACATATCGTTTGTCTTCAAGGCCGGCAATACAACACAATAACGTAAGTGAACTATAACAACGGGGACTTGTTTATAGAGCTAAAGCTGTATGGAACTGTATTATCCACAAGGCTACTTGCATTATGAAATATCGAGCTTCAAGTGAAATCGCCTCCCACCAAACATATAGCAATCTAGAGAGAGACTTTGCATGTGATGACTTTTTCTAAAACAGTGCCTCAGAATATCCTCTTCGGATAATAATGGAAAACTCGGCAGTCCAGAGATGGTCTTTTTATCTGTCGATAAGGAATTGCCAAACATTAAATTCTACCAATTATAGATAAAGTTTGGATCCTGAAAAGACATACCAGTTTGTTATTGACTGAATGTAAGCAATCATTACTCTTTAGCATTAAAAGGATAACATGTAGCAGTTAATGCATAAATTTTGTGATTTGAAGAAAATATGGGGAAGCACACATCTGCGTAACAGCAGCAGGGTCACTGGAATTGTCTTGTATGGCCTTATACAATGCAACTTAACCTCAAATTCTAAGTTATCACATCAGAAATATCGTACCTTTGATTATCTGACGTCATTTCCCGATATAAACATGTCTTCTCTTCTTCTTCAAGACCAGACTCTCAGTTGCATCAGCAATTGCGTTGAACCACTTGACTTTTCTTGTTGACAACATTAGATATCCCATCACCAATCCAAGTAAGGTCCCACATCCATATCCGAACGTCACTACTTCCCATGTAAATCCACTCTCCTCCTCATGTGATTCAAGCTCTTGTTTGTGTGTATGCTCGCTGCACTTTTTGGTCATTGGAAGCCCACATAGTCCCGGATTCCCTTCAAAAGATTTCTCTTCAAATGTGTTAAATTGTGTTCCATCTGGAATTCGGCCCACGAGACGGTTTTGCGAGAGATTTAACACTTCAAGGGTCTTGATGTCTGCAAGGCTTTGAGGAATCTCTCCTGAGAGTTGGTTCGAAGATAGGTCTAACGACTCAATCTCAGAGAGATTCCCTAAAGCATGTGGAATTGGACCACTGAGGCTGTTGTGGGATAAGTTGAGCACTATTAGCGAATTAAGACCACCGATGACGTTTGGAATCTGTCCTTCAAATTTGTTATTGGACAGATCAACAATTGTGTAGTCAACCGAAATTTTTGGAAAATCTTGATCCACCCCTTTTACAGCGACAACGAATGAGTAATACTCTCCACTCATGTCCAAATATTTTGGTTTTGTTTTGTTTTTCACCACATTCTTCATGGAATTAAAATTTTGAAAATACTTTGCAGGGAGTTGACCTACAAACCCATTATGAGATAAGTCAAGAACTCGAAGACTTGGAAAGGGGGATTCAACAGTTGAAGAGGGTTGAATTTGTCCATGAAAGTTGTTTGATTTGAGGACAAGAGCCTCCAAATTTGGAAGATCTCTTAACCAACCAGGTAATGTACCATTCAAGTGGTTGTTTCCCAAATCAAGTACTTTCAAGGATTGACATCTGGACAAGGAAATCGGCACCTCACCTTCTAACTGATTTCCTTTTAAAATAAGCCCCTGTAAGTTTTCACATTCATCATCATATAAACTAGGAATCGTTCCTTGAAAGCTATTGTTCCCCATATCTATCATTACAAGATATGAGCTGATATTTCCAAAGCATTGTGGAATCGATCCACCAAAGCGATTATTGGAGATATCCAAAAACCATAGATTGCTCATGTTGCAAATTGATGGAGGGAATGGTCCTTGAAGCTGGTTTGTCCCTAAGTTCATCGTTAGAAGAGATGAGGTGGTATTTCCTAAGCATTGTGGAATCGATCCACCAAAGCGATTATTGGACATATCCAAACCCTCTAGCTTGCTCACGTTGCAAATTGACGGAGGGAATGGCCCCTCAATCAAGTTGGACTGCAAGTAAAGTTCTTCTAGTCCATACCATTGAAATTGTGGCAAGCCTGTTATGAAGTTATATGAGAGATTTAAAGAAGTCAACTCATTGCCTCCTATCTCCCCTGCCCAATGAGGAATTTGGCCATGGATTTCGTTGCTAGAGAAATCTAAGTAACGAAGTTGTTTCATGGCTCGAATTGAATTTGGAAATACCTTTAGCTTGCAAGAGGCCAAAGATAATAGACTAAAACCAGGGTTGACATAATGATTGGCATTCTTTGTGGTAACAGAGAAACCACTGTAAGAGAGACTGAGATATTCAAGGTTTGTGAGGCTTGATAACAATGTATCCAACTCCAATTCACCACTAAAATTATTATATGAAAGGTACAGGTGAGTGAGGTTGGTGAGTTGTGGAAACATTTGCACATCAATTTGGCCACCTAACTGATTGTCACTGAGGTATAACTCTTTTAATGATCGATGGAAGAGCAAATGACTCAAAAGGAACATTTCCACTGAACATGTTTCGATCTAGATAGAGAGATTCTAAAGAGGGGGAAGTAAACAGCCAAGATGGCAATGTCCCATTAAGTTTGTTAAATCCCAAATCAAGATAAGTAAGGTGTGTTAGGTTAACTGAGATTTTCGAAGGGATGTCGCCTGTGAAATGGTTACCTGATAAATCAAGATAAGTAAGGTGTGTGAGGTTGAAGAGGGAGCTGTCAGGACGAATTGTACCTTGTAGCATTCCGCAATAGAGATGGAGACCGATGACGTCACCAGTGGAGTTGTCGCATCTAACTCCATCCCACTTACAACAATCACAACTTGTATTCCAGCTCATCATTTTTGGAAATACACTAGTAGACAACAACAACAACAACAATCACAATAAGAGGTACCACTGGGAAACAAGCCCTTTAAATCAGAACAGAAATCTTTTGGGTAATTGATGGAGGAAAGGTTATGTTTAAAGAGAAGCAAAGCTTCACTCTGTTCTTTAGGGCATCTATGAATATTTTTATTCAAAGAAGAAGTGGAAGATGCAAAAGTGGTGAAAATTAGAAAAAGAAAAAAGGCACTAGATATTAAACTAGTCATTGTGTTTTTATTTTTGATTTGATATAGAAATTCACAATTACTACAAATATATATAGTGTTACTGGTATTATTGTAGTTGCTTTCATAATAATATTATTGAGAATATATGTGTGGTCTATATTTTGTTGATAAACGTAATATTTGGGTTGTGGAAATTTATTAAACTGGTAGACTAGGACTTTTATTTTTTGTTTGATTATACAAAATTTTCCAACTTTTGATTGCGATATAAAAGAATGTGTCAATGAAATTTTGTCATCCACAATAATGCTTTTCAATCAAAACTTGCATAGAGATTTTTTGGTTCTCTAAATTTATTGAATAAACATATTTTTCACTTTTCAGCACAACTGATAACCAATCTACACGTATGATCTAAAGAGTCTGGTTGTACAAACCATTTGACTCGATAGGCCCTTATACTTCATTTCATTTTTTATTTGGGCAAAATTTTCAACTTCAAATCCCATTTAATTAGTCGGCCAAAAAGTCGAAAACCATAGTTAACAAAAATAACAAGTCAACTTCAAACTGACATAACAAAAAACAACATTCTTTCAATAGAACTTTTTAAGGTTAATTTAATTGCGGTTTCAATATTACGCTTAGAACTTTTTAAAACTTCACAAACAATTGCTTGCATAACCGAAGGGCTTGTTTCCCAGTGGTACCTCTTATTGTGAAGCTCCCAACCAAATGATTATGGTTCAAGTCTTGCTTCGGATGTGTGACATAATTTGTAGTGTAAATATTGTGAGATTGTAAGTTCCTGAGGCTTAGTAGCTTACTTATGGTGTGGCTCTTAATTTTTGTGTTCTTTGTATGCGTACATAGACTTTTCAAAAGGTATTTTGAAGTATGTAAGGGTTTAAGAAGACTTTTAATTGGAGATAAGTCACATAATGAGATAACGATTAGAGTTTGATGTTGTTGTCTACTAGTGTAAACATTTAAAGTCAACTAGTCTTGGTCTACAACTCATTAGTCACTCCATCTAGTGGCCCTTCTATATTTTGGGCATATACATGTGAACAACGTATAACATAAGCTATTGGTTCAAAAACATTAATAAATAGGTCATATATATCATTGTCAATGCAGTGAAAGAGCTTGGATGATGGAAGAAACGTCTAGGAAAGGCTGGTTGGAATATATAATTGTTTGTCAATCTCAATGCCGTGAAGAAATGTCTAAGAAATATTAATTGAGATGTAACTATTTGTGAGTTTGTGGACCAAAAACATTGAAGTATAAGAGGGTTTAAGAAGAATTCAAAGTAAAATAGCTTGGTCTACTAGTCATTTGTCAGTCCTTTTCCTTTCATTTGGTGGTTCTTTTAATGTCTTGGGCATGTATATGCAAATGCCATGTAGCATAAACTATTAATGTCTTGGGCATGTATATCCTTTCATAAATAAAACTCACAAGTACATCCGTTACAATTTCCAAAAGTATAACCACAAATGGGTTAAACATTATTTGTTTTGATCAGTAATATGACATACATATAAATTATTTTCATATCAATATATCTGCATAATTAGAAAACCTATACCAAATTCTTAACAACTTCATCATATGTATCATCATATAAGTAATGAGTGGTGACTTAAAAAACGACCACATGTTCTTGCATAATTTACCAATCACCAAATTTATAAAACATGCATGCTTTAACCCCCTTTCGATCAGTTTTGGTGGAAAGAAACAACAAGGTTTCCAAAATCCCTTCAGGTTTACTTCCATCTATTATGTATCCCGTGTAATACACGGGCAAATAAACTAGTTTTGAGGATATGAGGCACAAAACTACACTTTTCATGATCTCTACTATGTCTAGGAAGAATAAAAATATGGACATTTTAATTCCACGTCATTCAAATATGTGTACCTGTAGTTTGGCCAACTTACTGAATTTTCCAGACTATTATAGGTTAGGAACGTACAAGGGGCTTGAAGCCAAAGAATGCACTACTTTTGAATCAAAAACCAACAAGGACTGAACACCCAACGATTTCTTTCGGCATGATTTTTGTCTTCTATATATAAGCTAATAAAATGATAGTGTTCACCGAGCCAAAGCTGTACAGAACTGCAGTATCCACAACGCTACTTCTATTATGAGAAAACGGGCTTCGAGTGAAATCTCCTCCAACCAAACATGTAGCAAGTTAAAGAGAGATTTTGCATGTGACAACTTTTCCTCAACCAGTGCCTCCGAAGAAACTCTTCCTATAATAATGAAAGACTCCACACACTACAACATCGACCGGTTTCCCAGCGACACTTGGGGTCTTTCCAAAGCGACCTGTCGCTGGGGATTCGTTTCCCCAGCGACATGTCGCTGGGGAAACCTCGTCAGGGATTGTATCCCCAGCGATAATCCCCAGCGACGACGTGGGTCCCACTCATTTTTCAGTCAAAGAAGTAGTTCCACGGTGGCATATTATCCCCAGCGACATGTCGTCGCTGGGGAATCTTCGGGTTAAGCTAAATTGATTAACATGTCTAATTAAAACTAACGTTAATTAAATTGAATAACCATTGTATCCCCGGCGACATGTCGCTGGGGAAACCTCGTCAGGGATTGTATTCCCAGCGATAATCCCCGGCGACGACGTGGGTCCCACTCATTTTTCAGTCAAAGAAGTAGTTCCACGGTGGCATATTATCCCTAGCGACATGTCGCTGGGGAATCTTCGGGTTAAGCTAAATTGATTAACACGTCTAATTAAAACTAACGTTAATTAAATTGAATAACCATAGTATCCCCGGCGACATGTCGCTGGGGAAACTATGTTTATATGTTGACAAGTCAACGAATAACCATTGTATCCCCGGCGACATGTCGCTGGGGAAACCTCGTCAGGGATTGTATCCCCAGCGATAATCCCCGGCGACGACGTGGGTCCCACTCATTTTTTCAGTCAAAGAAGTAGTTCCACGATGGCATATTATCCCTAGCGACATGTCGCTGGGGAATCTTCGGGTTAAGCTAAATTGATTAACACGTCTAATTAAAACTAACGTTAATTAAATTGAATAACCATAGTATCCCCGGCGACATGTCGCTGGGGAAAAGTCTGTATTTTTTTTTAAATACAGCCTGCACAGCAGGCGATTTCCAGATTTTTTCCGAATTTTTCCAGAAAATATCTACCAAATAAACCTGTACGAAAACCTGTATAGACTCACCACAACTTGTACCAAAACACAAATACAATATAACGGATCAACGCAATACAAATACATCACAACTTTTACCAAAACCGAAAGATAATAAAGCTAAATCGTCCAAAGTCCGAATAAGTCTACAAAACGTTGCTTCCTAGTGATAACAGGGCTTAAAAGTCAATATTCAACATGATAGATAGGGAAACAAGTGTTTAAATGTCGCCAAGATGAACCTAATAATATATAACACAACTACCTAAAGTACCAATGTAGATATTATGTGGATCCTGACTATTATAAAATTAGATTGGCAAAAGACATACCAATGCGTTATTGACTGATCGCAATTAGTCATAAGTCTTTAACATTAAAAGGATGACACGTGGCAGTTTATGCAGAAGTTCTGCAAAAGAACAAAAAGGTTCTATTAGTCAATACTCAATAGATCATAACACTTGTGTTTCAAGATGCAGATGCTAAATTTTCATAAACAAGAGAACATTTAAAGATAAGACAATAAAAACTAAACCTAATAAAAAACTTCCCACTTAACCTTAAACATATTACACTAAATATGTTCATGTACCTGTGGCCGTTTTTACACGACATAAGGAGCAGTTTGTATGTAAAAATTTCATGTGGATGATTATTTAAATTGATAGACATGACCAACTGGGAGTCAAAATAAAAGATACTGCAAAAACTTTGAAATGGCGAAGATGATTAACAGCAGGGTCACTGGCATTGCCTTATAAAATGTAAGCTAACCTGAAGGTCTGAGTGGTCGCTGGTATTACCTTGAATGGCAAGATGATCAACGGCAGGATCAATAACCCTATTCCAAGGCCTCATTTTAATTAAGAATCCCTGCATACAATGCATACAAATCCTCACCGGCACCCAATTTCAAGCAATTTTTCTTTATTCCATTTGCATCAGCGAGTACTAAAGCCTGTAATACAGTGCAGAGATTAATGATGCTCTAAAGCGGTATCATGCGAAATGGATGTGAGAAAGTGATAATAGATAGATAAGCCATTAATATTCAAGAAATTGCAAGGCGAACCTTCCAAAGTGCAGCATAGTTGGTCCTAATAGAATTGTCAAGTACTTTGTATAGACCATGATCCAGCAGTACTAGTTGCGGTTTTATTCTTCCTGTAAACAACTAAACAGCATCAATAAGGAAAACATCGCATAATGATAATAAAGTATGGGAAAAATGCATATATGAAGGGAAAAATGGAGGAGGTTGGTGATAACAAAAACGCTTAGATTACTAGCAGCAATTAGTCCAGCAAGTGCATGTGTCATTTAACAATCAAATTCCAGATGATCAATTGAAGAAGTCTATGGCTTTTATCTAACAAAACTTTTTAAAGTAAAAACAGATCTATTATTATGTCATCTCATATAATACATATTTTGTGTTGATTTTCTTGTTGCTCTTAAAGAATTCAGATGTATAATTACACTGTGATCCATACGAGGTCCTGAAGAGACCCAATTGACAAATGTGATCATATGTTCTGCAAGAAGGTAGCACCCTTTCACAAGCTTATAAATAGGAAGCAGTACATTAAAACAACAAAAAACCTTAACCAATAAACAACATGGGACATGAATTGGATAATAGCTCCCAGCAGGAAAACTGCTGCAACTAGCCAATTGGTAGTACAGAGAAAAGATACTTACTAGCCTTGCAATGTCATGTGGGTTGATTCCAAGTTTTTGGATGCTCTACAAACTCCATGGTCAACAATTTTGTGGTACTTAGGTTCCAATATACCTTAGGCGCATACACATCGTCTGCAATATGAGGAGATAACTTTCGAAAGTTATCCATACATTTAATGCTGTTCTTTGCCTCATTTATGAAATCAAGTTCCTGATCATCATTGTGGCTTATTAGCAATACTATTTTAAAGGATATAATGACAAATTCAGACGCAATTAGGTCAAAAATTTATGGCAGACCTTAGGTAGACTGCCGAGTACTTCATCTACCAACCACCTGTATTACAACCCAGGCGCAACTATGGATATTAACAAATATTCCCATCAATAAACACATAAATAAGCCATAAAGAAACAGGCAGTAAGCTATAACATACAACCTGCAATCAAATGAAGGAAAGAGCCAATGTAAAGTGTTGACAATAAATTCGACTGTTGCATAATCTGCAGCTGCGGTATCTGTCATGTGCATATGCTGTACCTGAAACACGATTACAGTATCAGATGAGTTAAGCGTGTCAAAAGAACCGAGTTGATTTTGCCAAACCAAAATAATATGGGTTTGTAGCGAGAACTGAAACCTTCACAGCAACTTTTTGGCCCTGATGAGTTCGAGCAACATGAACTTGAGCAAGGAAGCACTTGCAATAGGGACAGGGTCAAACTAATCAAATATATCTGTAAAAGTAAATAGCTAAAATAAACTATATGACTCTGAATATCTAATACAAAGGTAAGACCATAGGGAGATTAGGGAAACAAATAATTTTAAAAAAGACAGTAAATATACGTACTTCTTCAGGTGCCCCACCAAGCTCTTTCTTGACAACTTGGCACACTTGGTCATACGAAGAACTTGGACATTCATTCAACATTGACTCCCTTAACGTTTTAATGTACACTTGAGGTACCAAATATTCGCAAACGAAAAATGAGAACATTCAATTCAGCTAAAGACATAAGCTACATATACTATTAATCCAGTCGTCAAACAAGAAACTGAAATTCGGATATTAAAGAGATGGAGAAGGTCCTACCAACTGACCAATATGTTGACCAAGCTTGATGTATATTCCGCCATTTTTGAAGCAGAGTTCTTCGAGCCTACGTGCACTCCTGGTGTGGACTTCATGTTTAACTCTTGTCCTCTCAATACTATCCTCTGGAAGTCCTAATAGTGAATACTCGTAATCTAAAAGCACAACCTACATTCATCTATATTAAAATCAATTTATAATATGGTAGAATTAACTCGAAATAAAAAGATATACTACACATAGAACAAGAGCAACATATAGTAGAAATATAAACTATCAGATTTTCTAGAATATTAACAAAAATATCACACGGTATAAGGCTTATTTATGAGCCTTTGTATTTAGAAACTGGTTTCAAACTCCTAGTGCACGGTGCATCTAAAGTCTAAACCAATTAAATATGGTCCTATGGACAGATATCAAAGCCACTCTTGAACAGATAAAGCATAGACCAGTTTAACCTAAAACAAACATTTTTTTTTGTGTTATTTGAGAGCCCCCTGGCGCACAGTTTGGATCCAGCTTTCAATTATGGGATTTTTGGGCAAAAATGAAGCAATTCTGCAATTGCGTCCCCAATCGTCTTAAGTTAAAAACTAATGTAACCTAATGTCTTAATATGGTTCATATGGACGAATACTAAAACAGAAGTTAACATGACAACAAATTTGAGTTTCTTTCTTTTTTTTAGCCCACCGCCACAAACTGATTAAAGCCGTCCGTTTTTTTAGGAAGGTTGGTGTGACGCAAAAAGGTTGTTTGCACAAAGCAGGAACCTCTTACATTTTTATTATTATAAAAATAAAATAATAATAACAAATAATTTTATAAATTTAAGGTTAAAAATTGTTACCGATGGTGACGTCACCTGCTCATGCAGTTAAGGCGGTGACTGCAAATGCGAGTTTTTGATTTACCGCCAAATATAGATCGGGTTACCATCATTTTGGCCTTTTGGGTTTGTTTGTTTATTTTGTGGGTTGGGCCAATGTTACAGTAATTGGCCATTATGCATAACTATTGGGCTTCTATATTTCAATTTCTATTTATTTTTCTATACTTCATTTCCATGTAGTTAAACAAAAAAAAAACCTCCTTCCATCAACTTGATTGAGTTTTGGGTATTTCATGATCAAATAATAATACTTTTAATTTAACGACTTAGCTAATAAATGTATATCATTCCAATTTGGATTTTGTTCAAATAGTTTATGACATATTATTACATTCATCTGGGTGTAACAGCGTTTTTATATAGATAGTACTTGTAGAGTAACTTGTGAGAGTTATGGGTGAGTTTTGAATTTTGATGTCTTATACTGACTTTTTTTAATTCCATGTATCTCAAATTATGACTATATACTCTATCCCAACGGCTCGTTTGTCGGTTGAGTGGAATAGTTCACCAAAAGACTTGAGATTCTTCGAGTACGTCATTAAAGTTCATTTTTTTATTTATTTAAAAGCTATATATAAGAACTCAACCGACTACATTATCTGTTGTTTAGGTATTACTCCCTCTGACCTATGATTATTGTTTACCGATAAAAAACTTATAGTTTAAGAAAAATGCATTTTTTACTACTTTGAATACTACAAAAGCAACAAAATAACAGCTTTACTCTTTGACAATTAATTAATGCTTTCATTTAAATTTGTAAATCATAATTTTTGATTAGAGGTAATATATTAAACTTAAACACTTCTAACTTTTATGTTTATGTACTTTTGTTTGTTGTTTCTTTCTTGGGTTCGTTCATAATTTAGTTAGCCGTCGTGATTCTCTTTGGGTTGTTTTTGCATGCTCGTGAGACTGCTCATTGATTTTGTGGGGTGTCTCACGCCCTTGCATCTATATCTTATAGAAAGGGGTTTGCATTTTCTATGTATCAGGTTGTATATGTGGATTGAGTTTTAATATATATGCTTTTGCCCTTCAAAAAAAAAAACTTCTAACTTTTATTTTTAGTAATGGACGATCTTTTTAAGACAACCTAAAAAAGAAATGTGTACAATAATATTGTGACGGTGGAGTACTTAATAATAAGTCAATACCTAACATAAGTGTAACGTTTGAGGCACAGTTAGTGGACATGGATTCTCAAAGTCACTTGTTCATAAAGCTCGCTTTTATAATCATATTTATATGGATTTTGTTACTGTAACCCCAAAGGGCTACATTTAATAATTATAGACGTGCTTTGAGGGTGGTTCATTTGATCGGTTGAGAGTATTATTACATATAGGATATTTTAACAATAGCCCAAGGGCTACATTTAATAATTATAGACGTGCTTTTGGGAGGAACAAGTGAGTCTCAGGATTAGCATACTGCTCAATTGGATGTCATTGTTGGACCCGAACTACTAACGTAGTGTTTGGCATGTTGTAAAGAAAAGGAGAAGGGAAAAGATCATTACAGAGTAATGATTAAAACATGTTTGCTTACCATGAAATGCAATGACTCATTACATTAAAAATCTTCATTTTGATTCACTATGACCTCTTTTTCTTTTTCATTTTTTCATTTTTTTTTTCATCTTGTAATATAATCAAATTACATAAAAGCCTATTTTTTAAAATACTCATTATACTAAAAAAAATTATATCATAAATAAGGTATTTTAGTCTTTTTATATTGATTAATAATGGTAATCAGTCATTTCATTACATTATTTATTCTATTATGTTATTCGTTCAATTCAATTGTTATTTTACTCCGTCTTACCAAACGAACCCTAACAATTAACAAGTGGGTCTAAAAAAAAGGAAAGGAAAAAAAAAAAGAAAAAAACTAGTGAAGTTGATTTCCCCAATAAATGCGAGTGACCAAAAGTAAACTATAGATTTTGTAGAGGTAATAACTTTGTATCAAAAAGTTATTCCATAAATTCAAGGGTAAGTACTAAAACAAATCGAAACTTTAAGGGGCTTTTGAAAAAAAAATAAAAGAAAAAAAATAAAAAAAAAATAAAAAAAAATAAAGAAAAAACCTTTATCAGTCATCATCCATTTCCCCCAAAATTTTCCGTCAGTGGCGCGTGAACTAAACGCTTCATAAATAAAACCATATTTTATGACTATTAATCTCATTAAAACTTCTAGTTTTGGCTTCCATTGCTACAACTACCGACGGTCAATTTCATCATCACTTAGGCTCATGTCTGTTACACAAAGGCCGCTTATTACGGACTACTTTCCAGAATAGAGAAGTACCATTTCGGACAATTAGCAAATACTCATTTCCTCAAAATAAGCGGCCTTTGTCGTATACTCCGTAATAGTTAAATAACAAAAGATTTTTTAAGTAGTTACACAGACTGTAGTTTGTTTTGGTTGTTATCTGCAAAATATAAGTAGGATACCTGTTAAACAAAATGTAGATTGGGGTCACTATAACTTTACATGTAGTACACTCGCATCCATATTTTGCAAAAATCTTAGTGCCTTAGATATGTTGGTGCAGTTTATCAAAGGACTTGAGTCTGCTGTATTACTCACTAGTCACTACATTGATCAATATGACCCCTTGTAATATTGCACACTTGGTCATACGAAGAACTCGGACATCTATTCAACATTGACTCCCTTAACGTTTTAATGAAATCTTGAGGTACCAAATATTCCTAAACGAAAAGTGAGAACATTCAATTCAGCTGAACGCATAGAACTGTAATAGTGGAAACACATTTCGAAGGACCGGGTGCATTTAAGATGGATTTAGGAAAAATCTGTGTTTTTTTCAAAAATTAACACTACATCAAAAAAATCCATAGGGTTCCCGGGCACCCGCGGGAACCCCTCTAGCTCCGTCCCTGCGCATAAGCTACATATACTATTAATCCAGTCGTCAAACATGTCAAACAAGAAACTGAAATTCGGATATTAAAGAGATGGAAGAAGGTCCTACGAACTGACCAATATGTTGACCAAGCTTGATGTATTTTCCGCCATTTTTAAAGCAACCCTCTTCGAGCCTACGTGCACTCCTGGTGTGGACTTCATGTTTAACTCTTTTCCTCTCAATACTATCCTCTGGAAGTCCTAATAGTGAATACTCGTAATCTAAAAGCACAACCCACATTCATCTATTTCAAAATCAATTTATAGTATGGTAGAATTAACTCAAAATGAAAAGATATACTACACATAGAACACCAACAGCAACATAAAGTTGGTAGATATGGAGAAGGGAAAGGGTGGAAGAGAGGTTCAAAAGGGTTGAGAGGGTTCAAACGGTGGTTTTGTTTTTGTAGCTTTTGAGAGGGGTTCAAATAGCGGTTCAATTGCTTTAAAAAGCTGTCATAGTCTTTAGGGGCCAAATGGGATTCTAAAAGTATGTGCCGTAAGCCCGTAACTCATAAAGAAGTATACTTTGTACGATAATTTTGGTAAAAAAATCACACATGTTGGTATCCTTCGTAGGTTTTGTTTTTTCAAAGATTTGAAGTGTTTAGAATCTAACAAAAGGCTTTTTTTGTGTGTTGTTTGAGAGCCCCCGACGCATGCACATAGTCTGCAATATATACGTGGAGATAACTTTCAAAGTTATCATACATTTAATGTTGTTCTAGCTTGGCCTCGTTTAAGAAATCAAGTTACTGTAGTCAAACGAAACACTTGTTCGTTATAAATAGAGCTACCCGTTTTGTTGTTAATTTGGATGTGATTAGGAGTTCAAATGGTTGCCTGCAAAAAACTTGGGAGGATGGAGAAGGGAATGGGTGGAAGAGAGGTTCAAAAAGGATGAGAAGGTTCATATGCTGGTTTTGTAACTTTGTAGCTTTTGAGAGGGTTCAAAAGGCGGTTCAATAGCTTTAAAACCGGTCATATTAGTCATTAGGGGCCAAAATAAGTATTTAAAAGCGGTCATATTAGTCAAATGGCGGTTCAATAGCTTTAAAAGCGGTCATAATGAAGTAAATATTATGAATATATATGTGTGGCTATCCATATATCTTAACCTTCATAACCTTTGACCTTTTGTATTCCCTCAATAATGGTTGTATTAAATACTTTGATTGTTGGAACCCTATAAATAGAGGTCCATATTGTAGTTTCTAATCACTCAATGAAAATGCATTCCACAATCTCTCAATTGTTCTAGCTTATACTTCTTGTCGATTATCATTATTTCATAACACGTTATCAGCACGATAGTCTCAAAGTGTAATCCTTGTTTTTGACCGGTAAGTCTTGATACCCATTTTATACGGTATGCATCATACGTGTGGTTCTACATGTTGCGTTGCTCACTGTTTAGAAACTTTAATAATATAAATTGAAACAGTTGATTGGTACTTACTAGTTAATTAGTTATTTGCACGTGATTGCAAAACAAGTTTATAGAAAAAGAATGCCATGATACATATAAATAATGAAATTTTGTTAACCATTTTACGTAGAGTTATACTTATGTATGATCTCAATTTATGGGTATAAAAAATTGTGAGTGTCAATGTTCGAGTGTAGAAAATGAACTAATGATGTGCTTGATATTAACTGTTTGTCAATTTTGGTTGCATATATAAAAATGAGTTGTTTTTTTATGTGATCTACAAATCGTTCAATAAACTCTCTGTGTTATATGTTTTGATTTAATGTGTATTGATCTATGTTAACTCTGATATTTAGACATTTCTATATGTCTTGTCATTATACTCACTTTTATATTTGGTAAATATATTAGTCTTTCTACTGATATTGTGCGCATACATGTCTAAACTGTTTGACATTGCGATGACGTAGATGTTACCTTTTACAATCTTTCTTATTAACTTCTATCGTATATATGACAAATGTTTGTAATATAGTATGTTTAATTTTGTAATTGCTTTATGCATCTATGTGTTGCTTTTACATTAGTGTAACATGAACATAAAGGGATGTATTAATTGTGTATTTTTATAATGCTATACTTGTCGAATCAATATGTAATTTTATATGTGTAATGCATATTAACTGTATAATAATTAGTTCTAATGTAATACGTTGTGTCATTTTTTTTATTGCTTATTTAGTGTTTTTGCATCTATTTTTATTATAACAATTCGTATATATTGCATGTCTTAAGTTTCTGATGTACTTACTATGCCATGGATTCAAGTATGATATGATGCCTTTCCGTATTGTATGATGCTTACCGACTATTTATTTTGAAATGAGTGAATGTTAACTTTCATATATTTGATAATATAGTTAGTCATGTCGAATCTTGCGAAACTTCATTTTTTGGCTTTGGACATAACTGGACAAAACTATTTGTCTTGGGTTCTGGATGCCGAGATACACCTTGCGGCTAAGGGTCTTGGTGATACAATCAAAGCGGGAAAGGAAACAACTGTTGAACAAAAGGCTAAGGCAATGATATTCTTACGCCATCACCTCCATGAGAATTTAAAATATGAATATCTTACTGTTAAGGACCCACATGTCCTTTGGAATCATTTGAAGGACATATATGAACATCAGAAAACAGTAATTTTACCGAGAGCCCGCTATGACTGGGTTCATTTAAGGTTCCAGGATTTTAAAACAGTGAGTGAATATAATTCTGCTATGTTTAAAATTACCTCCCAATTAAATTTATGTGGAGAAAAAATCACTGATGAAGAAATGCTTGAAAAAACATTCTCTACATTTCATGCCTCTAATTTACTATTGCAACAACAGTACCGCGAAAGAGGTTTTAACAAGTATTGTGATTTGATCTCGTGTCTACTTGTCGCGGAACAAAACAATGAATTATTGATGAAAAACCATGAGTCACGTCCAACTGGATCCGCTCCAGTTTTGGAAGCAAATATGGTATATAGAGGTTGCGGTCGTGGATCTGACCGTGGAAGAGGACGTGGCCATGGACGTGGCCGTGGTCGTGGCAGCGACCAAGGGCGTGGTTTTGGTCGAGGTAATTATCATGGTTTTCAGTCTGGGAATACAAGTGGTCACAAAAAGTGGCAAGAGAAAGGAAAAATGATCAAAAATGATGGAGGTGAAAAATCAAAAGGTGTCATAGAAAGTTCATGTTATCGATGTGGTGGTGCTAATCATTGGGCCCGTGCATGTCGCACACCCAAACATTTGGTGGAACTCTACCAACGATCCCAAAAGAACAAAGGACAAGGGGTCGAAATTAACTTTGCATATGATGAAGGAAAATTTGATAGCCTTGATATCGATAACCTCGGTATTGACAACCTTGGTGTTCTAGAAGATCAAAATGATAACACTCATTTGGATGTGAGTGATTTCCTCACAAACGAGTGATCCATAAATCCAATAATAAGAGTGTCAATAAAGCCAAGAATAAAACGTCTTCACGTTGATGTTGATCTTGTTTTTGTATCGTTTATTTTCTTTCAGGTTTCCTATGTTGTTCTATGAGACGTACTTTATCTACTCACTTGGCTTAATAAAACATGTTATTTCCTTTTAATTATTCAATTAAATACTTTACTTATATTATGTGTTTTATTTTGAAGAATATGGATAGTGTGGCACAACTTATTATTGATGATGAAGACATATGTCTAGTGGATAGTGTAACCACACACACAATACTCAAAAAGGAGAAATATTTCTCACACTTGAACCTACAAGAATCAAATGTTAGTACTATCTCGGGTAATGCAAAACTAATAAAAGGTTATGGAAAAGCACGTATATTATTACCCAAAGGTACAATGTTTAAAATTGACAATGCACTATTTTCCCCCATGTCTCAAAGGAATTTATTAAGTTTTAAAGATATTCGTCAAAATGGATATCATGTTGAGACTACAAATGAAGGAAATGATGAGTACCTTCATATTACAAATATTATTTTGGGTAAAAAGAAAGTGTTAGAAAAATTACCCGCATTTTCATCCGGGTTGTATTACACTAAGATTAATATTGTTGAAACAAATGCGGTCATAAAAAAACTGATTGACCGAGAGAAATTTATCGTTTGGCATGACCGGCTAGGCCATCCCGGATCATTAATGATGCGAAAAATAATAGAAAATTCAAAATGGCACCAATTAAAGGACCATAAAGTTCTAGAAACGAAAGATATTACATGTGTTGCTTGCTCAAAAGGTAAATTGATCACGCGATCACGCGCCCATCACCAGCTAAAATAGGGAATGAATCCCTTAATTTTCTGGAAAGAATCCAAAGGGATATATGTGGGCCCATACATCCACCTTGTGGACCATTTAGATACTTTATGGTTTTAATCGATGCATCGACTCGATGGTCACATGTGTGCTTATTGTCAATTCGCAATATGGCGTTTGCGAGATTACTTGCTCAATTAATAAGACTGAGAGCACATTTTCCAGATTATCCTATAAAGACAATACGTTTGGACAATGTTGGTGAGTTTACATCCCAAACATTTAATGACTATTGTATGTCTATTGGGATAAGTGTAGAACATTCAGTAGCTCACGTTCATACACAAAATGGGCTTGCTGAGTCCTTTATCAAGCGGATTCAGATGATTGCAAGGCCCATGATTATGAAAGCGAAACTACCAGTTTCTGCTTGGGGCCACGCTATTTTACATGCGGCAACACTAATTCGTATCAGGCCAACGAGTCACCATACTTACTCCCCATTACAGTTGGTTTTTGGTCAGGAACCAAATATTTCCCATCTAAGAATTTTTGGTTGTGTAGTATATGTCCCAATTGCTCCACCACAACGCACAAAAATGGGACCTCAAAGGAGAATGGGAATATATGTTGGGTATGATTCACCATCCATAATTAGATATTTAGAGCCATCAACGGGGGATTTGTTTACGGCTCGATTTGCTGATTGTCATTTTGATGAGTCAGTATTCCCAACATTAGGGGGAGAAAAGAAACAGCTGGGAAGTGATATAAGTTGGAAAGAATTATCATTATCTCATCTTGATCCTCGAACAAAAGAATGTGAACAAGAAGTTCAAAAGATAATTCATTTACAAGGGTTAGCAAATCAATTACCAGACGCATTTACTGACCTTAAAAGAGTAACCAAGTCACATATACCAGCTGTTAATACTCCTGTCAAAATTGATATTCCTAAAGAACATTCAGAAATTGCTAATGAGTCTAAGGCACGCCTAAAGCGTGGTAGACCAGTCGGTTCCAAAGATAAAAATCCTCGAAAGAAAAAAGGAGCCTATAATCAAGATGGTTAAGTCGAGGTTAAAGAAACACCAGAAGGGTCCTCTATAAGGACATTAGACATGACGGTTCAAGATGAACCTCGGGTACCCGAAAATGAAGAGATCTCAATAAATTATATCATGTCTAGAAAGGTTTGGAACCGAAATGAAATCGACGTCGATGATGCTTTTGCATATAATGTAGCGCTAGAAGTTATGGAAAATGATGAGGATCAAGAACCAAAGTCAGTTCCGGAATGCAAAAATAGAAATGATTGGCCAAAATGGAAAGACGCAATTGAGGCAGAATTAAAATCTCTTGAAAAACGAGAAGTTTTCGGACAGATAGTCCGTACACCTGAAGGTGTAAAACCTGTTGGGTATAAATGGGTCTTTGTGCGAAAACGAAATGAAAAAAACGAAATTACTCGTTACAAAGCACGCTTGGTGGCACAAGGATTTTCACAAAGACCAGGTATAGATTATGAGGAGACATATTCTCCAGTGGTGGATGCAACTACTTTTCGGTATCTAATTAGTCTGGTAATACAAGAAGGACTCGATCTGCGTCTAATGGATGTTGTGACAGCCTATTTATACGGCTCACTTGATACAAAAATCTTCATGAAGCTTCCAGATGGGTTTAAGCTGCCTGAATCGTGTAAAGCAAGTTCTCGAGAACAATATGCAATCAAAATGAATAAATCTTTGTATGGGTTGAAGCAGTCTGGGCGAATGTGGTACAATCGCCTTAGTGAATATTTATTAAAGGAAGGATATAGAAATGATTCTATTTGCCCATGCATTTTTATAAAAAAAGTCTGGTTTTGAATATGTCATAATCGTTGTGTATGTTGATGATTTGAATATCATTAGAACTCCAGGGGAGCTACCAAAGGTAGTTGAATACCTCAAGAAAGAATTTGAGATGAAAGATCTAGGAAAAACAAAGTTTTGTCTTGGATTACAAATTGAACATCTAAAGAATGGAATCCTTGTCCACCAAAAGGCATACACAGAGAAGTTGCAAAAAAGATTTTATATGGAAAAATCCCATCCATTGAGCACCCCAATGGTTGTAAGGACCTTAGATGTAGAAAAGGACCCTTTTCGACCTCCAGATGACGACGAGGAAATTCTTGGTCCCGAAGTACCATATTTAAGTGCCATTGGGGCATTGTAATTTCTTGCGAGTCATACACGACCCGATATATCATTTTCACTAAACTTATTGGCAAGATATAGCTCGTGTCCAAAAAGGAGACATTGGAATTGGGTGAAACAAATATTTCGCTATCTTCAAGGTACAAAAGATATGGGTTTATATTACACTAATTCATCCGAAAGAGATCTAGTTGGTTTTGCAGATGCAGGATATATGTCTGATCCCCATACCGGTCGGTCCCAAACTGGATATGTTTTCACAAGTTCCAGTACGGCCATTTCATGGCGTTCCGTGAAGCAAACAATGAGTGCCACTTCATCGAATCATTCAGAGATCTTGGCCATCCATGAAGCGAGTCGGGAATGTGTATGGTTAAGAAGTGTGGTACAACATATTCGTGAATCATGTGCTATCTCTTCAGGCCAAGGAGCTCCAAAAATCGTGTATGAAGATAATGCAGCATGTATTGCTCAACTTAAGGCCGGATACATCAAAGGTGACAGAACCAAGCATATTCTACCAAAGTTCTTTTTCACTCATGAATTACAAAAGAGCGGCGATATTATTGTTCAAAAGGTTCGTTCAAGCGAGAACTTAGCAGACTTGTTTACCAAGGCACTTCCCACTGCAACATTTAAGAAGTTGGTTCACGGCATTGGAATGCGAAGACTCAATGAACTTCAGTGATCTAATCATCAGAGGGAGAACATACGGGCTGCACTCTTTTTCCCTTAGCTATGGTTTTTTCCCACCGGGTTTTTCCTAGCAAGGTTTTTAACGAGGCAGCAGATCTAATCGTATGACAACTAATGATGGATAGCCAAGAGGGAGTATTATGAATATTTATGTGTGGCTATCCATATACCTTAACCTTCATAACCTTTGACCTTTTGTATTCTCTCAATAATTGTTGTATTAAATACTTTGACCGTTGGAACCCTATAAATAGAGGTCCATATTGTAGTTTCTAATCACTCAATGAAAATGCATTCCACAATCTCTCAATTGTTCTAGCTTATACTTCTTGTCGATTATCATTATTTCGTAACAGTAAACTTTTTATGAGTATTTTGGCAAAATAATCAAACATTTTGGTAGAAAAATGTCTTAATGAGTTGCGTAAATTTTGCAAACTACATAATTAGTTTTTGAATGTTTGATTATTTTTATTGTTTTAATATGCTATATTTAGCTTTATTGTTATTGTTTCAAATATTTTTGTGAAAAAATTAATCAAAATTGTTATAAACAAAAGCAAACATATAAATGTGTTATCAATAAGTTAGTTTTGATAAATGAATGATCTAAAAAATAAAGTTTAATAATTGGTTGGCCTCCCAATACATAATCACTTATGTATTAAATAAAATCGATCGACATAAGATGAGCCCCACCAAGTTCCAAACCTCTAAAACACAGCATGGTAGTATTAGTTTAAAAGGGTTATTTTTCGATAGACTCGTACAAGGCATCAGAGACCGGACCAACCCTCCACATATCCCTAGTTCTCTATATTTAACTTAAGAAATAACAAGTGAAATGGCACATACACTAAGAAATAACAACAAGAGTAAGGATCGAATAAGAAATAAAAGTAAAATGAGAAGGATGAGAAATAACCACAGTCGCACATTTCAGATGCATTTACAAAATGAGATGCATCTCCCATGAAATTCTCCTTCTTCGTTTGAAATGTGTGGCTGAAAGCATTTCTCATTTTTCTTATTTTTATTTGTCTTCTTAGTGGATCCAATCCCATAACAACAAAATGAAAAATTAGAATTCAATCACATTGCATCCCACTCATGTAAAGCGAATAAATAAACTAACTCAACGGATATCAAATCAGAATGCGAGTTTTGATTTACCGACAAATAGAAAATGGGGCCAAACTTACTATAATTTGCCATTATAGATTATATCTAACTATTGGGCTTCTTTATTTCAAGGCCCAACATTGCTAACTTGCTCCACGGACCCAATACCAGGGAATATAATAAAACAACTTTCCTAATTGATCCCATCGTATGGGTAAGGCCCTTGATTAGCTTTTTCTTGTGGTTTGTGCAATTTTCCAAACTTCATTTCTGTGTAGTCATAAAACAACACCATGCATAAAAGATACTCTCCATTGACTTTGATTGAGTTTTGAGCCTTTTTTGTTCCAATAATAATGCTTTTCATTCAACTACTTTAAACATTTTTCTCATATGATGTTATATATTGAAACTTAACCTGACTAAATTATATGATGTTTAGGCATTATTTACTGCAACTGCTTTCCACGAATGAAAATAAACTGAAATGAGAAAATTGAATCTTATGTGTAATGTTTGAAGCACATCTCAAAAGGAAAAGAAAAACGAGTGCTGGTTTAAAACCTGGACATCTCAAAAGGAGCATTCATAAAGCTCATTTCTGAACCCGTTTGAGGCACGGCAGGTTGACATTTGGAAAAGAAAAAGGAGTGTGTTTTCATGAATTGCTTTCAATTACACGCTGTCAGCATATGAATTAACATGAACCTGTTTGTGGTTAATCAATTTGAGGTATGGAAAATTACACTTAGAAACAAAGATATGAAACAGGTCATCAACGAAACTGTCAATCAATCTCATAGTTATATCTCACAACTGCTGTAACAGATAAGTACAAAATGTACACTAGCTTCTTCTATAGATCATAACAAAAGGCTAAAAAGATGTAACCGTGTGTTATTTGCTCAGAAGACCATCAGACACAAATATCATTTGTCTTCAAGGCTAACTAATAAACTCAATAACATAAATAAACTATAACAGCATATCCACTACTACAATATTAGCAGCTATATATCTCAGGACTTCCAGCCAAAAGATTCCATCTGCATCAGAAAATATGGAAGAAAAAAGGAACAAATCATAGTATTAATCATTTTGCGCAATTTGGTGCAATGGGAAAACATGTCAAATACATACCTTTCATAAACTAGCTTCATTTTCTCATATAAACTCTTCGTCTCTTGTTTCGGCTCTTCAAGATAATGTGCTCCCCTGCATCAGCAACTGCACTAAGCCAGTTTCGTCTTGTGCTTGATAACAACATAAGATATCCCATCACCAATGCAATTATGGTTCCACATCCATATCCCAACATCACCATTTTCCATGTAAATCCACTCTCCTCCTCATCTTCATCTGCTTCAAGCTGTACCTCATGTAAATACTCAATGCACTTTCTGGGCAATGGAAACCAACAAAGTTTTAGATTCCCACTATATGAGTTCTCTTCAAATGTTCTTAATTGATTTCCTTGTGGAATGCTCCCCTCTAGACGGTTTTTTTAGAGATTTAAGAACTCGAGAAACGTCAGGTCTGCAAGGCTTTGAGGGATATTTCCTTTGAGTTGGTTACAAGGTACAGGTGAGTTGTCGAAATGCTTGCACATCAATCTGGTCAGCCAACTGATTGTTGTTACTGAGGTCTAAGTATGTTAATGATGGAAGAGCAAATGAGTCAAAAGGAACATTTCCACTGAGCATGTTATCAGATAGACGGAGATATTCTAAAGTGGGGGAAGTAAACAGCCAAGATGGCAATGTCCCATTAAGTCTGTTATATGATAATCCCAGATAAGTAAGGTGTACTAGGTTGAAGAGGGAGCTGTCAAGATGAATTCTACCTTGTAGCATTCCGAAATTGAGATGGAGACCGATGACGTCACCGGTGGAGTTGTCGCAACTAATCCATCCCAGTTACAACAGTGTGTACTTGTGTTCCAGCTCATCATTTTTGGATGATAATCAGAACCCAACGCATCTTGACAGAATTCATCTACATAAGAAAAGGTGTTGTGCCGTTGATGGATGAAAGATTTTGTTTAAAGAGCAGCAAAGCTACGTTGCATGACGAGCTTCTTATAGATGTTGCTACGCTGCATGGCGAGCTTCTTTTTAACTTGGAACAAGACATGTAATGAATCAGTCCATCCGTGTTTTCCATATTCAGGAATGTTGCTACGCTGCATGACGAGCTTCTTCTAGATGTGATCCGTCTACCTACTAGTCTGCTCTGCTACACCATGTTGTTAAGCATTTGTCTACAAGTCAATTTACATAACTACTTACGACATAATATGTCAATAGTTTAACAACGAAGAACGGGAGATATTGCATGCTGGTTCAGATACTAATTTTTTACAGAGACTAAATCAAACGAGACAAAATAGAGAAGGGTAAGAAACATGGGGCTAATAAGAATCAAGAAAGTTTATACATATTGCACCAACACCTTACAATCTTTGTAGCTTATCCACTAAACACTACACTCTAGATTCAAATATAACCAATTATCATCACTTCATTACTAATCCTTTCAATCCACCCCACAGTTTTTGTGCTTCTGGACCCAATTTTTCGTACAAACATTTTACTATTATTTAGTGGAAATGGAAGAGGGTGGTTTGTGTTACTATACGGCTAAGGAGATTTAGATTTCACAACTTTAGCTGCATCCTTCAATAACATCCACCGAACACCATTCACAAGCTCTTCCTTTACCATGAACAAAAAGGCTGCAGCCAGAACACTGTGTACAATCTTTGTGCTCATCCCTTTGTAAAAGCCATGGAGCCCTTCGTAGCGGATGATCTTTAGAATTTAATCCAGTGTCCATGAACAAAAACATGATTTGTGTGAATATGCAATCTTTGTGGGAGGTAAGTAACATTTGCATATATCATAATCACATTTACCTTTGTACTGATGTCTTTTGTCTAACCCCATAGCTTGTCCTTGCCTGAAGTCTTGACTGCAAAATACAGATAGTTTAATGCTTCTTTAAATACTGGCAACAATTTTGATTTGAGATGAACATGTCAACCCATTTACTTATGAATGGGTCGCTTAGGGTTTTGTTTCATCTCCAACCAGTCATTAAGTCAAACATTCTAATTGAAAGATAACTTAAAGAGAAACGGGTTAACTGGGTCGATACCCCAACTGGTCAAACAGGAAGAAAGTCATCTAAAGTGAATTTTTTATGCATAAAACATCCTAAATCACTTTACTCAAAAATTAATGTTATTGTTGCAATAATATAAATTTTGCTAAAATTTTTTGGCTAAAAAGTGTTCCAGGCAACCCAACCCGACCAGTTTCAGTAAGTACACAAAAATTGCGTGTTGCCCAAACCGCCATTTTTCCACCCCTAGTTCGACTATTAACATCTAATAAGATTTACTACGAGTTAGATTTTTGAAGATGGAATCAGTCAGTCTTGAGACCTAATGTGTCGATTACAGATATTAGTGGGTCTAAATCAAGTCACTGATTTCAGAAATTGATGTATGTTTGAGTATAATTATTATTTTGCTGCTCTACTAAAAAGCTCAAATAACAAGTACTTACCTTTACAACTAAAAGAGGATAAGTTACCACTGCAGCCCCAAGTTTTGCCAATGCCCAAGCAAAAATATCTGAAAAATTATGTGGAGAAATCAGATATTGCCTACAGATAATCCCATTAAATGATAAATAAGTCATAATTATCTGAAAATTCTGCAGTGATTATACTAACAGTTACTTGCCTCTAAAGCAGTTACACCTTGGTTACTGTTGCTTAAGGCACGACGCTGCTTCAACTTCTTTAGTAGGGTCTCATACAGCATAAACTGTATTGAAGGATTGCTGACCTGGCTGAAACAATGTGGACAAGAAGTCAAGAAGTGATATTGATACAGCATGGGCCTAAGCTAAATAGCAAGTACCATAACCAATGTCGGGAAGACGCCTTTCCAGAATCCCAAGATTCCCGCTTCACCAAAGACTTCTAGAACCTTCAGAAAGCAAATTGTTCAAGTTACAATCTTAATAGCCAACACTATGGTATTTTATAACAATCAATATTAATACTCAGACGACTATGATCATCTAGTAAAATTTATACAACAACCTTTGATTTTCTCATGTCATTTCCCGATATATATACATGTCTTCTCTTCCTTTTGCAAAATTATATTGAAGGTTCAACCACTCAAAAACACGATTACCTAAGGGTAAAAGTTAAGACTTGGCTGGTCAAGTTACAAAAAGATAATAATAAACCCGACCATTTAAAGTAGATGGCAAAAAGATGTAACGCTCGGACACACATATCAATTGTCTTGAAAGCTAGCAATACAGCACAATAACATAAATGAACTTTATAGCTAGCATATCCGCTACAAATTTAGCAGCTATATACCTCAGAACGTCCAGCTTCAGCCATAACGTTCAACCTACATCAGTAAATAGGACACATTTTTTGCAGGTACCCTAAAAAGGACCATGGCACGTTTTACAGGACATAAGGAGCGGTAGGTATATGATAAAACTTCATGTAGATGATGATTATTCAAGTGCAGGGTCACTGGCAATTTGGTCTCATAATCCACTCGTCAAGCAGGTGGTGGGCAGATAATGAAATGCTAAAACACATGTAGAACAGATCGAAGAAGAACACACTGGATGGTCAAATTAGATATACTAAAAGACAAGTCATTATTAATAATGCTTTCCTTTTCATACCTTACAATTCGGTAACAAACACTAGTGTCTACAATTTTATAGCATACACAGTGGTTGTATGATCATCAAAATAACAAAAAACTTACTGAATTACACCAAGGTCAGCAACATCAATACACGATCACCCAGTGACCAAGTAAATATGTATTAAAATCCTAACAACACACTAGCATTACATACAAGAATAATTCAAAGATACAGAGCACAAACATCATAACTCAGAAGCTCATATACGACGGCATAATTCAGAAGGTCATTTCCCGATGTAAGACATTTTGAAAAAATTGATGAAATAAGAAATCATGTGAAAAAGCATACCTTTCATTATCTAACGTCATTTCCCGATGTAAACATGTCTTCTCTTCCTCTTCTTCAAGACCAAACTCTCTGCTGCATCAGCAATTGCATTGAACCATTTGACTTTTCTTGTTGACAACATGAAAGAACCCATCACCAATCCAAGTAGAGTCCCACATCCGTATCCCAATATCACCACTTCCCACGTAAATCCACTTTCCTCCTCATGATGTTCTTCTGCTTCAAGTTGTGGTTTGTGTACACTCTCACTGCAATTATTGGGCAGTGGAAACCCACAGAGCCCCAAATTCCCTGTAAATGAGTTCTCTTGAAATGTGCTGAACTGTGTTCCTTCTGGAATACGCCCCACAAGATGGTTTTGTGACAGATTTAAGACTGCAAGGCCCTTGATTCCTGCAAGGCTTTGAGGGATATTTCCTATGAGTTGGTTCCAAGAGAGGTCTAATGATTCAATCTCTGATAGCTTACCAAGAGAGTTTGGCATTCGACCATTAAGGCTATTGTGGGACAAGTTTAGCACTTTCAAAGGACTCAAATTTCCGACTATTTCTGGTATCCCACTTTCGAAATAATTGTTTGATAAATCAATAATAGTTAGGCCAACAAAAAGTCTTGGAATATCTCGATCCACCCCTTTCACCGCAACAACGAATGAGTAATACATTCTACCCATGGACAAATATTCAGGTTTTGTGCTGTTTTTCACCACATTCTTCATGGAATTGAAATTTTGAAAATATTTTGTAGGGAGTTGACCTACAAAGCTATTATGAGATAAGTCAAGAACTCGAAGACTTGGAAAGGGAGAATCAACAGTTGAAGAGGGTTGAATGTGACCATGAAAGTTGTTTGATTTGAGGACAAGAGCCTGCAAATTTGGAAGAGCTCCTAACCAACTAGGAAATGAACCATTCAAATGGTTTTTTCCGAAATCAACTACTATCAAGGATTGACATTTGGACAAGGAACTTGGCACCTCTCCTCTTAATTGATTTCCTTTTAAAATAAGCCCTTCTAAACTTCCACAATCACCATATACATTTGGAATTGTTCCTTGAAAGCTATTATTCCCCATATCTATCATTCCAAGATGTGAGGTGATATTTCCAAAGCATTGTGGAATCAATCCACCAAAGCGATTATTGGACATATCCAAATAGTTTAGACCACTCATGTTGCAAATTGATGGAGGGAATGGCCCCTCAATCAAGTTGGACTGCAGATCCAGGTAAGCTAATCCATACCATTGAAATTGTGGCAAGCCTGATATGAAGTTATATGAGAGATTCAAATAATTCAACCCATAAGTACTTCCTATCTCCCCTGCCCAATGAAGAATTTGGCCATGGATTTCGTTGCTAGAGAGATCTAAGAATGCAAGTTGTTTCATGGATCGAAATGACTTCGGAAACACCTTTAGCTTGCAAGAGGCCAAAAGTAAGAACCTAAAACCAGGGTTGACATAATGATTGGTATTCTTTGTTGTAACAGAGAAACCGCTATATGAGAGATCGAGAACTTCAAGGTTTGTGAGGCTTGATAACAATGTATCCAACTCCAATTCACCACTAAAATTATTATATGAAAGGCCTAGACCAGTGAGGTTGGTGAGTTGTGGAAATGTTTGCACATCAATTTGGCCACCTAACTGATTGTCACTGAGGTATAACTCTTTTAATGATGGAAGAGCAAATGACTCAAAAGGAACATTTCCACTGAACATGTTATTATCTAAATAGAGAATTTCTAAAGAGGGGGAAGTAAACAGCCTAGATGGCAATGTCCCATTAAGTTGGTTATATCCCAAATCAAGATAAGTAAGGTGCGTGAGGTTGAAGAGGGAGCTGTCGGGACGAATTGTACCTTGTAGCATTCCGCACATGAGATGGAGGCCGATGACGTCACCGGTGGAATTGTCGCAATAAACTCCATCCCACTTACAACAATCAGTACTTGTATTCCAGCTCATCATTTTTGGATGATAATCAGAACCTAACGCATCATAACAGTAATCGTATGTGGAGGAATTGATGGAGGAAAGGTTATGTTTAAAGAGAAGCAAAGCTTGACTCTGTTTTTTAGGGCATTTATGAATATTTTTATTCAAAGAAGAAGTGGAAGAAGAGGCAAAAGTGGTGAAAATTAGGAAAAGAAAAAATACACCAGATATTGAACTACTCATAATAATATGATGGAGAATATGATTATGGTCTAGTTTTCAATACAAGAATATTCTTGCAGTTGCTATGATGGAGAATATGTTTGTGGTCTAGTTTCATTTATAAGCGTATGATGTGGGTCTACTAGTTTATCAAAATATGGTGGGTCAATGTTTAGTTTATCACAATATTCTTGTAGATGCAAATGAACTTACTCACAATCTTTACATTTATCTATGACTTTAAATCCTCAGTTATAATGTTCTTTCTATGTTTGTATGAAGACTCTTAAACAAACCTAGTCATGAACTTGTATTTATCCAAAAACTAGACGACCTCAATTTTACAAGTCATTTGATCCGGCAACTATAAACAAAACGGAGTAATTAATATATTGATTGGTTATGATTATCTTTGCTCTCTTCTACACCTCACGTGAACTGCTCACAAAAAAAAATTATACTTATAGACGCGAACATTGAAACGACCCAATTTTCGATCAAGTAATGTAAATAACTTTGTTTATGAGTTTGTCTAAAACTAATTACGCGTGTACGTTTATAATTAATAGGACACTTAAAATGCATAAAGTTGTTTTATCTAAATAGTTAAGGTACAAATTGATAAGCTTAAAGCTAGTATAATATAGTAGAACAAAATAAGTAAAGCTTAGTGAGCAAGTCTAGTTATATTAATGAACTTGATTACTCATCAACATGGACACCAAGCTCAAATTGAACGAAGACACATATCCTATATTTCTTATGAGTGGCAATCTAGAAACTTTAGGTCTAATGACCTAGCATTATACTGGTATAAAAAGGGTTAGCTCCATTTCTCTTACACGAGAAGCAAATGAGTAAGAACTAAGAAATAAATACATAAAGGTGAAAGGATGACGACTAATGTATAAATATGCAAGTATGGTTTACTACAGAATCCTTTAGGATGATAGAAGTCATGGTCATGCCTTGTTAATGGAATATGAGAACGATTTATAACTAATGTGAGTTTTTCTGTTGATTTACTAAACTGAGATATATGCCTGTATCGTGATTGATGCATTATGTGTTAATAAGAGTTATACATATGTATTTAAAATTATCATTCACGTGTAAAAGGTCAAATACTTGAAATAATTTACACAGGAAACAAATAGATCATACTGTCATTGTCGGGAAAGGATCATCTCAAGTTGAGGATAACTTGATTGATCAAGTTAGTGATATCAGCCCAATTGAATGTCGATGAACGAATCGAAAAATAGGAGATGATTTGAGGCATTTTGTCCGATGAGTTGATAATTATAACGATCGTCAGTTATCTCAACTGAAGGATCATCTTCCGTCATTGTCAATACAGTGAAAGATTACTGAAGAAATAAAATGAGAGCATGAGGTATGGCAACTAAGCAACTTCTCTTCACTTGGGCGCGGATGTCGCGTCATTTTAATGGCTTAAAAAACCTCCACATCCCGCGTTACAACTAACTCCCAGCCTCTTCGGCTTGGTACGCCGCTTTCATTTATTTCTTTTCCATATTTTCAACGGATATATTCCAAATTTCATTTGTCTGGTGTGTGTTGTGGGGTGGCGTCGGCATGGCGGCGAGAGTGGAGGTGGTAATGGCGGCGGTTTATTTGGCGAAGTGGCGAGAGCCTCCGCCGGTGGCGGCGGATCGTTGCCGTACCTGCATTACTCACGATGGAAGAAATGTCTATATAGTACGTGGGATCTGACTCCTTTACATGACCAACTTTTTTTTTAAATATATGAGAGTTTAAGCAGACTTTCAATTGGAGGTAGGGTTTTAACTTTAATGTTGTTGTCTAGCAGTGTAGAACTTTTGAAATCTTCATTTAGTCCTATGATTCATTTTGCCCCCACTTTCATGTGGCCCTTTTATGTTTTGGGCATCACATGCAAATATCGTGTAACACAATTTATGGGTTTAGAAACATGAATTGCTTCATTAATTTGACTCAGAAGTACATTTGTAACAATTTCCAAAACTATAACCTTGGACCCCAGTCATATTTTGAGGATATGAGGTATAAAGCTATTCTTATCATGATCTGTAGTACTCTGTCCATAATGAATGAAAATTTGGACTTTTTAATTCCACGTCACTCGTCATTCAAATATGTGTGTACCTGTAGTTTGGACGGACCACCCAATGATTTCTTTTCGTAATAAACTGCTATTGTGTTCACGAAGCCAAAGTTGTACGGAACTGCAGTATCCACAAGGTTACTTGCATTATGAGAAAGGGATGTGATATACATAGCCTCCTTATATTGTCACATCAATAGCTTTTGGTCAAACTGTGCAACCCACGATGCATACCGTACAAGCCGATAATGCATTCAATGATTGGATACCCTCCCTATAGGAGGGTGTGGATATCTCACCCTTACGAGAAAACGGACTTCAAGTGAAATCTCCTCTAACCAAACATGTAGCTAGCAAGCTAAAGTTAAGTAGTAATAGTATTATTTATCGTTATTTTCTGCCTTGGCCCACAAATGTGGAAGTTACATAGTCATTTACACGAAATTGCTGAATGAATTTGATGAAATGTACATGCTTGAAAAGTCCATTGTCAAAAGTCAAAAGATGTTGGCCCCTGCGTTTACTTGCCATTGACCGACCAAAATAATTACTACAAAGTAGTCATTTACCATCCATACTTTCCTCTGTTTTTTTTCCATAAAGGCTATAAAAGTAGATAGTGAGAGAATATAAAATTTTGACTAGCACCACCCAAACCTTCTTTACCTGCATCATAATGTTTTTTTTCCTTTGAAGATATAA
>OU343218.1:250310134-250534349 GCA_910596185.1 Chrysanthemum makinoi
TTCTAATAAAAATATTCATAAATGCCCTAAAAAACAGAGTGAAGCTTTGCTTCTCTTTAAACATAGCCTTTCCTCCATCAATTACACAAACGATTACCTAGATCATTACTGTCATGAGTTGGTTGGTTTTGATTATCATCCAAAAATGATGAGCTGGAATACAAGTACTGATTGTTGTAAGTGGGATGGAGTTAGATGCGACAATTCCACCGGTGACGTCATCCGTCTCGATCTCATGTGCGGAATGCTACAAGGTACAATACATCCTGACATCTCCCTCTTCAACCTCACACACCTTACTTCTCTTAATTTGGGATTTAACAGACTTAATGGGACATTGCCATCTTGGCTGTTTACTTTCCCCTCTTTAGAAGTTCTCTATTTAATGGGTAACATGTTCAGTGGAAATGTTCCTTTTGAGTCATTTGCTCTTCCATCATTAACATACTTAGACCTCAGTAACAACAATCAGTTAGCTGGTCAAATTGACGTGCAAACATTTCTACAACTCACCAACCTCACTGTTCTACTCCTTTCATATAATAATTTTAGTGGTGAATTGGAGTTGGATACATTGTTATCAACCCTCACAAACCTTACATCTCTCGATCTCTCATACAGTGGTTTTTCAGTTACCACAAAGAATGCCAATCATTATGTCAACCCTGGTTTTAGATACTTATATTTGGCCTCTTGCAAACTAAAGGTGTTTCCGAATTCATTTCGAGCCATGAAACAGCTTGAAGAGCTAGATCTCTCTAGCAACGAAATCCATGGCCAAATTCCTCATTGGGCAGGGGAGATTGGAGGCAATGAATTATGGCTTTTGAATCTCACACATAACTTCATAACAGGCCTGCCACAATTCCAATGGTATGGACTAGAAGAACTGTATCTGCAGTCCAACTTGATTGAGGGGCCATTCCCTCCATCAATTTGCAACATGAGCAATCTATATGATTTGGATATGTCCAATAATCGCTTTGGTGGAATGATCCCACAATGCTTTGGAAATATCACCTCATCTCTTAAAATGATAGATATGGGGAATAATAGCTTTCAAGGAACAATTCCAAATGTATATGGGGATTGTGGAAGGTTAGAAGGGCTTATTTTAAAAGAAAATCAATTAAGAGGAGAGGTGCCAAGTTCCTTGTCCAAATGTCGATTCTTGAAAGTGGTTGATTTGGGAAAAAACCACTTGAATGGTACATTCCCTTGTTCGTTAGGAGATCTTCCAAGTTTGCAGGTTCTTGTCCTCAAATCAAACAACTTTCATGGTCACATTCAACCCTCTTCAACTGTTGAATCCCCCTTTCCAAATCTTCGAGTTCTTGACTTATCTCATAATAGGTTTGTAGGTCAACTCCCTGAAAAATATTTTCAAAGTTTCAATTCCATGAAGAATGTGGTGAAATACAGCACAAAACCAGAATATTTGAGCATGGGTATTAACGAGTATTACTCATTGGTTGTTCTTGGTGAAAGGGGTGGATCGAGATATTCCAAGACTTTTTGTTGGCCTAACTATTATTGATTTATCAAACAATGATTTCGAAAGGGGGATACCAGAAATAATCGGAAATTTGAGTTCTTTGAAAGTGCTAAACTTGTCCCACAATAGCCTTAATGGTCGAATACCAATCTCTCTTGGTAAACTATCAGAGATTGAATCATTAGATCTTTCTTGGAACCAACTCATAGGAAATATCCCTCAAAGCCTTGCAGGAATCAATGGCCTTGAAGTCTTAAATCTATCACAAAACCATCTTGTGGGGCGTATTCCAGAAGGAACACAGTTCAGCACATTTCAAGAGAACTCATTTACAGGGAATTTGGGGCTCTGTGGGTTTCCACTGCCCAAAAATTGCAGTGAGAGTGCACACAAACCACAGCTTGAAGCAGAAGAACATCATGAGGAGGAAAGTGGATTTACGTGGGAAGTGGTGATATTGGGATACGGATGTGGGACTCTACTTGGATTGGTGATGGGATATCTCATGTTGTCAACAAGAAAAGTGAAATGGTTCAATGCAATTGCTGATGCAGCAGAGAGTTTGGTCTTGAAGAAGAGGAAGAGAAGACATGTTTACATCGGGAAATGACGTTAGATAATTAAAGGTATGCTTTTTCACATGATTTCTTATTTCATCAATTTTTTTCAAAATGTCTTACATCAGCTTAGTTATGATGTTTGTGTTCTGTAACTTCTGAATTATGCAGGTAAAGGAGTTTGGGGTGGGCTGGGACCTTCTGAATTATGCAGTCGTATATTAGCTTAGGTATGATGTTTGTGTTCTGTATCTTCGGAATTATGCAGTCGTATATCAGCTTAGTTATGATGTTTGATGTTGCTGACCTTGGTGTAATTCAGTAAGTTTTTTGTTATTTTGATGATCATACAACCATCGTGTATGCTATAAAATTGTAGACACTAGTGTTTGTTTCCGATTTGAAAGGTGTGAAAAGGAAAGCATTATTAATAATGACTTGTCTTTTAGTATATCTAATTTGACCATCCAGTGTGTTCTTCTTCGATCTGTTCTACATGTGTTTTAGCATTTCATCACCACCTGCTTGACGAGTGGATTATGAGACCAAATTGCCAGTGACCCTGCACTTGAATAATCATCTACATGCAATTTTATCATATACCTACTGCTCCTTATGTCCTGTAAAACGTGCCATGGTCCTTTTTAGGGTACCTGCAAAAAATGTGTCCTATTTACTGATGTAGGTTGAACGTTATGGCTGAAGCTGGACGTTCTTAGATATATAGCTGCTATATTTGTAGCGGATATGCTAGCTATAATGTTCATTTATGTTATTGTGCTGTATTGCTAGCCTTGAAGACAAATGATATGTGTGTCCGAGCGTTACATCTTTTTGCCATCTACTTTAAATGGTCGGGTTTATTATTATCTTTTTATGACTTGACCAGCCAAGTCTTAACTTTTACCCTTAGGTAATTGTGTTTTTTAGTGGTTGAACCTTCAATATAATTTTGCAAAAGGAAGAGAAGACATGTATATATCTGGAAATGACATTAGAAAATCAAAGGTTGTTGTATAAATTTTACTAGATGATCATAGTCGTCTAAGTATTAATATTGATTGTTATAAAATACCATAGTGTTGGCTATTAAGATTGTAACTTGAACAATTTGCTTTCTGCAGGTTCAAGAAGTCTTTGGTGAAGCGGGAATCTTGGGATTCTGGAAAGGCGTCTTCCCGACATTGGTTATGGTACTTGTTATTTAGCTTTGGCCCATGCTGTATCAATATCATTTCTTGACTTGTCCACATTGTTTCAGCCAGGTCAGCAATCCTTCAATACAATTTATGCTGTATGAGACCCTACTAAAGAAGTTGAAGCAGCGTCGTGCCTTAAGCAACAGTAACCAAGGTGTAACTGCTTTAGAGGCAAGTAACTGTTAGTATAATCACTGCATGCAGAATTTTCAGATAATTATGACTTATTTATCATTTAATGGGATTATCTGTAGGCAATATCTGATTTCTCCACATAATTTTTCAGATATTTTTGCTTGGGGCATTGGCAAAACTTGGGGCTGTAGTGGTAACTTATCCTCTTTTAGTTGTAAAGGTAAGTACTTGTCATTTGAGCTTTTTAGTAGAGCAGCAAAATAATAATTATACTCAAACATACATCAATTTCTGCAATCAGTGACTTGATTTAGACCCACTAATATCTGTAATCGACACATTAGGTCTCAAGACTGACTGATTCCATCTTCAAAATCTAACTCGTAGTAAAACTTATTAGATGTTAATAGTCGAACTAGGGGTGGAAAAATGGCGGTTTGGGCAACAGGCAATTTTTTGGTACTTACTGAAACTGGTCGGGTTGGGTTGCCTGGACACTTTTTAGCCAAAACAATTTAGCAAAATTTATATTATTGCAACAATAACATTAATTTTTGAGTAAAGTGATTTAGGATGTTTTATGCATAAAAATTAACTTTAGATGACTTTCTTCCGGTTTGACCAGTTGGGGTATCGACCCAGTTAACCCGTTTCTCTTTAAGTTATCTTTCAATTAAAATGTTTGACTTAATGACTCGTTGGAGATGAAACAAAACCCGAAGCGACCCATTCATAAGTAAATGGGTTGAAATGTTCATCTCAAATCAAAATTGTTGCCAGTTTTATTTTTTCTGTTACACCACCCCAGTATTTAAAGAAGCATTAAACTATCTGTATTTTGAAGCAGATGAAGATGAGGAGGAGAGTGGATTTACATGGAAAATGGTAATGTTGGTATATGGATGTGGAACCATAATTGGATTGGTGATGGGATATCTTATGTTGTCAAGCACAAGACCAAACTGGCTTAGTGCAGTTGCTGATGCAGGGGAGCACATGATCTTGAAGAGTCGAAACAAGAGAAGAAGAGTTTATATGAGAAAATGAAGCTAGTTTATGAGAAGTATGTATTTGACATGTTTTCCCATTGCACCAAATTGCGCAAAATGATTAATACTATGATTTGTTCCTTTTTTCTTCCATATTTTCTGATACAAATGGAATCTTTTGGCTGGAAGTCCTGAGATATATGGCTGCTAATTAATATTGTAGTAGTGGATATGCTGTTATAGTTTATTTATGTTATTGAGTTTATTAGTTAGCCTTGAAGGCATATTATATTTGTGACTGATGGTCTGCTGAGCAATAACACACGGTTACATCTTTTTAGCCTTTTGTTATGATCTATAGAAGAAGCTAGTGTACATTTTGTACTTATCTGTTACAGCAGTTGTGAGATATAATTATGAGATTGATTGACAGTTTCATTGATAACCTGTTTCACATCTTTGTTTCTAAGTAATTTTCCATACCTCAAATTGATTAACCACAAACAGGTTCATGTTAATGCATATGCCGAAAGCGTGTAATTGAAAGCAATTCATGAAAACATACACTCTTTTTTCTTTTCCAAATGTCAACCTGCCGTGCCTCAAACGTTCAGAAGTGAGCTTTATGAACGCTCCTTTTGAGATGTCCAGGTTTTAAACCAGCACTCGTTTTTCTTTTCCTTTTGAGATGTGCTTCAAACATTACACATAAGATTTAATTTTCTCATTTCACTTTATTTTCGTTCGTGGAAAACAGTTGCAATAAATAATGCCTAAACATCATATAATTTAGTCAGGTTAAGTTTCAATATATAACATCAGATGAGAAAAACGTTTAAAGTAGTTGAATGAAAAGCATTATTATTGGAACAAAAAAGGCTCAAAACTCAATCAAAGTCAATGGAGAGTATCTTTTATGCATGGTGTTGTTTTATGACTAGATAAAAATTAGAAATGAAGTTTGGGAAATTGCACAAACCACAAGAAAAAGCTATAATCAAAGGCCTTGTCCATACCACATGATTTGATGAGCGAGTATTCCATTAGCATGTATGTACAATGGGATCAATTAGGAAAACTGTTTTTATTATATTCCTTGGCATCGGGTCTGTCGAGCAAGCGAGCAATGCATTTCATATACTGATTTCTACTGTATTTGTTTACATACTGTGTAAAACATGAATTTTTAAGAAAATCACATATATGAAACCGCAAAGTAACTTTATTGCCTAAAACAAGTCGAAACAACTCAAATTCAAGTAAATATAAGCACTGTGATGATGGCAAAACATGTGGCAAAATGGAATGATTCTCCCCAACCATACTCGTAGAAGCTTGTAACAAGATCATAGTATTTGTAACTTCAACTGAGCTACTGTCGTTTCCAGAACCTGGATGAGCAATAAAATAAATAAAATTTATGACAAATTATTATCTGTGATCTGTATTATTATGATATGCAAAAGTAAGCATACCTGCAACTGGCGACTTGAAGCAAATTCCCGGAACAGTACATTGCTGAAACAAAGCAGCCAATTTTGATACCAAATAAGAACCAACACAATGAGAATGATTATAAATAAAAATATTACCTGTGAATCAATGCCCAAAGAAGTTTTGTGCCAACTCTTGCAGCATCAGTAATAGTCGAGGGAGGTGTGAAGCAAAACCACTGAACAACCATAGCTTTTTAAAGACTCTGCAACCTACATCGATCTTCAACATGAGACGAGCCATCATATTTTCCAACTTTTACTTCTCTTGATATTGATAAAACCCTGTTAAAGTGAACAGAATGCAAAGGATGAGCCCAACAACACAATGAGACAACGCAATCTATATTGACATATTCATATATATAGAACCTCTCAACAATTTCTTCAAAGCTTCCTTTTTCAAATTGCCATTTGAATCAACTCCAGGAAAAAATGGAAGGTATACATAGCAGAAAGAAAGATCTTATAACTGATATGAACATTGCAAACACAAATGCATGAAATACAAGCATTACAAGTTGTGACAGGGAACAAACAGAGACGATAAACTCTCATATGAAGAACTTGAGATTACTATTAGTATAATCATTGAGGTTAGTCCTCACTAGAGAGTTTCAACAAGGCAATGTTAACAACTAATCATGAAATAGTAGCTAAAAGATTGAACTGAAGATCAAGAGATCAAAATAAAGCAATAATTCCCCAAAGATTCACCTGCCATTCAGCCGTAACTCCCATCATATGAACAAACAGATCAATGTAACCGTGGCGTGCAAGCTGAGATGCATATATGCCAACCAAATCTTGATTCTTCATAGGGTCCAATGCATTGCTTGGGTAGAAAGTGTCCGCAATCCCTGAACCAAATAAGTCAATAGCTGATGTCAATAAACGAAAAATGAATCACGAGTTCGAACCATATACTAATTGGTATAAAACATACCAATTATGTAAGTCACAATTAGATTACTTTAAAACACACATCCAAACAAAGAACACGAGTCTTAAAGTTAATGATATACCATCATCCTCGGCATCATAGTCATCCATCTTCAGTTCTTCTAAACTTGTGCTGCTTCTTGCTTACCCTACATGAGGCAATAATCACCTGTATGCTGTTGTCATTTCCTGAAATGTGGTAGCTATATATGAGACGTTAATCAAGATAACCAGTTTACACATAAGTATTCACTTGTAAATAGCCAACCAAATTGAACAAAGCGGTGTCTGATAGGAAGATTATGGCAGAGTAAGCCCACGTTACGAGTGAAGCTATTAAATAGACAGCAGACAACCTCTAAGAATCATGGTGCAGATAAACAACACGAGTAACCTCACGAGCAGTCTTCAACAATGAACATACCAATAACCACACAGCTAGCCCACGAAAAAAACCCTGGTAAATCAGTGTCAAAACAGAGCGATTTTAGTAACAGATTCACACATCGGCTGTAAGCATGAATTCGTTTATTCAGATAGAAAAACCAGGAAGTGCTAATTTCACTAGAAACACTGACATCCCTTCTACAACCTCAAAATTTATACAAATAGAAAATCCAGGAAGTGATATGTTCACTAGAAGCATTGTCACACCCGTTTTACAGGTGCCTAAAACTTTACATTGTCGCTAGCTTAGTTTTAGATAGTGACATATTGACAGATTACCATTAGACATTATAACCTTGAACTAAAGCCAATTTAATCAGACAGTAATACTCTACATCATCTCTTCTCAGTTTTAATTCAACTATTATCAAGCTATCAGCATCATATAATTTGAAATTCAAATAACCTGCAGATCGTTCAAATAAACTGAAGTTCAAGGGAAAAAAAAAAGAAGACTTTGAAATGAAATTACCTTAGGCTTGCAGAGGGCGCGACGTAGATTTGAAGAGCAACCATTACAAACAATGGTGAGAGGTGCGTATGCAGTTGTCACTTCCCCATCCTTGGTTTTGTAACACACTCCTTGGACTGTTCCGTTTTTTTCAAGTAATGAAGTTACAGTCCCTTGTTAAAGTTTAACACTGATAACAAAAAGATTCAAAAAAGCTTTTTATCATTAAACTGATATGAGTATGAATAATGTTACTTGTATGTATTGAGGGTAAAGAAAGCATACTTTGGAAGAGTTGCAGCTTTCTCCCTCATCCGCTGAATAAAACGCCCATTGTGAAAGCTTCTTCCAGATATATCAGAGTCGAATTCTTCCAACGGATAAGAAAGTTTAGTGTTTTTACCATCCATATAAATGGCATATCCAAATACCTGTTGAGCCTCAATTCCATCCACACAATCTGCAATATCTCAACAATAAGACATTTGTAAATTTAAGGTTCAAGAAGTTGCATAATTAGGCGTAAGGTAACAAAGTGAAATCTTACCGTCAAGACCCAACTCAATTAGTTTCAGATAACCTCCTGGCTGAAGAAGTTCACCAACAGTTGTATGAGGTTCGGTCAAGTCCCTTCAATCACATGAACTCGACGTCCATCCTAATTAATTTAAGCAAGTATTCACTAGTAGTTGAGCTTAATTTGCAAGTTATCAAAACTAGTGAAAAACTGTAATCAATTGATACGAAAAAGGGGTTTGAACTGTAATCATGCCTTTCTCTAAACAAGCGATCACAAGATTGTTGTAGAGTAATGCATCTTGGAACTCCAATGGGATATGAGAAAAGAGCTTCTCACCTTGTGATATCCCATGAAGCTTAGCGGTGAATTCCAATAGATATGAGTAATCGAGTTCCTTTGGCATGTAGGGCCTTTCCCTTATAACCCATTCCATCACCTGAAACAAATTCAGAGGAATACAGGCTCAGAATTCATTTCACAAATTCAATGGATTTTTCCAGTTATTTTGTGGGTATCACATATATGTTAGGGGGTGTTTGGAATTGCTTCTTAACACTTCGTTATCTGCTTGTTGCGTTCTGATGACACAAATAAGTATTTCAGTGTCTGGATAGAAGCAAACTACTTATGATTATTCTTATTTGAGGGTTGAGAAAGCAGTATCCTGTTCTGATGATATTACCTAGAAAATTGTTAAATTAGCAGAATTTTCAAACACTCCATTGCATTCTGTTAAGTCTTATTATCTACATTGCTTATTTCCAAAGCATAAGCAGTTTTGATAAACAATCCCAAACGCCCCTTAATGTTAGATTCTGATATACAACTTCTTTCAAGACACAAACAAATAAATGGAGGTGGATTCCTATTAAAACCTGAGGGAATTTTTTTTTTTTTTAGATCAAGACTAGTATATCTTTTCCACAACGAATTCCTAAGACCTACATGCTTAAGGGGAACTATCCAGAAACAACTAGGGATAGAGATGTTATCTATATAAGAAAGGAAAGGGTCAACTTTACGAGAATATCGTCGCTATAGAACTGGATAACTACTACGTTAATGGGAAGATCGATCAACATCCTCGCATCACCACCCTATTTATTAAATAAAAACACAACATAACTATGTACTCAAACTTCCGTTTTCATGAATGCTATATGAAGATGCTACTATTTCTCTATTTCTATTGATAAAAATAACAATTTAAAACAACGTAATATCGTATATTAGCTCCATATTTAAATACACTCCAATACACTCATGCCAAAACTTTAGTAATCTCATATCATGCTGCCTAAAAATGAGCTAAAAAGACTAGTTTTCACCAAAATTAAAGACGGATAATAGAAAGCTAGAAATTCAGACTTTTTTCAGTTAGGCATTTACACAAACACCTTGTCTGCATTACCTCAAGCCCACGTTTATTAAACGTAACCGATTAATAGTGAAAAATTAGTCCATCTGTGTCGCGTATAATATTTAATAAACTGTAATCAATTGATAAGTCATACATAACAAATACAATACGTGCCCTAATTTCAAAATACATAAATCCAAACCCTAACTTACATAATAATATACCTGATTCATAATGACAGATAGATCCGAGTGAAATCGCATAAGGTGATTGACCAATTCGCCGCCATTTCCGTAACCGCCGTGAGTTATGACGGCGTGATGTTCCGCGACGGGGAGTAAATCGGTGAAGATGACCGGAGACGGTGAGATAACCGGTGACGGTGATATGATAGGTGAAGATGATCGGAGATGAAGATGAAAGTGTGTATGACCTGATTCATTTCCTCTCAAATAACTTTTAAGCACCATCTTTACTTACAATTGCATTATCAGTCTCTAAAAGTCTTTTATTTTGTAGTGAAAACTCGATCAAAGTCAATGGAGAGTATCTTTAATGCATGATGTTCTTTAAGACTAGATAGAAATTTGAAATGAAGTTTGGAAAATTGAACAAACAACAAGAAAATGCTAATCAAGGGCCTTAACCATACAATATTACAATGGGATCAATTAGGAAAATTGTTTAATTATATTCCCTGGTATTGGGTTCGTGGAGCAAGTGAGCAATGTTGGGCCTTGAAATAAAGAAGCCCAATAGTTAGATATAATATATAATGGCAAATTATAGTAAGTTCGGCCCCATTTTTTATTTCTCGGTAAATCAAAACTCGCATTCTGATACGATATCCGTTGAGTTAGTTTATTTATTCGCTTTACATGAGCGGGATGCAATGTGATTGAATTCTAATTTTTCAGTTTGTTGTTATTTCTTAATGTATGTGCCATTTCACTTGTTATTTCTTAAGTTAAATATAGAGAACTAGGGTTATGTGCAGGGTTGGTCCGGTCTACGAGTCAATCGAAAAGTGACCCTTTTAAACAAATAACATGCTATGGTTTAGAGGTTTGGAACTTGGTGGGGGCTCATCTTATGTCAATCGATTTTATTTCATTCATAAGTAATTATGTATTGGGAGACCAACCAACTATTAAACTTTATTTTTTTAGATCATTCATTTATTAAAACGAACTTATAGGCAAAACATTTATGTGTTTGCTTTTTTTTATACCAATTTTGATTAATTGTTTCACAAAAATATTTGAAATAATAAGAATAAAGCTAAATATAGCATATTAAAACAATAAAAGTAACTATTGACATGTAAAATATTAGTTTTTTGGCATTATTGTAGTCCATGTTTTGAGTATGTAGTTTCCAAACTAAGCATGATCAAATAATAAAACATTCAAAAACTAATTATGTAGTTTGCAAAATTTACGCAACTCATTAAGACCTTTTAATGATACAAAAATGTTTGATTATTTTGCCAAAGAGCTTTGATATAGAGGCCTAACTAAAGAGGCCTAAAAAGAGACATATTGCATAAATGAATTGTACAGTAATGTTACTGTATAAGTCATTTATGCATTAGGTCTCCTTTTAGGCCTCTTTAGTTAGGTACATTTATCATTTTCCTTTGCGAAAATATTCAAAAGAAGTTTACTTCATTGTGGGTTTACGGTACGTACTTTTAAAAACCTATTTTGGCTAATATGACTGCTTTTAAAGTTATTGAACTGCCTTTTGAACCCTCTCAAAAGCTACAAAGTTACAAAACCAGCATTTGAACCCTCTCAACCTTTTTGAACCTCTCTTTCACCCATTCCCTTCTCCATCCTCCCAAGTTATTTGCAGGCAACCATTTGAACTCCTAATCTCATCCAAATTAACAACAAAACGGGCAGCTCTATTTATAACGAACAAGTGTTTCGTTTGATTACAGTAACTTGATTTCTTAAATGAGGCCAAGAACAGCTCTATTTATACCAACATGTGTGATTTTTTTACCAAAATAATCGTACAAAGTATACTTCTTTATGAGTTACGGGCTTACGACACATACTTTTTTGGCCCCTAAAGACTATGACAGCTTTTTAAAGCAATTGAACCACCATTTGAACCCCTCCCAAAAGCTACAAAACAAAAGCACCGTTTGAACCCTCTCAACTCTTTTGAACCTCTCTTCCACCCTTTCCCTTCTCCATATCTACCAACTTTATGTTGCTTTTGGTATTCTATGGGTAGTATATCTTTTCATTTTGAGTTAATTCTACCGTATCATAAATTGATTTCAAAATAGATGAATGTGGGTTGTGCTTTTAGATTACGAGTATTCACTATTAGGACTTCCAGAGGATAGTATTGAGAGGAAAAGAGTTAAACATGCATGAAGTCCACACCAGGAGTGCTTGGTCAACATATTGGTCAGTTAGTAGGACCCTCTTCCATCTCTTTAATATCCGAATTTCAGTTTCTTGTTTGACATGTTTGACGACTGGGTTAATAATAGTATATGTAGCTTATGTGTTTAGCTGATCAATTGAATGTTCTCATTTTTCATTTAGGAATATCTGGTACCTCAAGAGTACATTAAAACGTTAAGGGAGTCAATGTTGAATAGATGTCCGAGTTCTTCGTATGACCCAGTGTGCCATATTGATCAATGTAGTGACCAAGCTAATCAAGGGCCTTACCCATACGATGGGATCAATTAGGAAAATTGTTTTATTATATTCCCTAGTATTGGGCCCATGGAGCAAGTGAGCAATGTGATTGAATTCTAATTTCTCAGTTTGTTGTTATTTCTTAGTGTATGTGCCGTTTCACTTGTTATTTCTTAAGTTAAATGTAGAAAACTAGGGATATGTGCAGGGTTGGTCCGGTCTCTGATGCCTTGTACGAGTCAATCGAAAAATGACCCTTTTAAACTAATAACATCCTATGGTTTAGAGGTTTGGAACTTGGTGGGGGCTCATCTTATGTCGATCGATTTTATTTAATTCATAAGTGATTATGTATTGGGAGGTCAACCAACTGTCAAACTTTAATTTTTTTTAGATAATTCTTTTATCAAAACTAACTTATAGTCTACAGAATTTTGTTTATATCAATTTTGATTAATTTTTTCATAAACATATTTGAAACAACAAGAATAAGCTAAATATAGCATGTTAAAACAATAAAAATAACTATTGGAATATAAAATATTAGTTTTAGACATTATTGTAGTCCATGTTTTGAGTATGTAATTTCCAAACTATACATGATCAAATAATAAGACCTTTTAATGATACCAAAATGTTTGATTATTTTGCCAAAATACTAAAAAAAAAAGTTTACTTCATTGTGGGTTACGGTACGTATGTTTAAAAACCTATTTTGGCCCCTGTAGACTAATATGACAGCTTTTAAAGCTATTGAACCGCCATTTGAACCCCTCCCAAAAGCTACTAATCAACCTTTTTGAACCTCTCTTCCACCCTTTCCCTTGTCCATCCTCCAAAGTTTTATCTTTATTCAAAATCAACAACAAAACGGAAAGCTCTATTTAAAGCAAACAAGTGTCTCGTTTGATTACAGCTCTATGTATGTTGCAGACTATGTGTATGCGCCCAAGGTATATTGGAACCTAAGTACTACAAAATTGTTGACCATGGAGTTTGTAGAAGGCGCAGAAGTCGATGACTTGCAGAGCATCCAAAAACCTTGGAATCAACCCACATGACATTGCAAGGCTGGTAAGTATCTTTTCTCTGTACTACCAATTGGCTAGTTGCAGCAGTTTTCTTGCTCGGAGCTATTATCCAATTCACGTCCCATGTCGTTTGTTGGTTAATACAGGTGAGTAGAACATTTGCTGAAATGATGTTTAAACATGGATTTGTGCACTGTGATCCACACGCTGCTAACTTGCTAGTTCGCACGCTGCCTTCAGAAAGGGGAATTTTTGGTAAGGCATCTATTTTTAAACAAGACACTTGGAATCATACATTTTATACCATGATTTTACTAGAGAGCTTTTAGTCAACATGGTTACAGTTTTTTTGTCGTTTTAATGTACTGCTTCCTATTTATAAGCTTGTGAAGGGGTGCTCCCCCTTCTCGCAGAACATATGATCACATTTGTCAATTGGGTCTCTTAAGGCATGACAAGAATATTGCCCTTCTTCAGGACCTCATATTGATCACATCGTACATATACATCTGAATACGTTAAGAGCAACAGACAAATCAAAACAAAATATAAATTATATGAGATGACATAATAATAGATCTGTTTTTAGTTGAAATAGTTATGTTAGAAAATCTTGTTTTGTTAAATAAAAGGCATAGACTTCTTCAATTGATCACTTGGCATTTAATTGTGAAATGCCACATGCACTTGCTGGACTAATTGCTGCTAGTAATCTAAGCCTTTTTGTCATCACCAACCTCCTCCTTTTTTTCCTTCATATATGCATTTTTCCCATACTTTACTTTCATGATGCGATGTTTTCCTTATTGATGATGTTTAGTTGTTTACAGGAAGAAGAAAACCACAACTAGTACTGCTGGATCATAGTCTATACAAAGTACTGGACAATTCAATTAGGACCAACTATGCTGCACTCTGGAATTTTCGCCTTGCAGTTTCATGAATATTATTGGCTTATCATTTTATCTATTATCACTTTCACACATCGATTTCACATGTTACCGCTTTAGAGCATCATTAATCTCTGCACTGTATGGCTTGCTTACAGGCTTTAGTACTCGCGGATGCAAATGGAATAAAAGAAAAATGCTTGAAATTGGGTGCTGGTGAGGATTTGTATGCATTGTTTGCAGGGATTCTTACAATGAGGTCTTGGAATAGGGTTATTGATCCTGCCGTTGATCATCTTTCTATTCAAGGAAATGCCAGCGACCACTCAGAACTCCAGGTTAGCCATTATATAAGGCAATGCCAGTGACCCTGCTGTTAATCATCTTCCGCGTTTCAAAGTTTTTGGTGTATCTCGTATTTTGACTCCCAACTGGTCATGTCGTTCAATTTAAATAATTAACGACATGAAAATTTTACATACAAACTGCTTCTGATGTCGTGTAGAAACGGCCACAGGTACATGAACATATTTAGGGTAATATGTTTAAGGTTCAGTGGGAAGTTTTTTATTCGATTTAGTTTTTATTGTCTTATCTTTAAACGTTCTCTTGTTTATGAAAATTTGGCTCTGTGAACACGTATCAGTTTGTTAGCATATATATAGAAGACATAAATCATACCAAAAGAAATCATTGGGTGTTCAATCCTTATCGGGTTTTGACTCAAAAGAGGTGTATTCGTTGGCTTCAAGCCCCTTGTTCCTAACCTATAATAGTCTGGGAAATTCAGTAAGTTGGCCAAACTACATACAGGTACCCATATATAAATGACATGGAATTAAAAAGTCCATATTTTTATAGGTGTGTTTGGGGAGGGCTTATGGGGCTTGGGCTTATAAAATAAGCCGGCTTATAAAATAAGTCTCGTTTGTCATGATTTCATAAGCCTCTAAAAGGGGCTTAAAACTTTAGCCCCATAAAAGGGGCTAAAAACTTTAGCCCGGAGCTTATGAACCATAAATTACATATTTACCCACAAAAATATCTAACATATACCATAAAACTCATTTAATTATATTCTTTTTAGTAATTTTGCATTAATAAGCCCCAGCCCCAGCCCATTTGCCAAACAAGTCAACAAAAATAAAAATTTCAACTTCGGCTTATAATAAAAGCCCTAGCCCCAGCCCTAGCCCCAGCCCATTGCGCCAAACTAAAGATCAAGAGAAGTGTAGTTTTGAACCTCATATCCTCAAAACTTGTTTATTCAAACCAAACCCATATTTTTATTCTCCCATCTGACACACAATTTCCTCATTCTTCATAAACATAAATCGATGATATCAAAATTCAAAAACTACACCCAAATAATTGGACCAAATCAACAATCGCATCAAATCAGTTCCATATGAAACTCAAAACCATGAAGATATCATCGATTATTCAAATCTCAATTCATATTCAAACCCTTTTTTTGAATACGTTTTAATGATGTATCACTGATTCATCATCAAAACCCTAAATTCGATTAACACATAATCAAATCGGTTAGCCCTAATTCATCAAGCACTTTGTTAACAGTGACATGTTGGACACCAAGTGTAAAAACCTGACTCACAGTATCAAAATGGGTAAAAACCTGACCCATACAAGTAAAATGGACTTACAAAACAGCTGGACTATGCTGAAGAGAAAAAATTAGACCAAACCAAAGCCCAACCATACCAGCCCTTCCAAAATGGCTAGATTCCAATTTACACAAACTATAAACCCTTAAAAGCCCCTTTGCTGCTGCAAAACTCAAACCATGCTGTGAAATACCTATAAGTCAGCCATGGACTACTAAAATGACCCTAATTTATGTAAGCAACATTGCACCTTGTCATAGCAATAGATGGTGTGTGCAGATGGCTAGTAAACCAACATGATTGATATTGTCTGTTGTCGTTATTTTTATGCAACGTAATGAAATTAATCACCACAACTCATTTATATAAAAGTTTTCGAAGACCAAGATGGCAGATGAAACTGACCGTCGGTAGTTGTAGCAACGGAAGCAGATATCAAAACTAGAAATGTTAATGAGATGAAACTAGTCATAAAATATGGTTTTATGTCTGAAGCGTTAAGTTCACGCGCCGCTGACGTAAAATTTGTGGGAAGTGGATGATGACTGATTAAGTACAAAGCTGATAAAGGGTTTGTTACAAAAGCCCCTTAAAGTTTTGATATGTTTTAATACTTACCCTTTACTTTATGGAATAACTTTTTGATACAAAGTTATTACCTCCACAAAATCTATAGTTTACTTTTGGTCAACTTCACTAGTTTTTTTATTATTATTATTATTTAGATATGCTTGTTAGTTGTTAATGGTTCAGGTCCAGCAATAACTCCCAGTTGAATAGTATGCTAACCCTGAGACCCGCTTATTCCTCCTCAAAGCGCGTCTATAATTATTAAATGTAGCCCTTGGGGTTACGGTAACAAAATCCATATAAATATGATTCCAAAAGCGAGGTTTGTGAACAAGTGACTTGAGAATCCACGTCCAATAACTCTGCCTCAAACGTTATACTTATGTTAGGTATTGACTTATTATTAAATACTCCACCGTCACAATATTATTGTACATATTTCTTTTTTAGGTTGTCCTAAAAAGATTGTCCATTATTAAAAATAAACGTTAGAAGTGTTTAAGTTTACTATATTACATCTAATCAAAAATTATGATTTACAAAGTTAAATGAAATCATTAATTAATTGTCAAAGGGTAAAGCTGTTATTTTGTTGCTTTTGTATAATTCAAAAGTAGTAAAAAATACATTTTTCTTAAACATATGAGTTTTTTTTCCCGTAAACAATACTGTTGGGTCAGAGGGAGTAATACCTAAACAACAGATAATGTAGTCGGTTGAATTCTTATATATAGCTTTTAAATAAATAAATAAAAAATAAACTTAATGACATACTCGAAGAATCTCAAGTCTTTTGGTGAACTATTCCACTCTCAACTAACAGACGAGCCGTTGAGATAGAGTGTATGGTCATAATTTGAGATAATTGGAATTAAAAAAAGAAAAAAAAAAAAGTCAGTGTAAGACATCAAAATTCAAAACTCACCCACAACTTTCACAAGTTACTCTACAAGTGCTATCTATATAAAAACGCTGTTACACCCGGATGAATGTAATAACATGTCATAAACTATTTGAACTAAATCCAAATTGGAATAATATACATTGATTAGCCGAGACGTTAAATTAAAAGTATTATTATTTGATCATAAAATACTCAAAACTCAATCAAGTTGATGGAAGGAGCTTTTATGCGGTGTTGTTTTATCACTACATGGAAATGAAGTACAAAAAATAATAAAAATTGAAATTTGGAAGCCCAATAGTTATGTATTATTGTCACACCCTCGCCGGAGGCGGAAACACGAGGTGTAACGGAAGGGAACATAAGCACAAGATAATAGAACATACCAACATTTATATTTAAAAGAAAGAGTACACCATTACAATACTAGTTTAGCCGTCATCGGCAAATATATTACAAGTTTAGTTCCCAAAATATTGCGTTCTATTACATAATGATTTGTAGCGACAAGTGAAAACTTCTTTATGCAAGACTTGATAGAAAAGCTTACTAACGATCACCTGAAATGCATGAGAGAAAAACGGGTCAACTATGAAAATAGTTGGTGAGTAAACACGTTTAACAAAATAAGAAAACTCGTAAGAAATATTCAAAGCTTTCGGTCAACGAAAAAAAAATAGTCCACAAAGCAAAGGCATTGTGTATCCACTCAGTTCCAAATTCCGCCCATACAAAACTTGCAACCTGTGTGTACACAACCCATTGCACAAAAATATATAGTGCGTCAAGTAGTCAAGTGTAAGTGGTCATAATAGTTCCCAATATAATACCAAGTATATAATAATTTAGAGATGTTCAACATGGGAGACTTTGCCGCCCGAACAGGGAGACTTAAGTTGATGTTCCGAACATGGGAGACTTTGCACTGCTCCGAACAGGGGAGACTTTAATTGAAAATGCCCGTCCCATAGGGAGACATTTTGTCTCTAATCGGACCGAGAGGCTTTAAGTTGATGCTCCGAACATGGGAGACTTTGTAGTGATGCTCCGAACATGGGAGACTTTAATTGAAAATGCTCCGTTCCCATAGGGAGACATTTTGCTCCGGACCGGGAGGCTTTAAGTTGATGTCTCGAACATGGGAGACTTTATAGTGATGCTCCGAACATGGGAGACTTTATAGTGATGCTTCGAACATGGGAGACTTTAGGACAAGGTCATAACACGCACGGTTCAATAAGTTCAAATAAGTCGTAATTTCGTAATTTAGTTCAAGGATTTGATTCGAGTTCACAAGTTCTAATCAAAAGAGTTCACAAAGTAAGGATCAATTTAATTCAAGTATAGTTCATGCATTCAGCCCCAAAAATATAGTAAAACGGTAAAAAAAGGGGGTGTGATTACTCACTTGATGAATAGATGTGACGACAAAAGTGGTTACACCAAAATGTAGCGGAAATCTCGAAACTGACCTATCATGAATGATATGATATGCAATGAGTTGCAATGTAATGTTATGCATGCATTTCGTATGTTATTTATACCATTTGCGAGTTTTGAACATAATACTTATCGTCGAAAAAATACTCTTTTGACGTCTTGACCATTCAAAAATTACTTCACAAGTATTTACGTCAAAATGTCATCCTACAATGGTTTTATAATGATTTATAGTGAAATTATCACTTTTCGTCGTAAAACAATGTCGTCGGAAATTTCATGAAATTGACAAAAATAGCTTTGAAAAACTAGTTGTAAAATGGTGTACGTCGAACGTTAGGAAACGAACTCAACGGTTTTGGAAAGCTTGCATCAAAATCTAGAAGTTTTAGTACATGAGTTTTCGTCATAGAGGTCTCGAACATAAAGATAATAGGGGTTAAATATGGTGATTTTAGTTACCGTAACACTTATCTCGTAAAAATAATATAGTTTTTCTAAAAATATTAGTTACGGCAAGTTTATGAAAACGTGTATATCTTAGTCGTTTCAAATCCGTTTTCTACGTATTATACGTCCCTAGCTTCGTATCAAAGTATACTAATATATTTTTGATAAGTCGAAATAATTTGTAAAGCTTAGGACTCGTTTTTGACTCGTACAAAACTAAAATAGGTTGCTGAAATTTCAGAAAATATATATTTTTCGTCGTCCAACTTGTAAAATCCATAACTTCTTCGTTATAAGTCCGTTTTTATCCGTTCAAGCGGCCACGGATTCGTTTTAAAGTATATTTTCTAAATATCAAGGCCAAAAATTCGTGCCTACTGTCGGATTTTCCAGAAAAACAAAATAAGGACAGACCACTTTTAATACTTGTCGAAAATAGTTTTTCTCGGACAAAACCTATTCTAATCCCTTCAAATCAACTCCAAAACTAATCTAATCCTACCATACACCTTCTTAGGGTGTCATGGGTTCCTAAACCTCATCAAGACCAACATATACCAAGGGGATAATTATAGGATGACTTTCTATATATATATATCTCTAAAAATCATGTAAAATGGTATAAACAACTCAAATCATGCATGCTTGCTCCAAAAATGAAAAGATACATATAAAATGATAAGGAAACATGAAAAATGAAAGAAACAAGCTTACAAATGAGTATGATGAGGTGCAAGTAACAAGGTAAATCCTAAACACTCTTGGTTTTTATTTCAAAACCTTATAAAGAGTGATAACTAGGTTATTATAAACACTTGATCTAGAGAAAATTTATGATCCCTTGGAACCTTGATGTAGAACCGGTTTTATTGAAGAGAAAACAAGAGAGAAGAAGTTTTTCTAACTAGTGAATTATTTGATTAAGTGAATGAATGAAAGGAAGAGTGTAAAATGGAGTATATATTTAGACATGTAAGAAGATTTTTCAACAAACCATAAATAAATATCACCCTCCCCCACATGGCCGGTTCTAGGGGGGGATGAATCTCTCAATTATTATTTTTTTTTTATCAAATGCATAATGTAAACATTTACTTGTATATAATTTGTGAGAAAGTGTAGTAAATGTGTAAGAAAATGCACAAGTATAGGTAAATGGAAACTTTTTGGTACAAGTAAAATTTTAATAGATTAAAATAGAGTATAATGATATTATAAAAATTGTAAAAATACATTCCTTGTGCAATTTGAGTGATAAAATAATTATCGTATAATTTTTAAGAAAAACGTCGTAATAATATAACTTTAACGATTTAGATACCAAATAAATTCAAAACACTAGGTAAAGTCAAAATATAGTTTTTATAACTAAATGTAAGTATAAAAATATATCGGGATCATTTTTGAAAGTAACGGATTAAATATTCAAAATAATAACTCACGCGATAACGTTTATTAAATATAAAAATTATGCGTTAAATGTGAAATGAAATGCCATGAATGAATTAATATGATGCATATTTAATTTAAGAAATGACCGAATTTGAGAATTGTGACATTCTTCCCATGTCAGCGGAATCACGTCCTCGTGATTCGATTAACGATACTATGGTCCGAACCTCGACAAGAGTTCTAAAAGTTCATGCTCGTACGAACAGCCTAAATGATCATATCAATGCCCATGCGCATGTGTTCCCCATTCAACTAAGTACGTGCGTGCGGATTAGATTTGATAGGGTAAACTTACCCAATATCGAACGTAGCTCTCAAAAGACCTTTAGGTTGTCGATTATAATCTAATCTCACAACTCATCAAACAAGAACTGCCATGAGATTAAACTAAACCGACTTGAGTAAACTTGTTTCTTAGCTCGACTTTCGCAACTCATCAAACAAGAACTGGCCACTAGATCAAGCTAGGAAACACGTTGTTAGAAAGGTAGGATTCCACATCCTTGAATGAAGTCTTTTGAAAGATTCGCTCGATATTCGATTTGCTTACACAATCAAATCCAATCAACAAAATATATAACAACTAAGGTCGATATCAATAGGTCTCAAATTAATCAAGGTCGTGAACGTGGTAAAGATTGGAAAGAAGTTATGCACTCAAAATCATGTCGTACAGAAATAAGGTAGTTGTTCGAAAGAATGTACCCGTTAAGCGTTGCTATGGCTTCCTCGGTACCCAAATAGAATGCTCGACCACGTGGGGAAACATCAAGGTTCGGTTCTCGTGGACCTTCATTGCAATTGCCAAGTTTGGACGATTACCTCCTTGATTGGGAGTTCTTTTCAGCTTTGGACAGGTATTGCGAAGGTGATCTAGACTTCCACACTCGTAACATGCCTTTCTGCCTTGATTCCCGTTCGTGTGAGCAATTTCGAGCGGTGGCCCGCTCATCCACATTTGCCGCACCTTCTCTCCCGAGTGATGATAATTACATTGAGTGCACAAAGGATGTGGACTGCGTATCCTTTGGCGCTCTCCTGGGTGGTCGCCCCATAGTTCCCGGTTATTCGCTGCCTCTTGTTTTGCTGACCCGGTCTCGCTTCCCTGGTGATCCTCCTGTCGCTTTCGCCCACGTCCGTTTGCTTTTGTTAGTTCTCCACTGATCACATCATTTGTCAAGTTTATATTCCATGCTCACAGCGGCTTGCAGAGTGGTTGTGTTCGACGAGGTGACATCCCTTCTAATTTCCACAGTGGAAACCATGTGAGGAACCATCCTAGTTAAACCTTCTCCGGCGTTGGTTCATCTAGCATCGAGTTGTGTTATAATTTGGGTGAGTAGATCCGCTATTCCAGCAAGCGTTGTTTTCTCGGATTGTCATTGTTGTTTGGGTTGCCGTTGTTGTTACCTCCTGAGCATGTGTTTCTTGCAGCCATGATCCTACAGAGGACCAAAACATCGGGTTGAGCAAACGACATTCGAACGAAGTCAGATGAGGTGTAGAACGTGGTAATGTGTGTTACAGTGAATCGAAATATGACAGATCGGGACATGCTATGTCTACCAAGTCGAAAGATGGAAAAGAGAAGATATGAACAAGGTACGGTAATGTAGACGTGAACGTAAAAACATGCTATGCATACCCACCAGACCAATGCAACTTCAGGTGACCGGACTCAAAAGACTCGACTAAACATGATTTAAAACTACCACTCTTATCATTACATGGTTCTTCATAAATTAGACATAGTTGATCAGGCTATGTATAATTTATGAGTAACAATGCAACGATAGGACTAATTGACTCGAATGGTGTTCAATGTTTAATAAAATAATATAAAAAATTTTATTCCGGTTATAGCCGTGATTTTTATTTTTGAAAAATCGGCATTCTCTATAACCTTTGGCTCTGATACCAATCTGTCACACCTCGCCGGAGGCGGCAATACGAGGTGTAACGGAAGGGAACATAAGCACAAGATAATAGAACATACCAACATTTATATTTAAAAGAAAGAGTACACCATTACAATACTAGTTTAGCCGTCATCGGCAAATATATTACAAGTTTAGTTCCCAAAATATTGCGTTCTATTACATAATGATTTGTAGTGACAAGTGAAAACTTCTTTATGCAAGACTTGATAGAAAAGCTTACTAACGATCACCTGAAATGCATGAGAGAAAAAAAACGGGTCAACTATGAAAATAGTTGGTGAGTAAACACGTTTAACAAAATAAGAAAACTCGTAAGAAATATTCAAAGCTTTCGGTCAACGAAAAAATAGTCCACAAAGCAAAGGCATTGTGTATCCACTCAGTTCCAAATTCCGCCCATACAAAACTTGCAACCTGTGTGTACACAACCCATTGCACAAAAATATATAGCGTCCAAGTAGTCAAGTGTAAGTGGTCATAATAGTTCCCAATATATTACCAAGTATATAATAATTTAGAGATGCTCCGAACATGGGAGACTTTGCAATCGCTCCGAACAGGGAGACTTAAGTTGATGCTCCAACATGGGAGACTTTGCAACTGCTCCGAACAGGGAGACTTTAATTGAAAATGCTCCGCTCCCATAGGGAGACATTTTGCTGACCGGGAGGCTTTAAGTTGATGCTTCAACATGGGAGACTTTATGGTGATGCTCCGAACATGGGAGACTTAAATTGAAAATGCTCCGTTCCCATAGGAGACATTTTGTTCTCCGGACCGGGGAGGCTTTAAGTTGATGCTCCGAACATGGGAGACTTTATAGTGATGTCTCAACATGGGAGACTTTATAGTGATGTTCAACATGGGAGACTTTAAGACAAGGTCATAACACGTACGGTTCAATAAGTTCAAATAAGTCGTAATTTCGTAATTTAGTTCAAGGATTTGATTCGAGTTCACAAGTTCTAATCAAAAGAGTTCACAAAGTAAGGATCAATTTAATTCAAGTATAGTTCATGCATTCAGCCCCAAAAATATAGTAAAACGGTAAAAAAAGGGGGTGTGATTACTCACTTGATGAATAGATGTGACGACAAAAGTGGTTACACCAAAATGTAGCGGAAATCTCGAAACTGACCTATCATGAATGATATGATATGCAATGAGTTGCAATGTAATGTTATGCATGCATTTCGTATGTTATTTATACCATTTGCGAGTTTTGAACATAATACTTATCGTCGAAAAAATACTCTTTTGACGTCTTGACCATTCAAAAATTACTTCACAAGTATTTACGTCAAAATGTCATCCTACAATGGTTTTATAATGATTTATAGTGAAATTATCACTTTTCGTCGTAAAACAATGTCGTCGGAAATTTCATGAAATTGACAAAAATAGCTTTGAAAACTAGTCGTAAAATGATGTACGTCGAACGTTAGGAAACGAACTCAACGGTTTTGGAAAGCTTGCATCAAAATCTAGAAGTTTTAGTACATGAGTTTTCGTCATAGAGGTCTCGAACATAAAGATAATAGGGGTTAAATATGGTGATTTTAGTTATCGTAACACTTATCTCGTAAAAATAATATAGTTTTTCTAAAAAATATTAGTTACGGCAAGTTTATGAAAACGTGTATATCTTAGTCGCTTCAAACCGCTTTCTACGTATAATACATCCTTAGCTTCGTATCAAAGTATACTAATATATTTTTGATAAGTCGAAATAATTTGTAAAGCTTAGGACTCGTTTTTGACTCGTACAAAACTAAAATAGGTTGCTGAAATTTCAGAAAATATATATTTTTCGTCGTCCAACTTGTAAAATCCATAACTTCTTCGTTATAAGTCCGTTTTTATCCGTTCAAGCGGCCACGGATTCGTTTTAAAGTATATTTTCTAAATATCAAGGCCAAAAATTCGTGCCTACTGTCGGATTTTCCAGAAAAACAAAATAAGGACAGACCACTTTTAATACTTGTCGAAAATAGTTTTTCTCGGACAAAACCTATTCTAATCCCTTCAAATCAACTCCAAAACTAATCTAATCCTACCATACACCTTCTTAGGGTGTCATGGGTTCCTAAACCTCATCAAGACCAACATATACCAAGGGGATAATTATAGGATGACTTTATATATATATATCTCTAAAAATCATGTAAAATGGTATAAACAACTCAAATCATGCATGCTTGCTCCAAAAATGAAAAGATACATATAAAATGATAAGGAAACATGAAAAATGAAAGAAACAAGCTTACAAATGAGTATGATGAGGTGCAAGTAACAAGGTAAATCCTAAACACTCTTGGTTTTTATTTCAAAACCTTATAAAGAGTGATAACTAGGTTATTATAAACACTTGATCTAGAGAAAATTTTTGATCCCTTGGAACCTTGATGTAGAACCGGTTTTATTGAAGAGAAAACAAGAGAGAAGAAGTTTTTCTAACTAGTGAATTATTTGATTAAGTGAATGAATGAAAGGAAGAGTGTAAAATGGAGTATATATTTAGACATGTAAGAAGATTTTTCAACAAACCATAAATGTTATCACCCTCCCCCCCACATGGCCGGTTCTAGGGGGGGATGAATCTCTCAATTATTATTTTTTTTTTTTATCAAATGCATAATGTAAACATTTACTTGTATATAATTTGTGAGAAAGTGTAGTAAATGTGTAAGAAAATGCACAAGTATAGGTAAATGGAAACTTTTTGGTACAAGTAAAATTTTAATAGATTAAAATAGAGTATAATGATATTATAAAAATTGTAAAAATACATTCCTTGTGCAATTTGAGTGATAAAATAATTATCGTATAATTTTTAAGAAAAACGTCGTAATAATATAACTTTAACGATTTAGATACCAAATAAATTCAAAACACTAGGTAAAGTCAAAATATAGTTTTTATAACTAAATGTAAGTATAAAAATATATATCGGGATCATTTTTGAAAGTAACGGATTAAATATTCAAAATAATAACCCACGCGATAACGTTTATTAAATATAAAAATTATGCGTTAAATGTGAAATGAAATGCCATGAATGAATTAATATGATGCATATTTAATTTAAGAAATGACCGAAATTTGAGAATTGTGACAATTATGGCCAATAACTGTAAGATTGGCCCAACCCACAAAACAAACAAACAAACCCAAAATGATGGTAACCCGATCTATATTTGGCGGTAAATCAAAAACTCGCATTTGCAGTCACCACCTTAACTGCATGAGCAGGTGACGTCACCATCGGTAACAATTTTTAACCCTAAATTTATAAAATTATTTGTTATTATTATTTTATTTTTATAATAATAAAAATGTAAGAGGTCTCGAGATCAATTCCTGCTTTGTGCAAACAACCCTGTTATGGTCACACCAACCTTCCTAAAAAAAGGGAGGGCTTTACTCGGTTTGTGGCGGTGGGTTAAGAAAAAACGAAACTCAAATTTGTTGTCATGTTAACTTGTGTTTTAGTATTCGTTCATATGAACCATATTCAGACATTAGGTTTCATTAGTTTTTAACTTAAGACGATTGGGGACGCAATTGCAGAATTGCTTCATTTCTGCCCAAACTGTGCGCCAGGAAGCTCTCAAACAACACACAAAAAAGGCGTTTAAACTGGATCTGTTCAAGAGTGGCTTTGATATATGTCCATAGAACCATATTTAATTGGTTTAGATGCACAGAGCACTAGGAGTTTGAAACCAGTTTCTAAATACAAAGGCTCCTAATAAGCCTTATACCGTGTAATCTTTTTGTAAATATTCTAGAAAATCTGATAGTTTATGTTTCTACTTTATGTTGCTCTTGGTGTTCTATGTGTAGTATATCTTTTCATTTTGAGTTAATTCTACCATATTATAAATTGATTTTAAAATAGATGGATGTGGGTTGCAATTTTACGTAGTGTTTGGTATGTCGTAATCAAAGTCGTAATGGAAAAGATTATTACGATGTAATGAATAAATGTTGTTTGTTTACATTTATAGAATGTAATGATTCATTACAAGTAATAACCCATTACACCAAAGCCATTACTTAGGGGTCCCTTACTTTTTTTTTTCATTACATCTTGTAATGGAATTAAAATTACATAAAACTCCATCATTAATTAACCACGTTAAATAAACTTTCTATCATTAATGGTATTTTAGTCTTTTTATTATCGATTCCATTACGTCTTAACATACAAACCAAACATGATTAATAACTAAAATAAATCATTACATTACACTCTTCATTCCATTACATCGTTTATTTCATTCAGTCCTACCAAACGAACCCTTAGATTACGAGTATTTACTATTAGGACTTCCAGAGGATAGTATTGAAAGGAAAAGAGTTAAACATGAAGTCCACACCAGGAATGCACGTAGGCTTGAAGAACTTTGCTTCAAAAAATGGTGGAATATACATCAAGCTTGGTCACATATTGATTAGTTGGTAGGACGACCTTCTTCCATCTCCTTAATATATGAATTTCAGTTTCTTGTTTGACATGTTTGACGACTGGATTAATAGTATATGTAGCTTATGTGTTTAGTTGAATTGAATGTTCTCATTTTTCATTTAGGAATATCTGGTACCTCAAGAGTTCATTAAAACGTTAAGGGAGTCAATGTTGAATAGATGTCCGACTTCTTCGTATGACCAAGTGTGCCATATTACAAGGGGTCCTATAGATCAATGTAGTGACTAGTGAGTAATACAGCAGACTTAAGTCCTTTGATAAATTGCACCAACATATCTAGGGCACTAAAAAAGTGAATAGATTTTTGCAAAATATGGATGCGAGTGTAACTACTTGTAAAGTTATAGTGACATTCAACATGCCTAGTACGTGTAACTACTTAAAAAATCTTTTGTTATTTAACTATTACGGAGTTTACGATAAAGGCCGCTTATTGTCTGAAATGGTACTTCTCTCTTCTGGAAAATAGTCCGTAATAAGCGGCCTTTGTGTAACAGACATGGGCATAAGTGAGATGATGGCCAGTTCTGCTAACTAATTATCAAAATAAATCAAAATCGTATATGAAATTGACCGTTGGTAGTTGTAGTACCGGAAGCAGGTATGAAAACTAGAAATGTTAATGAGATGAAATTAGTCATAAAAGATGGTTTTATTTCCGAAGCGTTTAGTTCATGCGCCGCTGACGTAAGTGGATGATGACTGATTAATTACAAAGCTGATAAAGGGTTTGTTACAAAAGCCCCTTACAGTTTTGATTTGTTTTAACACTTACCCTTGACTTTATGGAATAACTTTTTTGATACAAAGTTATTACCTCCACAAAATCTATAGTTTACTTTTGGTCACTCGCATTTATTGAGGAAGCCTACTATTTCAGATTAACACGACAACAGTTTTTTTTTTTTTTTTTTTTTGTGTTTTTGTTTTTTTTTTGTTTTTTTCATTCATTTTAATCAAGTTAGACAACCTAGTTGAAGTTAAAAATTATCTCGTATATAAGGTAATTGTCATGTACTCATAAGTCGTTTGTGAATCACCAAAAACAGCGACGGAACCAGAAGAATAAGTCACCAGGTGCATTTATGAGAAATCAAAGAATACTACATGCGTAACTTTTTGAGACCGGGTGCATTTACAAAATAATAGAGGTTTTTTTTTAACATAATTAACACTACGAGACAAAAATTCATGGGTGTCCTGGGACCCCCCGGGACACCCCTGGTTCCGTCCCTGGTTTGAAACACGTAAAAGTTACAAAACAATTTTTTTTTTTTTTTTACAATATTGGTCTTTGTGCTAAATTTTCATAACTGGTCCTTGAGCTAATTACTTTTACGAACTTGGCAATTGTATGATCTTTTTATAAAAAAGCACAATAACATACAAAAAAGAATACATAGGCAACCAAACCAATATATATTTTGTGTTTTAAAATAAACATGGACAAACAAAAGAGGAAATTTCTAAAAGAGACCCATAGGGAACAGTGTTACCAAAATAAACCGTTGAATCTTGTGTTACAAAAAACTACTCTACGCGCAAATTGCTTGCTCTCCCAACTTTTTTTGCGCTCCACGCTTTAGATCATTCCACGTGTACTTTAAGATCAAATCTGAAGTCAACACATGGCAGGAAGGGCAATTTTTTTGCTCTCCTTATATTTTTTTTGCGCTCCCAATTTTGAAGCTTTATTTGGTTTAGTGGGACGGAGAGCAAAATTTTTGCTCTCCCTTCCTTTTTTGCTCTCCCAATTTTGAGTATCATGTCACGACGAGATAATAGACCTATAGTGACTAAGGTGTTAGTGACACAAAAAAAGTGTCACTAAATATATACTTTTAGTCACATTTTTTAAAAAGTGTGAGTAAAAGCTTAAAATTTTGAGATTTAATGACACTTTCTACGTATAAAATGTGACTTTAAAAGGCAAAAAATGTATCTTCACACTTTTTTTGTGTCAATATAAATAGACTTTTACCTGCCGGACTTCTACATACACTTTTTAAGTGTAGGAGAAGCATATAAAATTTTTAGTAACACTTCTTTTATACTTTTGTTGACACATTTTTACTTTAGTGACACTTTTTTAACTTTTGATGACACTTTTTTTAAGTGTCACTAAAAGACTATAAGACAATAGAGTGACACGTACACGGAGAGCAAATATTTTGCTCTCCCTCCAGTTTTTGCGCTCCATAAGATTCTATTTAAGAGGATAGATGGTTACATTTAGATTTCAAAGCAAAAAAATACGGTTTCTCTTTTTTAAATTTGGGAGCGCAAAATAGAGAGGGAGAGCAAAACGATTTGCGCTCCATGTACTTTCTTATTCATGTCAGTTGGGAAAAAATGCGCTCAAAGTAGATTTTGATAATCCTAATTTAAAAGGTAGTTTTTCATAATATTCATATGGCAAGTGACATTTTGGTAATATGTCTCAAACAAAATGTTTAACTTTGTTATTTTCCCTAAAAGTAATATGTACCTAATAATTAACCAGTTTTTTACAAACCAGATATAATTAAGAATAATATATTGCATAATATACTTGTTTCTCGTGTGATTTAACTTCTTGTTGTATCCATATAAGTTAGAAAAAATATCAAATGTTAAAACAGGTTACATGAGGACCAATTTTGCAATCACAAAAATCAAACAAGGGCCAATTCACAAAAGAATTCAGAGGGTTGATGTACTATTTTCCGAAATAAAAGTTTGCAAGGGAACATCTTTGCAGAATTAAAAAACAAAAAACAAAACCTTCTTTTTTTTTTAAAAAAAAATCCCAATTTTTGCGAATTTTATGAGTACATTTGGCTTTTTTGGTAAAAAAAAAAAGTGGGTGTTTTGTGAAAAATGGTGTTAAAATTGGATAAGTTTGTGAGCTTCCCTCTATAATATTATTTGAATATGAATGTTTTAAGTTATTTTAGAAAATATAAATGCAACTAATGAATGATTGTGTTTGGTAAAATTAGTTGGAGTTCGATTTGGAGCTGAAGCTCATATTATAAGCTAAAAAAACCCAGAGTTTTATTTTCATAGAGATCTTTGATAAATTACTTGAAGCTATAACTTGTTATTATAAAATGACATAAAAATGCATCAAGTTAATTTCACATGTATTTTTAAGCTTTTGTGTATTTATCAACAATAATTTAAAAGGTATTTAAGTAACTTGACTAATTACATGTTTTACTCATTTTTAGGCTATGTTTGGCGACACGTAGCAGTAAGCAGTTAGTAGTAGCAGTAAGCAGTAGCGTTATTTGTTTAAAAAACGTGTTTGGTAACGTAGCCGTAGCTGTAATTATAAAATGTAAAATTACGAAAAAGGACATATATCTATACAACTTATAATAGAGAAAGAAACTTCCCTCCTATTAATTTTTTAAAATTTCCTAATATAGTTTTTTAAGCAAATACAAGTAAAGAAGCATCATTTACAAGTATTTAAAGAATAACTAAAACTAAAAAAATAATATTCAACACATACAATTAATACACAATTTAATTTACCCCTTCATCAAAAAATACAACTATTTAACCACAATGTACAATCTAATTAACCTAACAAAACAAAAATTTGAGATCCAGCACCCCAAAACAAAAAATCGAGATCAAGCAGCCCGAAATGACAAAACTTATCATATTAAACATGACTACTTGTGATTTCAGAATCGCCTTTAATTGAATCTAATCATCCATTCAATCATTAGCACTAATTCAGTAATTCACTAATCTTTTAATCTCAAGACAATCTACAATATCTCTTAACACATCGTATAATATAAGCTAATCAACCAACAAACAACAATAACACTTATTTATAATATGCTCCACATATTCTTCCATTTCACAACGTCTTATAACAATTTCCCCATCACAACGCCTCCTTTTTTTACATCTTTCAGATTCATCAAGATGCTTACCTTGAAAAAAAAATTCATGAAAATCATTTGAAATTATTTTTAATATTCGAAAAAAAAAGATCGAAACAAAAGTGTTTCCATCCTCCTTTCTTTCGGTTTAACAAGAAAACAAGAAACGAAATACAAAACCACACCTACCCGAGACCTTTAACAGATCTTGAAGTCGAAAACATTTCTGTTCTTCATGGGTTCGTGCGTTGGCTGTGAAAGAAAACAAATAAGTTTAGTTGTTGGTGATTCGAGTGGCTATAAGAATTAAAAGGGACGGATATTTGTTTGTTAAATGAAGTGTTTATTTGTGAAGTGGATGATAAGAGTTGGTGGCTGCAAGTAGAGAGAAAAAGTGACAGTGAGTTTGTGTTGTGATAGGGTAAAAATTAGGGTAAGCAATTTAGGGTTAGTTTTTTATACGGAAAGTTTTGGTTTTGGACTTATAAATATTTATCTAAATTTGAATTGGGCATAAAATATTCGGATGGGCTGGTAGAGTTAAATTGATTTAACATAAAACAAATGGTATAGTTAAATTGATTTAACATAAAACAAATAGTTAATTTATGTTTTCTTTTATTTTCTTCTTATATAAACACCTATGAACACATTAAAAGAATTAGCAGGGCATCCGCGTAATGCGGCGGCAGATACCCGATAACTAATTTTGTAGCGATCAAATATTTTTCATTTATACGTTTTTTTAATAGTAGTAACTTTACCCGGATGAACGACACTTTTAATTAAAAACGGGCTTAAGCCCGAACTGACGCGGGCTAAACGGGCATGGGCCAACGGGCTCGAGCCCGAACGGGCACGGACTAAACAAAATTCTTGATATCTGTAAATTTATTATAAAAAAAAAACATAATAAATTAAAAAACATAATTCACCATAAAATTTTATTTCAGGGTACCCGCCGCCGCAACGCGTAGGCACCCTGCTAGTAAATATGTTATATACTTATGAATGTTATTTTCGAGGGTAAATTGGTAATATTAAAAATAAAATGCTAGCAGTATATTGGAATGCTTCTTTAGGAAGCATTAAGATTAGAAGCAGTTGAGGTGTTGCTAAATGCTACAACAGCGTTGCCAAACAAGCATTAAGACTGGAACGCTTGTCGCTTGTCGCTTAACGCTCTTAAACGTTTCAAAAAAAGTGTTCGCCAAACATGACCTTAAAAGAGTTAAGGGCATAAAATAGTAATATTATTTGAATATCAACAATAATCTGTCTTAATGTCAGTTCAGGATATATATATTAAACAATAGAAGTGTAGAGGAATTTTCGAATGTTTACTCTTATTTTGATGTTTACCAAGGGACAAATCCCCACCATCTATCTAGTTTAATCTAATGGTGAAGATAAACCTAAGATTTAATATGGAAAGCTAAGTCCATGTTTTTTTTTTCCTTTTTCTTTGTCTTTTTGTCTTTCTTATTTATTAACATTTTTTTTTTCTTTTGGAATTCACGTTTTTATTTAAAATCATGTTTTTTTTTTTTTTTTTGTTCAAGTTTTTTTCGCTTTCATACGTTTTCATCTGTATTCATACGTTTTCGTTCGTTTTATACGTTTTTGTCCGTGTTCATATGTTTTCGTCATTTTTTTTACGTTTTCGTCTAATTTCAAACGTTTTCGTCTGTTTTCCTCCGTTTTCATACGTTTACATCCGTTTTCGTCCGTTTTCTGACGTTTTCGTACGTTTTCATACGTTTATATATGTTTTCGTATGTTTTTAGACGTTTTTGTCCGTTTTCGTCTGTTTTTATGTTTTCGTCCATTTTTAGGCATTTTTGTATGTTTTCAGCCTTTTCTTTCATTTTTAAACGTTTTCGTCTGTTTTCATAAGTTTTTCATCTTTTTTTCTTACGTTTTTGCCCGTTTACGTCCGTTTTCATACGTTTTCGTCGTTTTCTTATGTTTTCGTTTGTTTTCATACGTTTTTGTCCATTTTCGTCCGTTTTCGTCCGTTTTCTTTCGTTTTCGTCCATTTTACATACGTTTTCAGACGTGTTTTTATGATTTCATACATTTTCGTCTGTTTTCTTATATTTTCGTCAGTTTTCTTACGTTTTCGGCCATTTTCATCCATTTTTTCATCCGTTTTCATACGTTTTTGTATGTTTTTTAGCTTTTCATGTATTTTCGTCCGTTTTTAGACGTTTTCGTCTATATTTTTACGTTTTCATGTATTTTCGTCCGTTTATATACGTTTTCCTCCATTTTCAGACGTTTTCATGCGTTGTCATCCGTTTTTTTACGTTTTCATCCATTTCTAGACGTTTTCGTCTGTTTTCATCTGTTTTTATACGTTTTTGTCTGTTTTATACGTTTGTCCGTTGTCAGACGTTTTTGTCTATTTTCATACGCTTTTATACATTTTTTATTCGATTTAATACGTTTTTGTCCGTTTTCAGACGTTTTCATTTTGATATTTGTAAGTGACACTTATTTATCTCTTGTGATATAACACTGTAAGGAAGATGAAAAGTATTACATTCTTCATCATGTGTGTGTTATCAGTTGTGATACTCAACTAAGAATGTGATGGTTATGTTTTTGAAAATATTTAGGAAGATTTTTGTGTTTTATGATATTATGAAATATTAGAAAAGTTGTTCAACTGAAAACAAGAGATGTTATGATACTTTTGTTAGACTTGTGGTGGATTTTTTCTATTTAATGGATACATTGTGCATGTTTCAATAGGTTTTATAGCGGGATTTGAAAATGTATATGATTGAATCAGCAAACTAAATAAGCTATGGTTGAAGATAGCACACATCTTTATAAACAAACTGAGGAAGCTCAAACACTTGTGATATCACAGGTGATATCACCTCACTTGTGATATCATGTGTGATATTACCGGTGATAGCATGTGTGATATCATAGTTTACATCACTTGTGATATCACCAGTGATATCACAAGTGAGGTGATATCACAGGTCTTTGAGCTTACTCAGTTTGTTTATAAAGATGTGTGCTTTCTTCAACCATAACTTCTTTAGTTTGCTGATTCAACCATAGATATTTTAAATTCCGCTATAAAACCTATCGAAACATGCACAATGTATCCATTAAATAGAAAAATTCACCACATGTCTAACAAAAGTTTCATAACATCTCTTGTTTTCAGTTAAACACCTTTTTTAATATTTCATATTATCATAAAACACAAATCTCTTCCTAAATATTTTCAAAAACACAAATAAGAAAAATGAACAGAATCATGACAGTAATATAATAAGTGATGTTTATTTTCATTTCTTTCATATATACTTGGTAAAATACTAAATTCGTATCACATTTGGTATGAATTTAATATTTCACATTCTTAGTTGAGTATCACAACTGATAACACATATATGATGAAGAGTGTAATACTCTTCATCTTTCTTACATTGTTATATCACAAGAGATAAATAAGTGTCACTTAAAAATATCAAAATGAATAAAAAGGAAACAAACTATGAAAATAGAGACTTGACATATTCTCAAAATCAAACAAGTGTTGCATTAAATTAGCATTTTTTTGAACAAAATAAGAATTCACCTAAAGAGACTTTAACCCTTTTATTTCTACTAAGAGTATAATATCACAAGTGATAGATAACATTGGTTGCATTAAAAAAAAGACGCGCTTGTCAATTGCGATGAAAGGCATAAAAATTATCTTGTAACTTAAAATTATAAAAATATTAGAAAAAACATAGGTGATAATATATAAAAATATACAGATCAATGAAATATCTCATGTGATATTAAAGGTTAAAAAACATACATGTTTGTTTACGAAATATCACAAGTGATATTAGACATTAACTTTTTTATAATAAAATATCACAATTGATATTAGACATGTAATATAATAAAGTTTAATAATAAGCATGAAAACACATGAAAATAGACGAAAACGAATAAAAACTGCAAAAAACCGGATGAAAACGTATGAAAACGGACAAAAACGTATAAAAGCATATGAAAAGCGTATAAAAACGTAAAAAAAAGCGTCTGAAAAAGGATGAAAATATAAAAATGGATTAAAATAGACGAAAACGTATGAAAACGGACAAAATCGTCTTGAAACAGATGAAAGCGTCTAAAAATAGACGAAAACGTAAAAAAACGGACGAAAGCGTATATAAACCTATGAAAACCGATGAAAACGTAAGAAAACGGACAAAAACGTAAGAAAATACACGAAAACGTAAGAAAACGGACGAAAACGGAAGAAAACGTAAGAAAACGGGCAAAAACGTAAGAAAACTGAAGAAAAGGTAAGAAAACAGATGGAAACGTAAGAAAACGAAAAAAACATAAGAAAATAGACAAAAACGTATGAAAATGTAAGAAAACAGACGAAAACTTAAGAAAACGGACGAAAGCGTAAGAAAACGGACGAAAACGTAACAAAACGGACGAAAACGTAAGAAAATAGGCAAAAACGTAAGAAAACAGACGAAAACGTAAGAAAACGGACGAAAACGTATGAAAACGGACGAAAACGTAAAAAACAGATGAAAACGTAAGAGAACGGACGAAAACGTATGAAAACAGACGAAAACGTATGAAAACGGACGAAACGTATGAAAACGGACGAAAACGTAAAAAACAGACGAAAACGTAAGAGAACGGACGAAAACAGACGAAAACTTATAAAAAGCGGAAAAGCGGACAAAAACGTATGAAAACTGACGAAAACGGGAAAAAAAATAAATGTAATTAAAAAATGTGATAAGAAAAAATAAAAATAATGAGAAAATAAATAAGAAAGATAAAAAGAAAATAAAAAGATAAGAAAAAAAACATGGACTTAGGTTTAGACATATAAATCTTAGATTAATTACTACAATTAGACATATAGAAGGTGAGGATTTATCCTTTAATATGCAAAAATTTTTAAATATGCAAAATAAAGTGCCTCATAATTTTTGTATAACTCTATAACGCTTAAGCAACTAGTTCCTTTCAAATAATAAAAATTGATGGAAGCAGCTTTTATGCGGTATTGTTTTATCTCTACATAGAAATGAGAATATAGAAAATAATAAAAATTGAAATATAGAAGCCCAATAGTTATGTATTAATGGCGTAAGATTGGCCCAACCCACAAAACATACAAACAAAATAAAAATGGTGGTAAGCTGATCCATATTTGGCGCTAAATCAAAACTCGCATTTGCAGTCACCGCTTTAACCGCTGGAGTAGGTGCCGCCACCATCGCAATCTCCGAAGACCCTGCCACGTCACTCAAACTCTGCACCACTGTCCCTCTCCGCCTCTTTCGCTTCTCCCTCACCGCTGCCTCCATTGCCTTCGGTAACCCTAAATTTATATAATTATTTGTTATTATTTCATTTTTATAAATTATTTTTTAGTTTTTGATTAATAATTAGAGTTAGGTAACAATGTTAGGTTTGTAGCAAGTAGGTTCTGGACTTTGGCTATAGCTGTCTGTTTTATCAATATATTTAATGTGTAAAGTGACTTAGAAGCTAACGCTAAAGGCTTATTTATACGAGAAAATGGTCTAAAAAGGCATCCAACTTGTCACTTTTGTAGTCATCAAACTTTTAATTTTCATATTGTAGCATCCAACTTTCTTAATTTTCCTATTGTATGCATCCAACTTCCTTAATCTTTTTATTCGTTGGCATCCAACATCCTTAATTTTCCTATTGTCACCTCACTTTTTGTGCGTTGGATGCTACAACAGGAAAATTAAAAGTTTGATGACTACAAAAGGAAAAAGTGGCAAGTTGGTTGCCTTTTTAGACCATTTTCCCTATTTATATTAGTGTTTCATATAAGAGCGTTTAAACAAAGTCCACTTGTTGCCAAACAAGCATTACATTTTAAGAGCTAGACGCTCCAAAAAGCTTGTCGCCAAACCACATTGTGATTGAGATGTACTAGTAGGTGTGATATCGGAAGATCGAAATATATCTTTGTTTAGTTTGACGTTACATTGTGATTTCATATCCTTTTGATTAGGTTGCTTTAGTTATTCTCTTTACATGAGCGGGATGTAATGTGATTACTTTTCAGTTTGTTGTTGTGATTTCTTAGGTGAAATGTAGGGATATGTGAATCACTCGATGATTTAGGGGTGAGAGTGTTTGTGCTTTTTAGTAAGTAAGTTGAGTGTATAAAGCCTATAATAAGAGTTAGGTAACTTTTAACCATTAGGTTCAAATCCTACTATCTGCAAACTTCTTAGGCCCAGAGTTGTGGAGGGCTAGTGATTAACCAGGCTCTATGGGTCTTGGTCATCAAAGGGGCTCGGGGGGTTACCTTGTACCCCCCAGAACAAAACTTTTGATGGCAAATTGAAGATTCAAATGTTGTAATTGATCATTATGTGGATTGTAATGGAGCTATGGTAGGTTTGATGCCAAATGATCAAAATGTAACTTAAATTCGGTGTGATGCTATAGGTTACTTTAGCTCTTGGCCTAAGAAGATCAGGGACACAATATGATATTATGTAGTTAGGGGTCGTTTGCATATTTAGGGATGATATTATGCCCCAAAATACCGATACAGAACTCATCCCATACCGGTCCTTTACCGACCAAGTCACTATCAGTACCGGTGTCCTCGTTTTGCCTTACAAAAATCAGTACATCCGGTACCAAATACTGAGAAAACCAAAACTCACGAATTGATACCAGAATACCGGAATATCGTTTTCAAGTTGTATTTGTTCAATGTCGGTGTGTAATGTTTACTTATCTTTGTTTATCTACAGCACTTTTATCGTTTTCAAGTTGTATATGTTCAATTTTGCCCCCCTCCATTTTCTCTCCTTTATCGGCTTTCTTCAACAGATTCTTTTTCTGCCACAGCCAATTATGGCTTCTTTTTCCAATCCTTCTGATGGCACTCTCCTCATGGCAACTATCTTGCATATGATTTCTATCAAGCTTCATTCAAGCAACTATCTTTTATGGAGGACTCAAATGATCCCTCTCCTCTCATATCAGTAACTTATGTCGCATGTGGACGGTTTTGCAGCCCCTTTTGTCTGCCACGATTATTGCTGACAACAAAGAATAATCCAGCGTATACAACCTGGTTCGAAACAGACCAACGGGTGTCATTCTTTTGAACTCTTCTCTTTTTGAGGAGGCTGCCGCTGAAGTTATTGGACTTTCTTCTTTTGCACAGATCTCGAATGCTGTAAAAAACGCGTATAGCCACTCTTCAACACAGTCTACGTGATCAACTTCGCCTCTTGGTCAAAGGAACCTTTTCTGTTTTTGAAGGGTGAAGGCTGAATATACGTAACAAACTTTATCAAATTAACCAATATACGCAACATACTTTATTTATTGTCGATGTACGTAATATACTTTTGAATAATTACCAATGTAAGTAACATTGACAGATTACCATTTAAAAAAGTTACAGTTTTGGTCCCTGCCATTTGCGTTGACTTTCACCGTTAGTCCTTTGATATTTTTTACTTAGAAAAATTATAGTAATTGTCCTTTGACATTTGCGTTGACTTCCACTGTTAGTCCCTTGACATTTTAATACGCTTTCGTCCATTTTTCTTTACTTTTTTTATCCGTCTTTATCCGTTTTTATACGTTTTAATCCATTTTTCTTACGTTTTTATCTGTTCTTATCCATCTTATCCGTTTTCATCCGGTTTTGTCCGTTTTCATCCGTTTTTATACGCTTTCGTTTGTTTTTCGTACGTTTTCATATGTTTTTATCTGTCTTTATCCGATTTCATCCGTTTTTATACGCTTTCGTTCGTTTTTCTTACGTTTTTATCCGTTTTTGTCTTTTTTAAATGTTTTCATATGGTTTTCTACGCTTTCTTCTGTTTTTCTTACGTTTTTATCCGTCTTCATTCGTTTTCATATGTTTTTATACGTTTTTGTCCATTTTTATACGTTTTCATATGTTTTCATCCATTTTTATGCGGTTAAGTCCATTTTTGTCCGTTTTTATACGTTATGTCCGTTTTTAAGCGTTTTCATCCGTTTTTATACGCTTTCGTCCATTTCTCTTATGTTTTTATACATTTTATCCGTTTTTATCTGTCTTTATCCGTATGAAAACGTATAAAAATGGATGAAAACGGATAAAAACATAAGAAAAATGGACGAAAGTGTAAAAAATGGACAAAAACATATGAAAAAGAACAAAAACGCATAAAAACGGATGAAAACAGATAAAAACGTATGGAAACGTATAAAAGTGGACAAAACCATATAAAAACGGATAAAAACGTATGAAAACATAAGAAAAACGGAGGAAAGCGTATAAAAACGGATAAAGACAGATAAAACATATGAAAATGTAAGAAAAACGAACGAAAGCGTATAAAAACGGATAAAGACATATAAAAACGGATAAAAACGTATGAAAATATAAGAAAAACAGACGAAAGCGTATAAAAACCGAAAAAAACGGATAAAAACGTATGAGAACTAAAGAAAACGGATGAAAGCGTATAAACGGACAAAAACGTACAAAAACGGACAAAAACGCATAAAAATGAATAAAAACGTATGAAAACGTATAAAAATGGACAAAAGCGTATAAAAACGAATGAAAACGGATAAAGACGGATTAAAACGTATGAAAACGTAAGAAAAACGAATCGAAAGCGTATAAAAACGGACGAAAACGTATAAAAATGGATGAAAGCGTATAAAAATGGATAAAGACGGATAAGAACGTATGAAAACGTAAAGAAAAATGGACAAAAGCGTATTAAAATGTCAAGGGACTAACAGTGGAAGTCAACGCAAATGTCAAGGGACCATTACTGTAATTTTTTAAGTAAAAAAAAATCAAAGGACTAACGGTGAAAGTCAAAGCAAACGGCAGGGACCAAAACTGTAACCTTTTTAATAGTAATTTGTTAATGTTACGTACATTGGTAATTATCTAAAAATATATTACGTACATTGACGATAAAAAAATGTTACGTATATTGGTTAATTTGATAAAGTTTGTTACGTATATTCAGCCTTCACCCGTTTTTGAATTTGGCCGCAAATTTAAGGCCTTATTTGATCGGTTATCAACCATTGGACAACATGTTGATGAATTGGACAAGCTTCATTGGTTTCTTTGGTCTTGGTGCCTCATTTGAGACTTTTCCAATAGCCATTAGAGCCTCTAAACCACATCCATTCTTCTGTGATCTTCTTTCTCAAGCCGAAAGTCACAAACTTTTTCTGACATCATGGTTCGACGTCCACATCCCCTGTTACCTTTGTTACAGATCATTCTTGGCTTCCATATACTTCTCATAGCAGAGGTCAGTAATCACATGGGGGTGGTCACAGCCTTGGCCGTCGAACTCCTCATTGCCAGCTATGTTGGACTGATGGTCATTATGTTTCTCACTGCCCGAACCTTTCCCCATATGTGACCAAGGCTGCTTCTTAGATGCACATCTTGCTCACGCCCTTCATGCTCAATGTGATATGTCCGATGCTACTCCAGATTGGTATGTTGCAGATTCGGGAGCATCTACTGATCACATGGCATCTTCTCCTGACTCCTCCTGAGTCCTGACTGTCTTCCTGATACTTCTCCTCATACTGTTAATGCAACTGTTATCTTCGGTAATGGTCAAACTCTTAATGTTTCCCACACAGGGTTTCCAATAATATTAAGTTGAATGATGTTTTAGTTGTTCCAACCAAGCTTCAATTGGCGGATATCTTTACAAAGAGTCTCCTCGTTCTCAGTTTGAATACTTTCGAGCCATGTTGACTCTTGGACCACCACCTTTGCGCTTGAAGGGGGTGTTAGCGTGAAATAGTGATATTATATATTTTGTATACATAATTGTAATGGAAAATGATTGAGGGGCTAAACGTGTTCCTACTTTCATGCCTAAAGTGATGTGGAAGTGTTTTATTGGTTTGTGACGAAGTGGGTCCATCTACTTGCACCAATAGAATGATGCCGCATAAGATTAGGCATGTAATTAGGCACACGTGTGTACCAACATATGTGTGTCAGTTTGATTTTGGCCCATTATGTTTTTCCACCTGGTTTTGTTTTATGAAATAGAGGGTGGGACGTCGGTCAGTGAGTTAGGATCCTTTTTTGTGTCGATTATTGTGTGGTAGTTGGCCCAATGATTGGGTTCTTGTACTTTATTCTTTTGTTTCTCAATTAATGGTTCGGCTGTACACACCGTATGTGGTGTTTTTTATTTTCTTGGGTCCCTTTCTCTTCAATGGTCTTGTTGAGGAGGTGGTTCGCCATTTCTTTTGTATTGTGTTCTTTGGTTCCTTTAAAATATGTTGCCTTTATAAAAAAAAGCCTTATATCGAGTAATATATGCTTAAATGTTCAATAAAATCTGGTAATTTGTTCTTGCACTATATTTTTCTGTTGATGTTCTGGGCGCAGTCTTTATATTCATTTTGAGTTTTTCTAGCTGATTAAAAAATTAGGTGAATGTTGGTGTGATTTTAGATTACGAGTATTCACTATTGGGACTACCAGAAGATAGTATTGAGAGGGAAAGAGTTAAACATGAAGTCCACACCAGGAGTGCACGTAGGCTTGAAGAACTTTGCTTCAAAAACGGTAGAATATACATCAAGCTTGGTCAACATATTGGTCAACTGGTAGGACCTACCAACCTTTTTAATGGTGTTGGAATTTAAGTTTCGTATGTGATGATTGGATTCATAGTATATGTAGTGTATGCGGTTAGCTAAATGGAATGTTCTCATTTAGGAATATTTGGTACCTCAAGAGTACATTAAAACATTAAGGGAGTCGATGTTGAACAGATGTCCGACCTCTTCTTATGATCAAGTGTGCCAAGTTGTCAAGAAAGAGCTTGGAGGGGCACCTGAAGAGGTATGTTTACCTAATCTCACTTTGCTCTTACTTTTGTTTTAGTTATTTTGAGTCATAGAGTTTATAAAAAAAAACTATTTACTTTTACAGATATTTGATGAGTTTGACCCAGTCCCTATTGCAAGTGCTTCCCTTGCTCAAGTTCATGTTGCTCGAACTCATCAGGGCCAAAAAGTTGTTGTGAAGGTTTCAAGTTCTTACTATGAACTAATCTTGTTTTTGGGTTCCTTTCAACTTGTTTTGTTAATGGCTTAACTCATTTGATACTGTATTCATGTTTCAGGTACAACATATGCACATGACAGATACTGCAGCTGCAGATTATGCAACAGTCGAATTCATTGTCAACACTTTACATCGGCTCTTTCCTTCATTTGATTACAGGTTTATTTGTTAGAGCTTACCGCCTATCTTAATTTTGTTATTCGACTGCTGTTTCTTTATGCATGTGTTTATTGATGGGGATATATGGTAATAACAATAGTTGTGCATGGGTTATAATATAGGTGGTTGGTAGGTGAAGTACACGATAGTCTACCTAAGGTCAGACATATTTTCAACCTGTTATCTTCTCGTATTTTTATGATGTCCTGCTACATGTGTGTATTTATGCAAACTCTTACTGTAATCTAATCCTTGTTGTCTTCACCAACCTCCTCCTTTTTTCCCTTCATATTCATTTTTCCCATACTTTATTTTCATGATGCGATGTTTTCCTTATTGATGTTGTTTAGTTGTTTACAGGAAGAAGAAAACCGCAACTAGTACTGCTGGATCATGGTCTATACAAAGTACTTGACAATTCTATTACGACCAACTATGCTGCACTTTGGAAGGTGCACAATGCAATTTCTTGAATATTAATGACTTTTTATGCCATCTATTATTACCTTTTTTTCACGTCCATTTTTGCATGCTGCTGCTTTCGAGCATCATTAACCTCTTACCTGTATGACTTGCTTACAGGCTTTAGTACTGGCTGATGCAAATGGAATTAAGGAAAATTGCTTGAAATTGGGTGCTGGTGAGGATTTGTATGCATTGTTTGCAGGGATTCTTACAATGAGGCCTTGGAATAGGGTTATTGATCCTGCCGTTGATCATCTTGCCTTTCAAGGCAATGCCAGCGACCACTCAGAACTTCAGGTTAGATTACATAATATAAGGCAATGCCAGTGACCCTGCTGTTAATCATCTTCCCCATTTCAAAGTTTTTGGTGTATCTCGTGTATTTTGACTCCCAATTGGTCATGTCCTTCAATTTAAATAATCATCCACATGAAAATTTAACATACAAACTGCTCCTTATGTCGCGTGAAAAGGTACATGAACATATTTAGGGTAATGTGTTTAAGGTTAAGTCACTTAAGTGGGAAGTTTTTATGTGGTTTAGGTATTGTCTTATCTTGTTTATGAAAATTTAGCATCTGCATCTTGAAACCCAAGTGTTATGGTTCTATTGATTAATAGAACCTTTTTTTATGTTTTGCAGATGTATGCTTCCCTATATTTTCCTCAAATCACAGAACTTCTGCATAAACTGCCACGTGTCATCCTTTTAATGTTAAAGACTAATGATTGCTTGCGATCAGTCAATAACGCTTTGGTATGTCTTTTGCCAATCTAATTTTATTATTGTCTTTCCAGGATCCACATAACATCTATAATAATGGTGAGAATTTGTTGTTTGGGTATTACTTTTCGACAGATAAAAAGACCCTCTGTGGAGTCTTTCATTATAATAGGAAGAGTTTCTTCTGAGGCACTGATTGAGGAAAAGTTGTCACGTGCAAAGTCTCTCTTTAGCTTGCTACATGTTTGGTTGGAGGAGATTTCACTCGAAGCCCGTTTTCTCATTATGCAAGTAGCGTTGTGGATACTCCAGTTCCGTACAGCTTTGGCTCGGTGAACACAATATCATTTTATTAGCTTATATATAGAAGACATAAATCATGCCGAAATAAATCGTTGGGTGTTCAGTCCTTGTTGATTTTGATTCAAAAGTAGTGCATTCTTTGGCTTCAAGCCCCTTTCCTAACCCGTAATAGTATGGGAAATCCAATAAGCTGGCCAAGCAACAGGTACACACATACATGAATGATGTATTATATAGGCTAAATTCTTATTCTTTCTAGACAGAGTATAGATGATGATTAGTGTAGTTTTGTGCCTCGTATCCTCAAAATATGAGATGTGGATCTATGGTATTATTTTTAGAAATTGTCACAGATATATTAGTGAGTTAAATTCATGAAGCAATGCATGTTTATGAACCAATAGCTTATGTTACATGACATTTGCATAAGACTAGGCGCACCAAGGTCGGACGACCAAGGTCGTCAGTCGGCCGGGGTTGGTCGGCCGTGGTGTGGTTTTGTCGGTCGGAAGAGGGATTTGGTCGAGAGGACGATCGATTGAGGCTTGTATATGTGTTTCAAAAATCCATCTGTTCGGTTGGTAACTTTTAAAAATTTAAACCCTTTTACCCTAATTTATATACACTTTATATACTTTCATCAATTTTTTTAAATGGCTGGTTCGCTTCCTAACCAGCGTCATCATTATCATCATAAAAAATGTTATCATTTGTGTGTTGAGAGATTGAAAATAGTGTGTATTGAAATTAAAAATGTAGTGGATATATATAGGGAAAAAAAGATGGGTGAAAAAAAAGAAAAAAGAAGATGAATGTCGCTTTGGTGTGGTAAAAAGTCGTTCGTAAGTCGTCGGAGAGAGAAGGCTAATGTGGCATGAGCCAAGTCTAATTGCAGGTACATGCCCAAGACATAAGTTGAGCCACTAGATGAAAGGAGTGACTAATGAATAGTAGGCTAAGATGAGTTTACTTTAAAAGTCTAGACTAAGTAGACAAAAACATTAAATATAAATCCCTACCTCCAATTTGAAGTCTTCTTAAACCCTCTTATACTTCAAAAGAGTTGGTCATAAGCACTTGTCCCTCATAGACATTTCTTCCATCATTTTTACATCTTTGGTGCATTGACAATGACAGTATGATTTATTTGTTCCCTATGAAACTTCTTTCAATTATTCAACCTTTAATAAAATGCAAGCATATCATTTAAAATGTTTTTGAGCTCAACGTAAATTGGATTGTCATAAGTTATCGCTAGATTTCAGTTTCTCTGGGTAGATCTAAGTCCACCTTGCGTTATATGACCTAACCCATTAGTTAAGTGGTTGTGAGTATAAGTTGCATCAAGAATGAACGGTGTTCAAGTCTATAAGTATAAAATGTTTGCGACCAGTTCACGTGAGGTGTAGGAGAGAGCAAAGTTAACCTTAACTTCATGAAAAGAAATCCAGTCAATATATTACTTCGTTTTGTTGAAGTTTCGAGACAATGGACATGTAAAATCGATGTCGAACAGGTTTGGATACATGTAAGTTCATTACCAGGTTTGCTTAAAAAGTCTCCATAGAAACAGAGACGGAATATTATATCTAGAATATTATATCTGAGTTAAAGTCATCTTTTTTATATAATAAAACAAAACCTCTAGTGGGAATTTTTCATTTAAAAAAAAATCAATTCATTCCTTATTAAGTAATTTTATTATTATTATTATTTGTTTATTTAAAAGTATATTTATTAAAGAAGTTTAATATTTCTAAATTTAGCCAAAATTTAAAAAAAGTCGTAATTATAATCACATGTAGAAAAAAGAACACCAATACACATGTCCTTAAAAGTTACTGATTGATACTTTTGGGCTAAAATTGTAAATAAAAGATGTGGACTCCGGAATCTATAATCTCATCATCTTCCACTTACAATTTTTCCCAGAACCTAAAGAAAACCCTTTTGTGACTAAAAAGCGATGAAGAAGATCCATGTTATTAACGGCGATGCCTACTCTTTCCTCTAAAACTCACCGCTATCGATGAGCCATGTGTATATCACAAAGCTAGTGGGAGTCATGTTACTTTCCTTGTTCTATATGTCGATGACATATTAATCATAGGAAATCATATACCAAGTCTAAATGAGGTGAAAGCCTATCTTGGTAAATGTTTTTCGATGAAGGACTTATGGGAAGCAACATACATCCTTGGAATCAAGATCTACAGGGATAGATCAAGGCGGCTAATTGGTTTAAGTCAAAGTGCTTACATTGACAAAATATTGAAGAGATTCAATATGCAAAATTCCAAGAAAGGATTTTTGCCAATGCAAGTAAATCATGGTTTGAGCAGCCAAGGCTGTGCTTCAACACCTGCAGAGGTGGCGCGTATGAAGAAAGTTCCTTATGCTTCGGCTGTAGGATATATCATGTATGCGGTACGATGCACAAGGCCTGATGTGGCGTTTGCTCAAAACTTGACCAGTCGGTATCAACAGAATCCGGGTGAAATTCACTGAACTGCTGTTAAACATATTCTCAAGTACCTTAGGGCTACAAGAGATATGTTCATAGTGTATGGAGGAAATCCAGAAGCAGAACTGTCTGTTACAGGTTACTGCGATGCATCCTGGAAGTGTGACAAAGATGATACGAAGTCTCAAACGGGTTACATTTTTGTCATCAATGGAGGTGCTGTGGATTGGAAGAGTAAGAAACAGACAACACTTGCAATGTCTGCTACAGAAAGTGAGTACATAGCGGCGTCTGAGGCTGCCATGGAAGCTGTTTGGATAAGAAAATTTGTTTCGGGGCTTGGTGTTATACCGTCGATTGAAAATCCTATTAAAGTATATTGTGACAATTCAGCTGCAATTACTTTTGCCCATGAACCTGGAGTTGTGACAACTCGTATTTTCAGGTCATATTTCAAAACATTACTCATGCTTCATCATTTATCATTTATCGTAAACTAGGTTTACGAAGCATCAAATTCACGTAACCGCAATGGTTTAGCTGTGAATTCATGAATAATCATAAAGGACATTCCATATGGACTAAGTTTAGTCTACATATCATTATCATCATTATCATCATATTAGTTCATGCATGGTTTTGCATTTTACATTAACCGTATAATTTCATATTAAATAAACGTTATCGCGTAATTAATTATTTTGAACAATTGATCCGTTACTTTCAAAAATTATTCCAATATATTTTTATACTCATATTAAGTTTATAAAAATATTATTATGAGTTTACCCAGTGTTTTAAATTTATTTTGTATTTAAATTGTTATGTTTATATAATTACGACGTTTTTCTTAAAAACTACACGATAATTATCATTTCACTCAAATTTTGCAAGAAATGCATTTTTATAATTTTTATGACTTCAATATGTTTTATTTTGACCCGTTAAAATTTATTTTTAGTTGACGCTATTTTACAAGCTTAAATGTACACTTAATTACTTAACTATACTTACCAATACATATCTAATCTACATCTATACTTAGTAAAAAAAAAAATGTATTTCCTAATGTAGATACACCCTTGTCGACAAACAAGGGTGAGTCACTCAACATTTGCAAAATATCTTATATTAAATGTATTATACTCATCAAAACTTAACACATACAATTTATAATATCCAAAGTGTAAACCATTTGCTTCCTCTCTTCTCTACACAAACCGGCAACCACATAAGACCAAGAAGGATTTCATCAAAATTTTCAAGACAAGGTTTTTTTTACACTCTAGTATCACTTGTTGTTAAGGTTTTGCAATAAAAACCTAAGGTGATTAGGAAAAATCCATTGTCCATAAACCTAATCAAGTTACTAGTAAGCATACATATTCATGTGTTTATTTCATATTCATTGTTATGGTCATTTCATTTTATTTGAAAAAACATGCAAGTCTCATGAGGTTTATACCACTTTTTCATTGATTTTTAAGAGTTATATATATATTTGACATCCTATAATTACTCCTTGTTATAAATCACTCTTGGTGATGTCTAGGAACCCATGACACCCTAAGAAGGTGTATGGTAGGATTAGAATAGCTTCGGAGTTGTTTTGAATGGGTTAGAATAGGTTTTGCGCGAGAAAAACTCATTTCGACAAGTTTGCAAAAGGGTCTGTCCTTATTTTCAAAATCTGAAAAATTCGACAGCGGATAAAAATTTTTGGCCTAGATATTTAGAAAATACACTTTAAAACGAAAACGTGACCGCTTGAACGGATTAAAACGGAGCTATAACGAAGAAGTTATGAATTTTTCAAGTTGGCGACGAAAACTATAATTTTCTGGAAATTTCAGCATGTTATATTTATTTTGTACGAGTCAAAAATGGAACTTAGGCTTTATAAAAATTGTCGACTTATCAAAAATATGTTAGTATACTTTGATACAAAGCTAAGGACCTTTAAAACGTAGAAAACGGATTTGTAATGATTAATTTATGCACGTTTACAAAAAAGTTGTCGTAACTTTAATATATAAGAAAAACTATTAATTTCTAATAGGCAAGTATTACGGCAACAAGTTAGAGAGCGTTTTTAACAATGATGTAGTACTTTTCATAAAGTAATGTCTTCTAGTAAAAGTGAGTTTGCCAAGTATATTTTCCAAAATGTCCAACCGTTTGTTTAGCGGAGTTGTAATGAATTATATACAGTTACTCAAAAATTTGCCGAAAACCATCCTTTAAACTATACTTTGGACTAAAGTACCATACTTAACCTATATTTTTATTTGTGATCGAGACCTCTAGGATGGAAACTTAAACACTAAAACTTTGAGATAATGATACGAGCTTCCCAAAACCGTTGGGTTCGTTTCCTAACGCTCGACGTGCGCCATTTTACGACTAGCTTTTAGAGGCCGTTTTAGTCACTTTCGTGGAAATTTCAACGACATTATTTTACGACGAAAAGTTATAATCTCTTAATAAATCATTAAATGATTCTCTTCGGATATCATTTCAACATAAATACATGTAAGGTAATTTAAAAATGGTCAAGACGTTAAAAGATTATTTTTCGACGAAAAGTATTATTTTCAAAAATTCATAAGTGGTATAAATATCATCCGAATTGCATGCATAACATTACATTGTAAATTATCATATATCATATCATTCATAATAGGTTCAAGTTTGAAATTCACGCTACATTTCAGTGTACTCACTTTTGTCATCGCATCATAGTACCAAATGAGTTCATAGCCCCACTTTCTACTATTTATTGTTTTACAAACTCTTGGGGGAGATACATGCTCAACTATATTTTTAATCGAACACAAATGCTTTGAACTATATGCTATATCCAAATGTTTTATTGTCACTAAGTAATCAATTGCCATGTTTGAAGTCCCTACATCATGCACCATTAGTCACTTGCGAGTGAGCGCGAATATTGTGAATAGGCCTATTGGAATTAACACTCCCGTTCTTATTGACCCAGTTAGGGGAAATCGAACGCACTATATTTGAATCATTAAGGTAAATTGGCAAGTTTACCATATTAGGGCTGCGATGAAACGATTTTACCAATTTCTATTGGTACGAGGTTTACGCTTTGGTTGTCATGAACTTAGTGAAATAAATGTTGTTTTGTTTTCAACGATGTATGTGAAACAAAGTAACTCACACTACGAATATTGTGTTCAAACGAATTAATTAAACCTATGAATTTCACTCAACCTTTGTGTTGACAGTTTTAATCATGTTTTATCTCAGGTATCTAAGGCATTCACTTCATGGCATGCATGTGGACTTATCATAGAGTCGTGGTGACGACGCGTTTCACTTGGGTTTTATATACTTTAAAACATCGTTTGAATTGTAACAAATTTATTTCCGCACAAGTTGATTTTTATTTGGGACCTACACTTTGTAAACTCTGATTGTTTTATTAAATCAAACGATGTGTTTTCCAAACGACACTTTAGGTCGTTCAATATAACTGTGATTGTGATGCTATGACAGTCAATCCCCAGGAATTCCATTCCGCTGCAAAAAAGGTAATTTGGGGGTGTGACAGATTGGTATCAAAGCTTCAGTTATAGAGAACTAGGTTGCATCTTTGACCCTAGACTATAACTACATCATCATAGCATCTCATCATTTCATCATAAGTGCATGTTCACTTTACATGCGGTTTATACGCACAATTTACGAGTTATTTACTTTCATTTCACATCGATTGTCACATGGATGCCTTTAATTACCCATCCCATTATCAATTCCTCATACTCTAATGTGGAGAATGCTTTGTCATTCCCTATCGCAATTTTAATTTTAGCTGATTCATCACCGATGACGTCGAATGCCGAGATAAACCTTTAAGTAGGGCAAAGTCACTCTCACTCCTTTGTTCCACCACTAACATGTCGAGTTACACGTTATTCACGCATTAAGTCACTAAATCATCATACATTTGAAGCACTTACGACATCTCATAACCCATCTTCTTGGAATCCATCATTCATTTTTGAAAGATAACCTTAAATTTATTATCTCATATCACATCTCTTTAGAGCGCTTATTTTTTTTAACATAGGACTTTGCTACATCTCACCTTTCCTCTTATTTTGAAGAAGTTATGGCGCCGAAGAAAGCCACACCTGAATTGACACAAGCTGCTATGCAGAAGTATGTGAACGATAGCATAGCCAATGCATTAAGGACTGAAAGGGCAACAGTGGCGGCTGCTGCTGAGGCTGCGGCTACTGCCGAAGCCACTAGACTTGCCAATGCTGCCGAGGCTGCAGCCACTGCTGAAGCCGCTAGACTCGCCACTGCCGCTGAGGCTGCAGCTAATGCTGAAGCTGCCCGGCTTGCTAATGCCGCCGCGGCTGCGGCAACTGCTGAAGCTACTAGAATTGCGAGGGAAGCTGAAGCCGCTAGACTTGCTGCTGCTGCAAGAATTGTAGGAGGGTCCGGGGTTAGAAGTTGTTCATATAAGGATTTTAAAAGCGGAGATCCCACTAAGTTCAAGGGCACTGAAGGGGCCACTGCCATGGTTCGATGGTTCGAGAAAATGGAGTCTGTGTTTTTGTTATGTAATTGCCCGGAGGATAGCAAGGTTAAGTTTGCTACAAGTACACTACTTGATGGGGCAATGTCGTGGTGGAATTCGTATGCTCAGCCAATGGGAATGGAAAATGCTTTCAAGCTCACTTGGGAGCAATTCAAAGGGTTGTTAACAAAGAAGTATTGTCCGCGTACGGAGGTGAAAAAGTTAGAGACCGAATTCTATGAACTGGTAACTATTGGGTATGACATTGATACTTACATTCGAAGGTTTCAAGAATTGGCCGCGTTATGCCCATCTATGGTTTCGGATAACGAGAAGCTACTGGAGGCTTTCATTGGGGGACTTCCCCAGATTATTCAAGGAGACGTGATTTCTTTTGATCCACAAACGATTGAAGAATCTATCCGAATATCTCAAAAGCTCATGGAACAAGTTTTGAAAAAGGGAAATATTACCAACACCAACCGTAACAACAATACCAACAACCGCACAAACTACAACAACAACCGAAACAACAACAACAACAACAACAACAACAACAACGATAACCAAATCAACAACAACAAAAGGAAATGGGAAAACGACCAAGGAGGTTATAACAACAACAACCAAAACCGTAACACTAACCATCATCAACAACAAAATAGAAGGCAAGAAGCTGCAATGGTTTATGTTGCTGCACCAATAGAAGGCAGAGGTTATGCTGGAACACACCCACTATGTAATCGATGTAATTTTCATCACTCAGGTCCTTGCCCTGCCAAGTGCCACAAGTGCCAAAAATCAGGACACCTAGCCAGGGATTGTAGAGGTAAAGCCATAGTCACATGCTTCGGATGTGGGGAGCAAGGACACTACCGGAACCAATGTCCCCAAAACAAAGGTCAACAAGTTGAAGGTGCTCATGGGAATGCATACATGTTAGAAGGAGGAGAAGCTCGTCATGGTCTCAACAACGCGGAAGACTGAAGAAGTTCGGAAACTAACAGTCTTAATTTTCCTTATGTACTATGTTGTACTAAGTTTATGTCTTCCATCGTATTCGGATCTTTATAACTTAAGATGTCTTACTGTTTGATAAACCACTCGTTGTAAAATATTCTCATCTATCGTACTTTATTTTCTTTTCAATTTGTTATCACTTACGGGAATTTTACTTCCTTTTTCTTTAACGACCATTTTAACGACACGGTTTAAATCTTTGTAAACATTGAAAGTTATAACAACTAAACCGAACGTCACATTATCGTTTCTTAATTATACATAGCCTAGCTAACTATGTCTAATTCTGGAGGGATCATGTTATGTTGGGAGCAGTTATTTATAAATTTTAGTGCAAGCAAAAATTTCACATATTCCAAGTCAAAGTGTTACTCATGGGAGATTCATCCAATATTTTCTTTACTACGATGTTTTATGCACCCTCAATCATAAATAACCGTAACGACACTTCCTCATGTCTTCTTTCCTCGATATTCATCATAAACTCAAAAATTCGATAGACTAACACGAACTGAATTCCTTTTTGGGTGGGCGAATATGACAACTCGTATTTTCAGGTCATATTTCAAAACATTACTCATGCTTCATCATTTATCATTTATCGTAAACTAGGTTTACGAGCATCAAATTCACGTAACCGCAATGGTTTAGCTGTGAATTCATGAATAATCATAAAGGACATTCCATATGGACTAAGTTTAGTCTACATATCATTATCATCATATTAGTTCATGCATGGTTTTGCATTTTACATTAACCGTATAATTTCATATTAAATAAACGTTATCGCGTAATTAATTATTTTGAACAATTGATCCGTTACTTTCAAAAATTATTCCAATATATTTTTATACTCATATTAAGTTTATAAAAATATTATTATGAGTTTACCCAGTGTTTTAAATTTATTTTGTATCTAAATTGTTATGTTTATATAATTACGACGTTTTTCTTAAAAACTACACGATAATTATCATTTCACTCAAATTTTGCAAGAAATGCATTTTTATAATTTTTATGACTTCAATATGTTTTATTTTGACCCGTTAAAATTTATTTTTAGTTGACGCTATTTTACAAGCTTAAATGTACACTTAATTACTTAACTATACTTACCAATACATATCTAATCTACATCTATACTTAGTAAAAAAAAAATATGTATTTCCTAATGTAGATACACCCTTGTCGACAAACAAGGGTGAGTCACTCAACATTTGCAAAATATCTTATATTAAATGTATTATACTCATCAAAACTTAACACATACAATTTATAATATCCAAAGTGTAAACCATTTGCTTCCTCTCTTCTCTACACAAACCGGCAACCACATAAGACCAAGAAGGATTTCATTAAAATTTTCAAGACAAGGTTTTTTTTACACTCTAGTATCACTTGTTGTTAAGGTTTTGCAATAAAAACCTAAGGTGATTAGGAAAAATCCATTGTCCATAAACCTCATCAAGTTACTAGTAAGCATACATATTCATGTGTTTATTTCATATTCATTGTTATGGTCATTTCATTTTATTTGAAAAAACATGCAAGTCTCATGAGGTTTATACCACTTTTTCATTGATTTTTAAGAGTTATATATATATTTGACATCCTATAATTACTCCTTGTTATAAATCACTCTTGGTGATGTCTAGGAACCCATGACACCCTAAGAAGGTGTATGGTAGGATTAGAATAGCTTCGGAGTTGTTTTGAATGGGCTAGAATAGGTTTGGCGCGAGAAAAACTCATTTCGACAAGTTTGCAAAAGGGTCTGTCCTTATTTTCAAAATCTGAAAAATTCGACAGCGGATAAAAATTTTTGGCCTAGATATTTAGAAAATACACTTTAAAACGAAAACGTGACCGCTTGAACGGATTAAAACGGAGCTATAACGAAGAAGTTATGAATTTTTCAAGTTGGCGACGAAAACTATAATTTTCTGGAAATTTCAGCATGTTATATTTATTTTGTACGAGTCAAAAATGGAACTTAGGCTTTATAAAAATTGTCGACTTATCAAAAATATGTTAGTATACTTTGATACAAAGCTAAGGACCTTTAAAACGTAGAAAACGGATTTGTAATGATTAATTTATGCACGTTTACAAAAAAGTTGTCGTAACTTTAATATATAAGAAAAACTATTAATTTCTAATAGGCAAGTATTACGGCAACAAGTTAGAGAGCGTTTTTAACAATGATGTAGTACTTTTCATAAAGTAATGTCTTCTAGTAAAAGTGAGTTTGCCAAGTATATTTTCCAAAATGTCCAACCGTTTGTTTAGCGGAGTTGTAATGAATTATATACAGTTACTCAAAAATTTGCCGAAAACCATCCTTTAAACTATACTTTGGACTAAAGTACCATACTTAACCTATATTTTTATTTGTGGTCGAGACCTCTAGGATGGAAACTTAAACACTAAAACTTTGAGATAATGATACGAGCTTCCCAAAACCGTTGGGTTCGTTTCCTAACGCTCGACGTGCACCATTTTACGACTAGCTTTTAGAGGCCGTTTTAGTCACTTTCGTGGAAATTTCAACGACATTATTTTACGACGAAAAGTTATAATCTCTTAATAAATCATTAAATGATTCTCTTCGGATATCATTTCAACATAAATACATGTAAGGTAATTTAAAAATGGTCAAGACGTTAAAAGATTATTTTTCGACGAAAAGTATTATTTTCAAAAATTCATAAGTGGTATAAATATCATCCGAATTGCATGCATAACATTACATTGTAAATTATCATATATCATATCATTCATAATAGGTTCAAGTTTGAAATTCACGCTACATTTCAGTGTACTCACTTTTGTCATCGCATCATAGTACCAAATGAGTTCATAGCCCCACTTTCTACTATTTATTGTTTTACAAACTCTTGGGGGAGATACATGCTCAACTATATTTTTAATCGAACACAAATGCTTTGAACTATATGCTATATCCAAATGTTTTATTGTCACTAAGTAATCAATTGCCATGTTTGAAGTCCCTACATCATGCACCATTAGTCACTTGCGAGTGAGCGCGAATATTGTGAATAGGCCTATTGGAATTAACACTCCCGTTCTTATTGACCCAGTTAGGGGAAATCGAACGCACTATATTTGAATCATTAAGGTAAATTGGCAAGTTTACCATATTAGGGCTGCGATGAAATGATTTTACCAATTTCTATTGGTACGAGGTTTACGCTTTGGTTGTCATGAACTTAGTGAAATAAATGTTGTTTTGTTTTCAACGATGTATGTGAAACAAAGTAACTCACACTACGAATATTGTGTTCAAACGAATTAATTAAACCTATGAATTTCACTCAACCTTTGTGTTGACAGTTTTAAGCATGTTTTATCTCAGGTATCTAAGGCATTCACTTCATGGCATGCATGTGGACTTATCATAGAGTCGTGGTGACGACGCGTTTCACTTGGGTTTTATATACTTTAAAACATCGTTTGAATTGTAACAAATTTATTTCCGCACAAGTTGATTTTTATTTGGGACCTACACTTTGTAAACTCTGATTGTTTTTTTAAATCAAACGATGTGTTTTCCAAACGACACTTTAGGTCGTTCAATATAACTGTGATTGTGATGCTATGACAGTCAATCCCCATGAATTCCATTCCGCTGCAAAACAGGTAATTTGGGGGTGTGACAGGAGTCATGAAGGGCACCAGACACTATCCTAGACAATATCACTATGTTCGAGAGCAAGTCGAGATAGGTGAAATTGAGTTGCTCAAAGTTCACACAGATGATAACCTAGCAGATCCGTTAACGAAGGCCTTGCCTGGTGAAAAACTTAATCATTTGTCTGATAAGTTTGGACTTCGTTTAGCTAGTAGTTTCATGCCCATCTGTGACTAAGTATTTTAGATAAAAGGATATTGTAAACATTATTATTGAAATGAAATAAAGTATTTTGTTATGTTTATTATTCATTTATTATGATGTTGTCCTATATTTGCATGTTTAAATCCTTGAATAACTTAAGTTATTCTAAATAGTCCGTTGTCAATCAATAACATGGGAATGATATTGAATTAAGACAAATCTGAGTATTAGTTAGAATATACTTGAAAGTATATTGATGCGTAGCATGACTAATTTCAGATGATATTCAATGAATTGAATATAGAACTTATCCCACCCGCATGATAATACTTTATGGATCTTCGTCATTAAGTATATCATGGATATTTATCATCTGACTTGAGATACAAGAGATATGTCATGGATGTAGTGCATTTTTGTGAAGCAATCTAACGCTACACGTATCTGGTAGTTATAAGGGTTGTTTTCAGAAGTGTTGCGAAATTTATGAATCCTGCTTGTAGTCAAAATGGGATTTGTTTCCTTCAAATTTATTTTGAAGTATAATACTGCTGGGCCCCTCGTAGGATTGTTAAGATGTTTGTATGGCCATACCCAAGGTCTTCTGGAATATGTTCAGAAGAGTTGGTAATCTTAATCAATCATATAAAGCGAGAAACATAATAGTTAATTAAGAAATGAGTGAGATCCATATTCTTATTAACATGGTATTAGAAACAAAAGGATGAATATGATGATGAATCATCAAATTTGGTTTTTCTCCAGAAAACCATACACGAGTTGTACCGGAGGCATTGGCGTGTTGCTAGACGCTAACCAATGTCATTTCACGTTTTGTAAACATATCCAAGTGGGAGCTGTTGGAAATGTATATATTTACAAACATGTGAATGTCCGGATTCGAACTCGTGACCACGGGATTGCACACATTAGCGAATGAGAATTAAAGTTAATAATTAATGTTTATGTTTACGATTAATTATTGCACATTAAGTCCGGTTAACGATCGTTAAGTATTTAACGGAAAAATGACTAACGACCGTTAAATGAAAAGAGAAAGGACTAGAAATGGAAAACTTGGAAAAGTTATGGGTTTGGCTTTGGGCTTTCAATAGTGGCCGGCCATAGGGCCTCTCCAAGGCCTAATTCCTTAGCTTGTTCCCTAAGTTTACCTACTAGTATATAAGGAGGGTTAGGTTCTAGGGTTTTTCACACACTTGTGCATTGAATTAACCCTAGATCTCTCCTCTCCTCTCTTTTGTCCTATAATCGGCCGAGCACCCCATTTGTAAGTTATCATTTCTTCCATCATTTTTACATCTTTAGTGCATTGACAATGACAATATGATTTATTTGTTCCCTATGAAGCTTCTTTCAATTATTAACCTTTAATAAAATGCAAGCATATCATTTAAAAAGTTTTTGAGCTCAATGTAAACTGGATTGTCATAAGTTATCGCTAGATTTCAGTTTCTCTGGGTAGATCTAAGTCCACCTTGCGTTATATGACCTAACCCATTCGTTAAGTGGTTGTAAGTATAAGTTGCATCAAGTATGAACGGTGTTCAAGTCTATAAGTATAAAATGTTTGCGACCATTTTACGTGAGGTGTAGGAGAGAGCAAAGTTAACCTTAACTTCATGAAAAGAAATCCAGTCAATATATTACTTCGTTTTGTTGAAGTTTCGAGACAATGGACATGTAAAATCGATGTCGAACAGGTTTGGATACATGTAAGTTCATTACCAGGTTTGCTTAAAAAGTCTCCATAGAAACAGAGACAGATTATTATATCTAGAATATTATATCTGAGTTAAAGTCATAGATACAATAATATTTTGTAAGATTGTGAGTAAGTTCATTTGCAAAAGTCTATGCACGCGTAGAAAGAAAAATAAACATTGACCCACCAACCCAAATCAATTGTAGCAAATGTGAACACGAGTTATAAATGCTCCTAGTACCGCTTCTTTGAACACGAGTTATAAATGCTCTCATAAACAAAGTGAAGCTTTGCTTCTGTTTAAACATAATGAATTATTCAAAAATCGTTTCCTTTAGTGTTTAAAGATTATTGTGGACCACATAATTTTCAATGAATAATTCTTTTTTGTTGCAATCAAAAGTTAGAATTGTGCATAACTCGACAAGAAATTAAAATTTAAAGTCTATCAGTTTTGATAGATTTGTATAACCCAAGTGATACTTTTATAAATATAATTAGACCACAAACATATTATTGATTATTTATCTTCAAGAATATTATTGACAATATACTTATTTGGTTTACGGCCTTTTTGGCCAACTAACGGGAAATGAAGTTGAAAATTTTGCACAATAAAAAATGAAATGAAGTTTAAGGGCCTATCGAGTTAACCGATTTGTACAACCAGACTTTTTGGATCATAAGCGTAAATTGATTATCAATTGTGCTAATAACATTTATTTAAGATCATTTGAGGACAAAAAATTATTTACATGAGATTAATCTTCACCATTCATTTTTATTTGATCTAGTTAATAAGATTAATCACAACAATTTAAAAAAACCACTTTCATCATTTTTTTCAAATATTAATATCTTTCTAACCGTTAATCGTTAAACGAAGAAAAAAATATCATTGCGACGAGCATTTAATCATCTTTCTATAGATAGGCGCTTTGATATACTTTCAACAATATTTTTTCCCGTATTTTTCATTTTTTTTTTAAGTTTTTCGTTTTTTTTACATTATTGAAATTTGCATTAAAAAATCATATATGATTAAACACTAATTTGAATATCACATGTGATATTAGTGTTAAATCATATATGATATGTAATATCACATGTGATATTAGTGTAAAATCACATAAGATATACATATCATATCACATGCGATATTACATATCATATATGATTGAACACTAATAGCACATGTGATAATCAAATTAGTGTTTAATCATATATGATTTTTTTTCATGCAAATTTCAGTAACGTAGAAAAAAAGAAAAAAAGACGAAAAAACGTGAAAAAAATGATTTTTTTTTTCTTTTCTTGAAAAAAATAATTAAATGCCCGTCTATAGAAAAATAATTAAATGCTATTCGCGACGGTGTAAATATTTTCGCGTAACGATTAACGGTTTAAGATATTTATTTAAATTATAAAAAATAGATGAAATAATAAAATGCTTCTAATCTTAGCCGTTGATTTCTTTTTAAATGTATGATAGAGATGAGTCCTTTGGTATGTGAGAAAAGTTTAGTACGTAAAATAACTGTTATCAATAACATTAAAACCGAAGAGTATGGTTAGTCAATAAATTTAGAGAACCAAAAATCTCGATGCAAGGTTTGGTTGAAAAGCATTATTGTGAATGACAAAATTTTCACCGACACATTCTTTTAATCGCAATCAAAAGTTGGAAATTTTTTCCATAATCAAACAAAAAATAAGTCTAGAGTCTACCACTTAAATAAATTTTCACAACCCAAATGTTACGTTTATCAATGAAACATAGACCACAAACATATTCTCGATCATATTAGTATGAAAGCAACTAATATTCTCGATCATATCTATACTATATAAAATGGAAAAATGGTCAAAGTGGAAAAAGTGAAAAATGTTGAAAGTTGAATGTTGAAAACATGGTCAATGGAGAGAGAAATAAATAATATAATTAATACTCTTATTAAAACACCTCATTACTTAAAAGTACAATAATTTATTCACATTGTACACCCAATTAAAAGCACATCTACCAAATTAAAACAACCAATTGAAACCGATACCGGGTTGACCCGTTGGAAACCGATACGGGTTGACTGTTGAAACCGATACCGGGTTGACGGGCGCTTCAAACCCGGTGGTGAACCGGTTTAATTTGACATTTTTTCGACCCAACCTATCGGTTTGACTCGGTTTAAATCGACTTGTTTTTTTATCGGAACGGTTCAACCAGTTGAACCACCGGGTGAAATCGGGTTTCAAATTTGACAAAATTATATGAGAAATGATGAAGTAGTTGTGGAACCCGTGACAATTTTTTGAAAGGAGAGACCAAGTAATTGTAGTTTTTGGACTAGCATATATGAATCGTCGTTTAAAAGTTAATATATATTGTATAGCCCTTTGTCAAGTGTATCAATAATGTTATGTAAGTTTATTAAAATCACAAAAATAAATAGTATTGTTATCTTTAGCGATAATTATTTGTGCCTCAAACAAATAGCTTTGAACAATGCATAAATATCTATACAAATTGATAGTACAAAATAATCTTATATGGTGATATCCAATTTGCAAAGTTACAATTTTAAAAGCCACACGCCAAATGATAAACGTTACGCATGTAAAAAAAATAGTTATCACTGCCTAAATTACTGACAAAACAAGAAAAAACGGTCACACATGTTGGCTATACCTCTAAACTACAATATAATATTGTCAACTACATGATACCGTTACTTTTTGTAATGCTTGAATCTATTATTACTAAAAATCTTAATAACTTAAAACAACCCTATTAGAAAATATACTCACACACTTAGATCGACTCCACATAATTTTTTAAAAACTATTTATTTATGCTGCATGCACCACGCATCAGAATTATGGTTATTCGAAAACGATTCTCTAATGCTACAAATACAGTTTGTTGAAAGAAACTTATGGGTCATCGGAACTTTGCAGAAAACTAGACATCGCTGCCGCTAGGCGCGGGTACTCGTCTAGTCATTATGAAAGCAACTACCACACTATATATATTTGTAGCAATTGTGAATTTTTTATAGCAATCAAAAATAAAAACACAATGACTAGTTCAATATCTAGTGCCTTTTTTCTTTTCCTAATTTTCACCACGTTTGCCTGTTCCACTTCTTCTTTCAATTATAATCATAAATGCCCTAAAAAACAGAGTGAAGCTTTGCTTCTCTTTAAACATAACCTTTCCTCCATCAATTACCCAAACGATGCCTGTTATGGTCTTTCTGATTATCATCCAAAAATGATGAGCTGGAATACAAGTACTGATTGTTGTAAGTGGGATGGAGTTAGATGCGACAACTCCACCGGTGACGTCATCCGTCTCGATCTCGGTTGCGGAATGCTACAAGGTACACTTCATCCTGACATCTCCCTCTTCAACCTCACACACCTTACTTTTCTTGATTTGGGATTGAACAAACTTAATGGGACATTGCCATCTTGGCTGTTTACTTCCCCCTCTTTAGAAGAACTCTTTTTAGATTATAAAATGTTCAGTGGAAATGTTCCTTTTGAGTCATTTGCTCTTCCATCATTAAAAGTGTTATACCTCAGTGACAATCAGTTAGGTGGCCAAATTGATGTGCAAACATTTCGACAACTCACCAACCTCACTGACCTAGGCCTTTCATATAATAATTTTAGTGGTGAATTGGAGTTGGATACATTGTTATCAAGCCTCAAAAACCTTGAAGTTCTCGATCTCTCATACAGCGGTTTCTCTGTTACAACAAAGAATGCCAATCATTATGTCAACCCTGGTTTTAGATACTTAGATTTGGCCTCTTGCAAGCTAAAGGTGATTCCGAATTCATTTCGAGCCATGAAACAACTTGAAATATTAGATCTCTCTAGCAACGAAATCCATGGCCAAATTCCTCATTGGGCAGGGGAGATAGGAGGTCATTATGGGTTGAAATATTTGAATCTCTCACATAACTTCATATCAGGCTTGCCACAATTTCAATGGTATGGATTAGCTTCCCTGTATCTGCAGTCCAACTTGATTGAGGGGCCATTCCCTCCATCAATTTGCAACATGAGCAACCTACACTATTTGGATATGTCCAATAATCAATTTGCAACATGAGCAACCTACACTATTTGAATATTTGGACATGGGTGGAATGTATTACTCATTCGTTGTTGCGGTGAAAGGGGTGAATCTAGATTTTCCACAAATTTCGGTTGATTACACAATTATTGATCTGTCCAATAACACATTTGAAGGAGAGATCCCAGACGTTATTGGTGGTCTTAATTCGCTAATAGTGCTCAACTTGTCCCACAACAGCCTCAATGGTCCAATTCCACATGCTCTGGGGAATCTTACAGAGATAGAGTCGTTAGACCTATCTTCAAACCAACTCTCAGGAGAGATCCCACAAAGTCTTGCAAGAATCAACACTCTTGAAGTTTTAAATCTCTCGCAAAACCGTCTCGTGGGCCGTATTCCAGATGGAACACAATTTAACACATTTGAAGAGAAATCTTTTGAAGGGAATCTGGGACTATGTGGGCTTCCGATAACCAAAAAGTGCAGCGAGCATACACACAAACAAGAGCTTGAATCACATGAGGAGGAGAGTGGATTTACATGGGAAGTAGTGACGTTGGGATATGGATGTGGGACCTTACTTGGATTGGTGATGGGATATCTAATGTTGTCAACAAGAAAAGTCAAGTGGTTCAACGCAATTGCTGATGCAACAGAGAGTTTGGTCTTGAAGAAGAAGAGAAGACATGTTTATATCGGGAAATGACGTTAGATAATCGAAGGTATGATATTTCTGATGTGATAACATAGAATTTGAGGTTAAGTTGCATTGTATAAGGCCATAAAAGACAATTCCATTGACCCTGCTGCTGTTACGCAGATGTGTGCTTCCCCATATTTTCTTCAAATCACAAAATTTATGCATTAACTGCTACATGTTATCCTTTTAATGCTAAAGAGTAATGATTGCTTACATTCAGTCAATAACAAACTGGTATGTCTTTTCAGGATCCAAACTTTATCTATAATTGGTAGAATTTAATGTTTGGCAATTCCTTATCGACAGATAAAAAGACCATCTCTGGACTGCCGAGTTTTCCATTATTATCCGAAGAGGATATTCTGAGGCACTGTTTTAGAAAAAGTCATCACATGCAAAGTCTCTCTCTAGATTGCTATATGTTTGGTGGGAGGCGATTTCACTTGAAGCTCGATATTTCATAATGCAAGTAGCCTTGTGGATAATACAGTTCCATACAGCTTTAGCTCTATAAACAAGTCCCCGTTGTTATAGTTCACTTACGTTATTGTGTTGTATTGCCGGCCTTGAAGACAAACGATATGTATGTCCGAGTAAATAACACATGGTTACATCTTTTTGCCATCTAATTTTATTGGTCTTTTGTTCTGATTTACGGAAGATGAGTACTTATTTTTGCTTTTCTGTTACAGCAGTTGTGAGATAATTTAGAAATTAGTTGACAGTTTAGTTGATGACCTAATGGTACACTATATAGCACACTTTCTGACCTATCAAACAACCTAAGTTGTATACGGTCATGAATAATATAAGAAAACCTTAGAAGGGGCACAAGATGACTGAGGCAATGACAATAAAACTAGCGGTCTGAAAATGGCTGGACGGGTCAGGTAATGGGTCAAAATGAGTTTGGGTCACGGGTTGAACCGTTACTTTTTACCAATTCCCCCTCTCTCCCCTTTTTTGGATTACTGAAATTTCAGAATATAATATCTGTTATATGCCTATTTCTAAAACCAAAGGTGACAAACAGGTGTGGAAAATAAAAGTTATAGCCGATTTTGTTTATTACTAATTTGGTATAAACTTGAACCGAAAAGTCTAATGTTTTACCCTTAGGTAATCGTGTATTTGTGTGGCTGAACCTTCAATATAATTCGTCATGTTTCTATTATATTGATGGTCATGGGATACTCGCCTTTAGCAAAAGTATTATGACATAACTTGTAGCATGGCTATGCTGCTTATTAATACCAAGAATAATTTGTTAGATAAGAGCTCCAGTCGTGCGCTTTAGCAAAAGCTCGTTTTGTACACTGGAGCCACAAACATACTCTACACTTTTGGTGGACACGCTGTCACAGTGTTAGTATTCAGTCCTAAATTAAAGTTTAGTTTTCTTTTTCAAGTCAATTTAGGTTAATAATGACTTGAGTTACATGTTTATTGCAGTGAAATAACGCACGAGATGTGGAAGCCACAGAAATTTAAGTACATATATCTGTTTGCAACATTATATGTGTCCACATTAACACTCGCATCAGCTGCTGCAATGTATTGGGCCTTTGGTGATCAACTTTTAAACCACTCCAATGCTTTTTCCCTTCTGCCAAAAACTCGTTTTCGTGATACAGCCGTTGTCCTTATGCTCATCCATCAGGTATAACTGCTTGAATGGTTAACTGACTTACTACGGCTGTTTGATTCTGTGTTGACCGATTTGTGTTTGTTTTGCTTGGCTTATCTTTTGCAGTTTATAACATTTGGTTTTGCGTGTACTCCGCTGTACTTTGTGTGGGAGAAAGTAGTGGGAATGCATGATACAAAGAGCATATGTTTACTGGCATTGGCTAGGTTGCCAGTTGTGATTCCAATTTGGTTCCTAGCCATCATCTTCCCGTTTTTTGGTCCAATCAATACGGTTGTTGGGGCTTTGTTGGTTAGCTTCACTGTCTATATTATCCCTGCTCTAGCCCATATGCTTACTTACCGAAAGGCTTCTGCTCGCCAGGTAATCCATCCGCACTGTCACTAAAATCTCAATTTCTAGTAGATACAGACTAAGAAACCCACAGGTAATCAAAACTAGAGGTGAAAATGGGCAGGTTGAGTTACAAGTCAAAATTAGTTCGATTAGAACGGGTAAGTTTTGATACGGGTAAAAACAAGCTGGGTTGGTTAACCTTAGTTGGTCAATAACCAATCAGTGTGTCAAATATGTTATTTATAAAATAATCCAAGTTTTTACATTTGACTTGTTAGACCTGTTAGAGATAAAACCTAACCTCAACCGACCCATTCACAAGTGAGCGGGTCAAAATCGTGACCTCTAGTACTCAAATAAAATCTGCATATAAGTTGGTGATTTTGTTTTAAATTTGAAATGGGTGTTTAGGCTGCAAGTACTGTACAATACATATGCAAAACCGAATAAATAGATCACATCACATGAATATTTTCGAGATTAGAAATGTACCTTCCATTCATACCTTTATAATTAAGGGGTTGAAAGTGGGAAAAGACCAAGTTTGGTGACATTTCAAGTGCAGGTTAAAAATGGCTTGATGAACCATTCCTTTCGCCCACGCACCGGCCCCATTTGATGCATTAGTGATCAGTCACATTCTTGCTGCACTTAATCAATCTAAACATTGAGCTGGCTCAGTGACCCACTTACGTTCAAACCTAACCATATATCGAGTGGCTCACCTTAAGCTTGTTGTATGCAGAATGCTGCGGAGAAGCCACCATTTTTTCTGCCTAGCTGGACGGCCATGTACATTGTGAACATTTTCATCTTGGTTTGGGTTTTTGTGATTGGTTTTTGGATTTGGAGGGTGGGCCAACCTGACAAATTTCATCAAACAAGTAGATACATTCGATTTATTTGCAAAGTGTTACCAATTCAAGCCTCCACCACCACTCCCTCATAACCATTAAGTTTAATGATTTTGGTTCGTTGGTTGCTTTTCTTTGACATGGTCTTTTGTTTTAGTCTAGGGCTAATATATGATTCTAGTGTCTAAAATGGTCGGTGTTGAATTTATTTAGTTATGGTCGATATATAGCATAGGTTTGCTTTTACTTTGGTTGTGACAGTTTTATGAGTAAATCCACTTAAAGTCGTTTTGATATTTGGGATGTTTAATGGTTTTGATATCTTTGTTGTTCAGTGACCGGAATAATTTGTCTCTTAAGTATAACTTGTTCGACTTAACAACCAACGCAAGCCCACTCACAGCTCATAGACTTTGATATGTGTCATCCATTTTTGTTATTCACATATGAACGCACGAGAATATTTTCGCGTTGTACCAATTGTCCTTGAAATCAGTCATGTTACATGATGAAAAAGTAAAAAACAACATGATTAGCAATCCACATTGTATGATCCTGGATGGTGGTTGCAATTAGCAACACCATCTTTCATAAGCTACAATATCGTTTCTCTGCTATTTTTCTCATAAGTGTAGCTCATTAACTCGACTACTTATTTATTTGAGCTACATGGTCTCTATCTATATATTTTCTTTCTTGCTGGGATAGTTTGAATTTTTTGAGCATCTGCCTGTGACAACTTCTATTTTCATGTAATATGAACAAACATAAAAATTGTCGATAGATAATTTGGTTGCAGCATCCAAGAATAATTTTCTAGACTATTTTTTGGAACACTTCAAGAAACTTTGAGCGTTAAAGTATCCGAGAGGTTTGAAGATTTTTTTATAAATTTAAAAGAAATCTTAACCAAATGATTTGTAGCGAACAATACTTTATTTTCTGTGAGATTGCTCCATAACTAAATATTTGTCGGTCTAACTTTTATTAAAGACATGCAAGATTATTTTATGGTGCATACTAATGACATTCTTAGTTGCCTTTTGGAAAGAAACTAAGGGGCCGTTTGGTTCGAGTATATTGGGGCAATTTGATGGAATTTACATTTTAAATACCTTAAAATATTGTGTTTGGTAGAGACACTGGGGGTATTAAAAAATCTATAAATTGCTCACAGTGAGTATATTAAAATTGCCTCATAATGACAAGCATTCAAATATCCGGCTATCAAGCTGCAACATTTGGGTCCACCATACAATAAAATAACACACATACTGCCAAATTTTTTAGTTTAATGGCTCACAAATTTAACAAAATTTTGACACCTGTACCTTTAGGTCCCGCCAAAAGTACATTAAAACAATTTCAATTAAAAGGGGTAATAATGAAATTGATATTCAAAATTCTTTCTATGATAAATATCACCAACTAAACACGTACCACCATTTTAAATCCCATAATTAAGAATTTCTCAAAATTCTGAATTTAAAGTACCATGATTTGAAATCTGTGAACCAAACGCCCCCTAAAAGAAATTTTGGTACAATATTTTAGTAAATTTAAATTTTAGAGTATCGAACACGATAGTTTGACACTTTGACATGTCACACTATAGCGCATCACCAAACTAAAAAATCTTTTTGTATATTAAACTTTGAGTATATTGCGTTTTTGGTCCTCGTGGTTTGGTCAAATTGCATGTTTGGTCCCTATTATTTCGAAAGTATAGCGAACATCTCTGTTTTGAACTCTGACTTGCGTATGTCCCTAGCTAAAGTTGAATGACTAAAATACCTTGTGCTTCTTCCCTTGAATATTCACATGAATTTATATTTTTCTTTTTACAAAGTAGATGAACACCAAGAACATAAATCCGAACCACCAAACCAAAATTAACCGATTTTCATAATTTATCATTAGAGTTTTGTTACATCCACAAAATGTATACAAAAGAACATCCACAAAATTGAGTTGGCTATGTGTGATTGGTGGAATCAAAAAGAGAAAGAGAAATACTTTGGTTGCAGCATCCAAGAGTTCTTTTCTAAACAATATTTTCTGGAACACTTTGAGAAACTGTGAACGGTAAAGTATATGAGAGGTTTGAAGATGTTCTTATAAAATTTAAAAGAAATTTTAACCAAATGATTAGTAGCGAACGATACTTTATGCTGTGTGACATTGCTTCATAACTAAATATTTGTCGGTCTAACTTTTATTAAAGACATGCGAGAAAATTTTAAGGAGAAAATTTTATGATGTATACTAATGACATTCTTAGTTGCCTTTTCCCTCTTTTTTACAAATTATACTCCTGATTATTCTTGTATTTTTTTTTAATTTTTATAATTTTGTTTATATTTTTACAAACTATAAATTTGAAAATACGGATCAGAAAAATATAAAGTTTAATAAGTCAGAAGTATTAAACTAACAAAAAATACAGAATAGAAACTAATAAAAACAGTGTTGTACTGCAAACAGAGTATACAAGAAATGGAGGATGTAAAAAATACACAAAAGAGTGGGCAAAGGGGAGTACCAATAAAATAACCAAAAAAAAAATCTTAATACAATATTTTAGTAAATTTAAATTTTAGAGTATCAAACATTGATAATTTGACACTATGATATGTCACACTACATTGCATCACCAACCTAAATTTTTTTTTTGTATATTAAATTTTGAATAAATTGCATTTTTGGTTCGGTTGACCAAATTACATGTTTGGTCCCTATTCTTTCAAAAATTCAGCGAACATCCCTATTTTAAACTTTAGCCTGCATATTCAATCCCTAATCTTCAACAACTAAATCACCAAAACCCCCTGATTTCAACAACAATAATAACCACCACCACCATCCACAAGATCTGTCATCACGGCCACCACCATCGTCCACCAAGCAACGACAACACCCATACCATTCAATGTGGACCATTTCTTATATCATCCTTGCGGGTAGAGTACCATACCATCACATGTTGATCTATAAAAGCTAACAGTTAGTTTATAAAAGGTTATTTTTTATTTGTTGATGTGGGTGTTTTTGATAGTTAGGTTTTGTTCATTTTGGTTTTGTAAGTGTTTGATGAAGTTTTTGTTTCAAAATGAATGCTTTTCTGAAAATAAATGAAAATGGGAGCGAACAACATGATGATGATGGTAAGCTTTAAGTTAATAATGTGTATGTGGAAACTACTTTTTAGAAACATCCCCTGCACATTTTAGATGGTTCTGGGCAGTGTTCTTTTGATACACGGCATCGCTGTAGTAATGTTGTCATTTAGCCCCCATAACCATGAAAACCTACATTACCATCATAGCCTCTTATAACCATTAAAACCTACATTACCATCAAAGCCTCCATTACCATTATAGCCTCCAGAACCAGGAGGTTGGTAATAGTCACCTGCTCCGTTCGCGTTGTTAGCTGCGTCTGAATTATGACTATCTTATTAGAAAGGTAAAGACGATGTAACTTCATCGAAGTTCTTGGTTTCCATTAGAAGATTCAGTTATGTCTTTCATCCATTTGATACTTGTCTCATTAGGTCATTCGGATTTGTTGCTCAACCAGATGGTGAGCCTACCTATAGAATTTAGTAAATACAAAGTGCATTGGCTAGTTAGCGGAGTAGAATGGGTAATTTTAGCACGGGTCAAAATGGGCGGTCGGGTTAACCTGCAAACACTTTTTCATCCATCTTTATTAATGCGTTATATATGATTACAAAAACTATACTGTTACAATTAACTACAACTTGATGAACAATGCCATCTAGGAGGTTGTGCCCATTCAACCTGTTTCTTAGCTAATTATTGCCATTTTACCCATTTGACCCGGCAGAATTAAAACATAATCCAAATTAACCTGTTGAATGTATGATGTATGTTTGAAATATATTCTACCCTTATATGCACACAAACGTTAAATGATCTGTTCGCATTGGTCTTTGATAGGTGTTTCCCAATGGATGTTCTGAAGGCAAATGTAACAGGATGACAGGGTTGTTTCCATCAACTCATCTAGAAAGGCAAGATATTCAAAAATCCATCTAAGTACAGCATATCTACAATAGCTTTTGTCTTTGTTATAGTGTTATGGAACTATATGATAATAGCTGATGTATTACTTTATGTAAATGCAATCAGTAGCACTTGTCTGCGTATATTGGAGTGATGAACAAGGTCTTGTACATGCTGCTGGAAATTGTCACTTGTTTTGTTATATGATATAGTCATATAAGTTTTTACAATAGCTGGTATTTGATTATAACGGATGTTGAAGGCGAAGCTAAGTGGAATTGTAGTCTGTAGAAACATGAAGTATCTAATATTCGAGGTAATTGCATTTTTGGTCCCTGTGGTATGGCCAAATTGCAAGTTTGGTCTCTAAAACTTTGAAAGTGCAATAATAGTCCCCATTTTGAAGTTTAGATTGCATTTTTGGTCCTTGGTCGATGTGAAATGACCTAATTACCCCTGTCTTCCTTGAATAAAACAAAGGGTATTTTAGTCATTTCATTTTATCCAGAGACCAAAAATGCAATCCAAACTTCAAAATGAAGACTATCCTTGCACTTTTAAAGTTTTAGGGATCAAACCTGCAATTTGGCCATACCACAGGGACCAAAAATGCAATTAACTCCTAATATTCTAATACCAAGTATCTAATATTCTAATACAAAGTAGAAGCTGTTGGCTTATAAGGCAATGCCAGTGACCCTGCTGTTAATCATCTTCCCGATTTCAAAGTTTTTGGTGTATCTCGTATTTTGACTCCCAATTGGTCATGTCCTTCAATTTAAATAATCATCCACATGAAAATTTAACATACAAACTGCTCCTTATGTCGCGTGAAAAACGGACACAGTTACATGAACATATTTAGGGTAAATATACATCTGAATACGTTAAGAGCGACAGGCAAATCAAAACAAAATATTAATTATATGAGATGACATAATAATAGATATGTTTTTACTTTAAAAGGTTATGTTAGAATTTAGAAAGTCTTGTTTTGTTCAATAAAAGCCATAGACTTCTTCAATTGATCATCTGGAATTTGATTGTTAAATGACGCATGCACTTGCTGGACTAATTGCCGCTAGTAATCTAAGCCTTTTTGTCATCACCAACCCCCTCCTTTTTTTCCTTCATATATTCAATTTTCCTATTCTTTATTTTCATGAAGCGATGCCTTTCTTATTGATGCTGTTTGGTTGTTTACAGGAAGATGAAAATCACAATTGGTAGTGTTGATCATGGTCTATACAAAGTACTTGACAATTCTATTAGGCCCAACTATGCTGCACTCCGGAAGGTTCACCTTGCAATTTCATGAATATTAATGACCTATCAATTTATCTATTATCACTTTCTCACATCCATTTCGCATGTTACCGCTTTAGAGCGTCATTAGTCTCTGCACTGTATGGCTTGCTTACAGGCTTTAGTACTCGCGGATGCAAATGGAATAAAGGAAAATTGCTTGAAATTGGGTGCTGCTGAGGATTTGTATGCATTGTTTGCAGGGACTCTTATAATGAGACCTTGGAATAGGGTTATTGATCCTGCCGTTGATCATCTTGCCATTAAGGCAATGCCACTGACCACTCAGAACTGCAGGTTAGCTTACATTATACAAGGCTATGCCAGTGACCCTGCTGTTAATCATCTTCCCCATTTCAAAGTTTTTGGTGTATCTCGTATTTTGATTCCCTACTGGTCACATCCTTCAATTTAAGTAATCATCCACATGAAAATTTAACATACTAACTGCTCCGTATGTTTAAGGTTAAGTGGGAAGCTTTTATGTGGTTTAGTTGTTATTGTGTGCTATTGTTTATGAAAATTGAGCATCTGTATCTTAATACCCAAGTGTTATGGCTCTATCGGCTAATAGAACCTTTTTCTTGTTTTGCAGATGTATGCTTCGCTATATTTTCCTCAAATCACAGAACTTCTGCATAAACTGCCACGTGTCATCCTTTTAATGTTAAAGACTAATGATTGCCTGCGATCAGTCAATAACGCATTGGTATGGCTTTTGCCAATCTAATTTCATAACTGTCTTTACTTTTCGACATAATATCTATAATGGTTAGCATTTGATGTTTGGGTATTACTTTTCGACATATAAAAAAGACCCTCTGGAGTCTTTCATTATTATAGGAAGAGTTTCTTCTGAGGCACTGATTGAGGAAAAGTTGTCACATGCAAAGTCTCTCTTTAGCTTGCTACATGTTTGGTTGGAGGAGATGTCCGTTTTCTCATAATGCAAGTAGCCTTGTGGAGACTGCAGTTTTGTACAGCTTTGGCTCGGTGAACACAAAATCAGTCTCAGAAATCATACCGAAAGAAATCGTTGGGTGTTCGGTCCTTATTGGTTTTTGATTCAAAAGTAGTGCATTCTTTGGCTTCAAGCCCCATTCCTAACCCGTAATAGTACGGGGAATTCAATAAGCTGGCCAAGCAACAGGTACACACATACCTGAATGACGGGGAAATATAAAGGCCAAAATGTTATTCTTTCTGGACAGAGCATAGATGATGACTGTAGTTTTGTGCCTCATATCCTCAAAATATGAGATGTGGGTCTATGGTTTTATTTATTAACTGGTAGTGTGAAACTTGTTATATGCTTCATTAATATCAAACCAAAAATCAACAAAGAGATTTAGATTTTACTGATCCATTTAAACTCATTCTAACACTTAGACATGTTACAGCATTTTCTCGAATCCAAATAATCTTAACAGCCCCAATTAAAATTCCGTCCCAGAAACATGATGTCTTGATCATATTGTTTTAAGGTGTAGACGCGATACGTGCGATTTAGTTTAGGAAAAATTTAGAAACCAATTAACTAGACTGTAATCCAAACAAAACTTAATAAATGCCAGTTCACATGTTTTAGTTTGTTTCTACTTACAGATATCCAATCTTATTAACCGGCTGGTTCACTACGCACTTATTTTACACTATTAACCTCATAACCTCAACCATAACTCATACTTTCACCGTCAGTTTAAATAAACTAAATCTATTAAAATGAAATCCAATGTCGAAGCCGAGAATAACATTTACCGGATCATAAACTAAACATTTCACCTACAGAAGCTAACAATCACAGATTTAAGTCATCATATTGCACAATAATATGCAAACATAGCACATTAAGTTCCGAACATCACATTATGTAGCTAAATAAGCAGAATGTACTAAACGGCTGGTTCACGACACACACGTTTAACACAGTTCACTTTATAAGCTCAATCCTAACTCATACTTTCACCCTAAAATTGAACTATGGGTTCCAATACCGTCTTCCACGGTGTATGGGGAGGTTAAGACGTAGACAGCCTTACCCCTACCTGAGGTAGAGAGGCTGCTTCTGGTTCTACCAAAGGTAGAAAAGGACCTCCGGCCTTGCAAGGGGTGAGGATTGAATCCTTGACCTCTTTCTCTAGAGACAAGAGTGTTAAAGTGAACTGAATCTATCAAATCAAATCACATATCGAAGCCGAGAGTAACAATCACCGGTTCATAAACTGAACATTTCACCAACAAAAGCTAACAATCACAGATTTAAGTCATCATATTGCACAATAATGTACTGACATTGCACATTAAGATCAGAACATCACATTATGTAGCTAAATAAGCAGAATGTACTAAACGGCTGGTTCACTACGCACACATTTAACACTGTTCACTTCATAAGCTCAACCATAACTCATACTTTCACCCTCAAAATAAACTGTAAATCTAAAAAAACTCAAATCACATGTCAAAGCCGAAATTATCATCTACCGGATCATAAACTAACATTTCGCCTACAGACGCTAACAATCACATGTCTAAGTCATATTAGGATCAGAACATCACATTATGTAGCTATATAAGCATAAAATACATAATTCATTCGGACGGAGCTTCAATTGCATATTAGGATCACGGATGTGAGTCATATTACACAATAAAAAATAAAAACAATTAGCGTTTCAATTCTTCGAAAAACACACAATTCGTTCAGTTAGGGCTTCAATTCAATCACTAAAGCACATGAAATAAACTACTTAGCGATCATTAAACACAAAACTAAATAGCTAGGGTTTGAATTCATACCACCGATTGTCTTCATAAATAAGTGACGGTTATCGGTCCGTATGATGAACGGTAGCGCGTCAAGACGTTTCTGTTCTTCTTTAGTAAGAACTTCATTTACGTGTCCAGAACCTTCCTTCGCTTTCTTCTTTCGACAACAGCTCGCTTTGCGACAACAATCCTTACACGAATTACAATCACCTGTTTCACCCTTAACCTTCTTGTCGGGACACTTTACGGAACTTTCCTTCGCATGAGGACAGCCTTCGCAACATTTTTCTTCCGGAGAATCAGTTTTACGAGCTTCCCGTGACATTTTGAATTTTGATCCAAATGAAATGAGGGGATGGCGGGAGGTTTTATTGGAGTCTAAATTCTTTTTGTTTGCAGTTTGGTCCCTAGACGTTCACCAGTTGTGTTTATTTGGTTCAAACATATGATTTTTATCTTTTATTTTACATTCAAGTCTTTATACTTTCACCAATATAGCAAAGTGAGCGATTCGTCAGGATGACGTGCTTGTGGTTTGACTTTGACCAAAAACATTACTCCGCTACTTATGAGAAAGTTTGTGATAAGTCAAAATTAAAGTTATTTTGACTGTTTGGTGTGTACTTTACGCTGCGTTCTCGAATTTATTTTTGAAAGAAAAGGAAAGAAGTGGGCAGAAAACAAAATAAATTCGTGTTCTCGAGTTTTTTTTAGGACTTAAGAGAAAAGAAGAGAAGAATAATTTTGGCTAAACTTCTCTCCAAAACTTTCTTCTCAAAAATTGGATGATTTAGAGAGAAGTTATATTAGGAAGCTTTAAATAAACAAAATTACATAAATGACCTAATAAAAACATAATTTTTAGAGTAAACTCCAAAATACATCCTTGTGGTTTACCCCGTTTCGCACCATACATCCATCTCGCAAAAGTTTCAACAAATACATCACTCCGTTAGTAAAAGTTAACCTATATACATCCCTCAGTTAAAATAAGGACTAATGGTACAAATTATTTCTCCGTTATCTCCTAACGAGATGGATAATGTTTATACCGTTAATCCTCTGGGTTAACGGTATTTGCACCGTTAGTCCTTTTATACGTTTACTTTCGTTTTTTATGTTCTTTTCCATTTTTTTACGTTTTCGTCCATTTTTTTATGTTTTCGCCCGTTTTTTTACGTTTTCTTCCGTTTTTTTACGTTTTCGGCCGTTTTTTTTTACGTTTTCGTCCGTTTTTTAAGTCTTTATCCGTTTTTAAACGTTTTCGCCTGTTTTTTTACGTTTTCGGCTGTGTCTTTTTTACGTTTTCGTCTGTATTTTTATGTTTTCGTCCTTTTTTCACGTTTTCATAAGTTTTTATCCATTTTCATACACTTTTATTGGTTTTCGTCTATTATTCTACGTTTTCGTTCGTTTTTCTTATGCTTTTATCCGTTTTAATTCATTTTATACATATAATATGTATGAAAACGGATAAAAATGTATGAAATGGATAAAAACGTATGACAATGGATAAAAATTAGGAGTGGCAATCGAGTCGTGTTCGTGTTAACCTATTCGGGTTTGCGTGTTGGCGGGTTGGTATAACCTCTAACCAAACACGACCCATTTATTAATCGTGTTAAGAAACTCAACCCTAACCCATACCTGCATAACACGTGTAACCCATTTATGACTCGTTTAACCTATTTAACTAAATAGATCAAGTAGTGAATAAGGTTGATGATTTGTTATTTTAACTAGTTTAAATGCGAAAATGATATAAAGATCTAAAATATAATAAAAATAACATACAAATAATTATACGACAATTTTCAGAGTTATTACTTATAAGTGTCGATTTCAATGATATTTGAGGTATAATCGTAATTCACTCATATTAAGTACATAAAAAATACATTTAATCAACATCTAAAAAACTATGTTATATATTTTATTTTTTGAGTCTTGTATACTTAAACGGGTTCACGGGTTGACCTATTTAATATTTACTCAACCCAAACACAACCCGTTTATTAAACGGGTTAGACGGGCTGACCTATTTTTGACCCAACCCTGTTTATCCTCAACCCAAACCCGTTTAACTTCGTGTCGTTTAACGTGTCGTGCCAAGAATTGCCTCCCCTAATAAAAATGTTTCTGTATCGATTTTAAATAACGATTTTGATCCATTTCTGGTCGGAATCTTCAAAAGTGTAAAGCACTAAAGTTGTCCGGAATTATGTTTTACATCAAGACTCGCGAGATTTTAACCTGAAAATTCAAAAAAGGACGAAAATGTAAAAAAAAACAGAAGAAAACGTAAAAAAAACATACGAAAACGAAAAAAAACATACGAAAACGTAAAAAAACGGGCGAAAACATAAAAAAACGGGCGAAAACGTAAAAAAATGATGAAAACGAAAAAAACGGGCGAAAACGTAAAAACGGGCGAAAACGTAAAAAAAACGGAAGAAAACGTAACAAAGGACTAACGGTGCAAGTACCATTAACCCAGAGGACTAACGGTGTAAACATTATCTATCTCGTTAGGAGATAACGGATAAATAACTTGCACCGTTAGTCCTTATTTTAACTGAGGGATGTATATATGTTAACTTTTACTAACGGAGTGATGTATCTGTTGAAACTTTTGCGAGAGGGATGTATGGTGCGAAACGAGGTAAACCACAGGGATGTATTTTGGAGTTTACTCTAAGTTTTATATATTACTAAGGGGATAATTGTAAATTCATTTGTTATCTCTTTTTTTCTCTCATAACTCGGGAACATGATATAAAAAATTTAATTTCATTCATCTCCTCTCTTTTCTGCCCATTTTAAACTCTTCTCTTCTTTTCTTTCATTTCAAAATCTTAGGAACAGAGTGTTAGTCCCTATGCTCTCTTTTAAATTCTATTCCGTATTTGACAAAAGTACAATTAGTTTGGTTGTTTACTTTAGTCCCTAGAGGCCTAGACATTTGTTGTGTTTGGGAACGGGTTTATAGAAGTTTGAGCGATTAAAATATAGAAAATCACTTAAAAATGTAGTAAATTTATCCATTTTTTTAATTGTGTGTGACCATGTTTTTTAATTAACTCATCAAACTTTTGAATTTCGACTTTTGTGTGTTTTTAGACATGCAAAATAATCATTTTACCCTTATTATTTTTTTTTAACCACTCTAATGAAAGCAAATTATAAAATAGTCATTTTACATGCGTGAATACATACAAAACTCGAAATCAAAAGTTTAGGGTAAAAAAAAGAAAACAAAAGATGGCTACATACAACTAAAAAAATCGATAAATCCATTATATTTTTAAGTGATTTTCCTTTCAAATAATCTATTTTTGTAGAATAAATTTTTAGCTCACGTACCAAAGTGACACATAAAGCAAAGTACATTACAAGTACTATATTATGCCCTAAACCTTCTTAGGAATGAATAAGCCTTGTATTCCCATTCTACATGGATCTGGTATCATAAGTCATATCCTTTCTACTTTTTCGGGAAAATCGGTTTTCGGGGTAATTAGTTAAGTTACATAAAAAAAATTAGAATATTATTGATAAACACACAAAAACTTAAAACACGTGAAATTAAGCTGTGTTATAAATTTAATGAACAAGAACACAAGAATGAGAGAGAAAGATAATTCTTATTATTGAGATGTATTCATAATGTTACAATATGAGGTATTTATAAGGCATAGGAAAACCATAACTTGTTAATCAAGACTAGGATGAATAGACATAAGCCCATAAGCTCATAATATTTTACAATACTCCTCCGTAGATATTCATCGTTCATTATACTTCATAAATTGCCTCATCAAAAACCTTTTATCAAGAAAAACCCAGTGGGATAAAAAAAACTTGATGAAGGGGAAAAGAGTGCAGTGCGCATAATGCTCCTCCTCAATTTAATGTATATATATTTCAAGCATCGAATGCTAATCTTCTGAACGAGTTGCTCAAATACTTTTGTTGGCAACAACTTTGTAACGAAGTCCACCAAATTGTTGATGTTAAGAATAAGTCCTGCAAAGATGACAAAATATACGTGTAGCTTCCAACCCAATATCAAATGCATTGGTTAGAAAACATACATTGCTAATACAAATATTAAAAAGAAAAAAATACACTCTCTTAACGCATATTAATTATTAAAATCTTAGTTGCACTTATGTATGGTACTTGAGGATCAATCATTTTATAGAGACATGTGCAAAATCAATTTATATAATATGCTTCCAAATGAATTTTTTTATCCATATATTCAATTTGATCAAGTAGAGTTCTCGAGTACTTTATTAATTGCTTCAAGAAGTTGAAGTTGCTAGACATGCTTGAGGCATTATATATCCTTTATGGAATGTGAGAGCTCTAATAAAACTCATCTTGAGCGAATTAAATACTTATGTATTAACTGTCTCATAAAATATCAATAAAATATTTACATCTACCATGAGATAATATGTCTTTTGATAATCAACTTCGTATTTTTTGTGAATTTATTTATTCACAGTTCATGTCTTAAAAGACATAACTTTAGAGCTCTTATTTTGCATTCACACAAATACTGGTGTATATCCAATATATTTTACACATTTATGTGTCCGGACTTCATGTCCCAAGACTTCTCGTATTTTTATGAGATTGATTCTTTTCACGTTGGCCAAGCGTTCCATTGAGTGCACTTTTGAATAACAATTGATTTATGATCCTCATTATGCATAATATCAAGAGCTATATTGTATGTAAACAAATTTATCGACGTCGTTTTGTTTCGATTCCATATGATTTTAGACATCATAGAATTTATTGAGATCTCATTAGCTATTTGAGGTTCGTTTGGAACTTTCATGTCTAGTATCTCTTTATGAGACTATCATGGGGTCTTTTATACCTCGACTAACCATCTTATTTTCATGCTCCATATTTTTCATCAAGGATTTTAGCCTGGAATCGATTAGTCTATCATGCTTGAGGCATGTCATAGCAAACAGTGTCCTTGAGGAACAAAGTATAACTTGGGGCATGAGTAGTTTTTTTTTTTGGCCAATGCATATGTATGACTATTAGATTATTCATTGAATCTAATTCATAAAATTTCTTTTGAGGATCAATAGAATATGATAATTCATTCCGAATTTTCAACTACTTCTTCACTCCTCCTGAAGGAATTATCCTTCTTCTATATCCCATATCTGCATTTAGGTGGAGTAATTTGAGTATGTATTGCACAAAAGAAATAGAAATGGAGATACTTGGTTTCTAACCAAAACCATTTATAAAAGGAGGCTTTATAATAACATGTTGGCATGATACTAATTTTAGTATGGCCCCATACCACAACAAAGAGTTTTTCTCTCATTATCATTGGATAATTTAGAAGTAATTCATCACATATTCACAATGAAATACTTACTCTGGAATATTATGCTCGCATTTTATTTGGTCGAGCTATTAATCATGCAAACATGAAGTTGCGATGTTGATTACCATTTAGACGATGCATCGATTTTCAACTCTAAATGGTTCATCCAATGGATGTGTATGCCTACATGCATCCATTAGTTTTCTTTCCAGAATATTTAGAGATTGAGTCTCCAATCTAGTTGATGGTTGAATAATCAACTTGCTTTGTGAGAAAAACAACATAAGAATGAAGAATCTTATTATTGTATAGTTTTCGCATCATTAACGACTCGGGATGGTATAACCGGTCATGCCAAAAAAAAAAATTTTAATTGTGGTCCATAAACTTATGGTATGACTTGTGATTATCTTCCACAATATATGTATAATGCATGTCGGGGAAGATACAAAAGAATATAATGCATTCTTAGTATTAAACTTTGTTCCTCACGATAATTTTATATTTTCTTTTACGGAGCATTCATGTATATCTCACAATCTATTTGCATAGATTTTAACATCAATGAAGATAGTGTGTAATATATTTTACACACTTGTATTTTTCATACATGACATCTTTATTTGCTCCCTTCTTATTTTGCCACGTCTAGTGGTTAGTCCTTTTTCATATTAGTTCAACCATATCTTTGATCATGATATATGATCTTTAGACATTTATCATTATATAATCACATTCGCGTGAGGGAATGGAGATCCATACGTCGGTCATTTCATCACATTCACTTGAGGGAATGGAGATTTATTATGATCATCTTTATCACATTCACTTTAAGGGAATGGAGATCTTTATGTTGATTATTTAATCGACCACGTCCATGATAAATATCATCATGATTGTCACATTCATTTTAAGGAATGAACGAATAGTTGAACTACTTTTATATTTTTCGTAGAAAGCTCATTGGCTTTTCTTATATATAATATGAGAATTTGACAATATCTCATTATACTTTTCAAACCATGTTCTCGATATTTGCTATTCTATAAGCATGTTCGAGACTTTCAAAATAGAGAATGTTTACTTAAACATCTCATCATCTTTATCATTCAAGTCACAAGATACTTTTTGATTCTCTCGTGAGATCATAATAGAACTTGAGGTTCTATAATTATTTTTTTAACATAACATGAGGTTATGTTATTGATCCAATTGATCAAACCATATTAGAACTTGAGGTTCTAATTACATTTTTTATGTTTTTTTTTACATCATAACATGAGGTTATGATATTGATCTTTATGAAAAGATCACATTAGAACTTAAGGTTCTAATTATATATATATTTTTTTCTTAAACAACAATATGAAGTTGTATTATTTTTATTCTCTCTTTATAGTCACAATAAAACATTATATTGTTCTTGTAAACTAACAAGAAAATAATACAATTCTCTTCTATTATGTGTACTTGTAAAATATAATAAAGAACATTACTGTATGGCGTCTAAAGTCTCATAACTGCTATTATTACTCTTGTCAATGTTGCCGACTAAAAAAATCACACAATACAATATTCATGTAGATTATAAAATTGTATTCATGTAGATTATAAAATTGTATTTATTATATTATATCACCATAATGTGTTCTAACTTGTGTGTGCCAACTAAAAACATTAGTAATGTATACTGGATATTACCTTTTGTACTGAAGCGACCACTTTTAATATAACATATCATAAGAGCAGGCACATTATGTCGTTCACACTCAATGCCATGAATTTCTGCGAACGGCTTTTACTAAGTGACCAAATTCGTGCTGATATCGTGTTATAAATTTAATGAACAAGAACACAGAATGAGAGAGAAAGATGATTCGTATTCATAATGTTACAATAGGAGGTATTTATAAGGCATAGAAAAACCCTAATTTTTTTTTTTTTTTATTAACCTGGGTTCCGACTCGACATTGCGAGCCGACTAATCCCAGGGCGACTACCCTTTGGATAGCCCAGAGTCATCGCAAGTGAACCTCCGTGGCCACATGGGGATTAATTTTCTTCACAAGGTTTGAACCTGGGACCTCCAGGGTCTTTAACCACTTTAGGAGACCAAATCCAAACCATTGGGTCACCCCATGTGGTTAGAAAAACCCTAACTTGTTAATGATGAATAGACATAAGCCTATAAGCCCATAATATTTTACAATAAGTTGATGTTTTTTATGTCATTTTATACAGTAATAAGAAGAAATAGTTTCAACTAATTCATCAAACATTTCTATGAATATAAACTATAGCTTTTTCTAATTATAATATAAGTTTCAACCTCAACTCAAACTCCAGCTAATTTTGTCAAACACACTCATTCACTAGTTGCATTTTATATGTTTTTTTAATAAAACTTTACTTTTCATATTCAAATAATATTATAGATGAAATATTTACCAATTTTACAATATTTTTTTTTATTAAATACCTTTTTTTTTACCAAAAAACTAAAATACCCATAAAATTGTACTATAATAGTAATGATATTGACATGTGTTACTTAAAAATATATACAGACCTATTATACATTAGGTGAAGGTGAAGGTGAAGGTAACGCTGGCATTTAACTAATAAAATTAGGATGAGTATTGCTAAAGCCTTTTACAAATTGTTAAACCGTATGTTTATATTGAAATTGCTTAGTTGTAAATTTATTAATCATCAATATTTATAGAGTACAAAAGCTTATAATGTACCCTAAGCCCACAGATCGGGCTTGGGCTTATATCAGCTAATAACAATATCCTCCTACACACATTATAATATTATATATTTTTTTCCACTCATTCAGTCTATCCATTTAAACCATTAGTTTTGAAACTTGTCAGAATCCTGTTAGGTAGTAATATGAGGATAAGTAGGAACAATTTGTAAAAAGAAATGTAACATTTTCCTATGAATTAAGCTTCTAATAAATATAGGAAATGATAAAACTAGGTACGATGGCAACATAATCAAGTGATTGGGTATTAAATAAAGAAAAATGATTATTGGACCTAATTGTTAGGCCTAAAATGAGACCTACAATTTTGATTGGTTACACCTGGCATTAGTTTAATATTTAAAAAGGATATTTTTTGTTAATACTAATTTACCCTTCTTTAATACTTTAAGTTTTATTTACTGTAATTTTCCTTCTTATATCCTGTATTCCATATACGCCAAAAGTTCTCCGCCATCAAAACCCTAAATCTATTTAATATGATTTTGTTTTAACCACGAACCTGAAATAACATATGATGCAAGTATATATTCATTAATATACTAAATTAATCGTATGAAGAAATTTTTTGTATAATTTGTTGTGTTTCAAAGTAAAGACTATGTCTAAAACTAGTTTTGTTGTTGCTGGTCTTCATTGTATCTTTTTGTTCTTTTTCTTTTGTTTCGATGATACATTTCTTGAGGGATGTTAACTGTAGGTTCCTCCGTTTATCAATGAGTTTCTTCTAGGGTGAAGGCTGAATACATGTAACGAACTTTTCTTAAATTACCCAATGTACGTAACATACTTATTTTAATCTCCGCATACGTATTATACTTTCAAATCTTTAGCAATGTACGTAATATTGACATGTTACCACTTAAAAAAGTTACAATAATGGTCCCTGCCGTTTGCGTTGGCTTTCACCGTTAGTCCTTTGACATTTTTTCACTTAAAAAAGTTACAGTAATGGTCCATGTGGTTTGCTTTGACTTTCACCGTTAGTCCTTAAACTTTCATCTTTTTCATACACGTTTTTATACACGTTTTTACATGTTTTTAAACATGTTTTTACACACGTTTTTATATACATTTTTTACGCATTTTTATGCACTTTTTTTACACGTTTTTATACACGTTTTTTACACATTTCTATGCACGTTTTTATATACGGGTGTATATACGTTTTTCACACGTTTTTTTACATGTTTTTATACACGTTTTTTACACATTTTTATACACGTTTTTTACTCGTTTTTATGCACATTTTTATACACGGTTTTATGTACCTTTTTTGCACATTTTTATACATATTTTTAAAAAACGTTTTTATATACGTTTTATACTTGTTTTTATGCACGTTTTTATACACGGTTTGATTTTACTTTTACCGTTAGTCCTTTGACTTTCATCTGTTTCATACACATTTTTTACACATTTATATACATGATTTTTACATGTTTTATACACGTTTTTATACACCTTTTTACACACGTTTTTATACACGTGTTTTACACACGTCTTTATATACGTTTTTTTACATGAATATATGCACGTTTTTATACACAGTTTTATATACATTTTTATACATGTTTTTTACACGTGCATATACTTTTTATATACGTTTTTTACACACTTTTTTATATACGTTTTTTTACGTGTATATAAAACCGTGCGTAAAATCGTGTATAAAAACATGTAAAAAACGTATATAAAAACGTGTGTAAAAAACGTGTATAAAAACATATAAAAAACGTATATAAAAAACGTATATAAAAACGTATATAAAAAACGTGTATAAAAACATGTAAAAACGTATAAAAAACGGTACATAAAACCGTGTATAAAAAACATACATTAAACCGTGTATAAAAATGTGTAAAAAATGTGTATAATAACGTGTAAAAAATGTGTATAAAAAGTGTATTAAAACGTACATAAAAACGTGTATAAAAACATGTATAAAAACGTGTAAACAACGTGTATAAAAATGTGTAAAAAAATGTATATAAAAACGTGTGTAAAAAACATGTATAAAAATATGTAAAAAAATGTGTATAAAAACGCGTAAAAAACGTATATAAAAAAGATGAAAGACAAAGGACTAATGGTGAAAGTCAAAGCAAACTACAAGGACCGTTACTGTAATTTTTTTAAGTGAGAAAATGTCAAATGACTAACGGTGAAAGTGAATCCAAACGACAGGGACCAATGTTGTAACTTTAAAACTTGGTAACCTGTCAATATTACGTACATTGAACAAAATTTGAAAGTTCTTTACGTACATAAATAATAAAATTTGTATGTTACGTACTTCGGTATATTTATGAAAGTTTGTTACGTATTCTCAGCCTTCACCATTTCTTCTATTTAAAAGGGTTATGGTTTCAGTAAATACCAAATTAATCTTTGTATGCTTACAAATGTGAAAGGTTTCAAATTAATATCAAATTATTCTTTGTATATATATAAACCAAACATATTCCGTTTAGGTCAAGGAAAATTAGGATCGAAGATGTGTAGAAAGAGATGAGAAATCGTTAACAAATCAGAATCAAATATTTCAATTGGAAAGTTATTAGGAAGGGCATACTAGGAAGGAAATGAACATGAGAGGTAATGTTGTGCTTGTGATAATTGTACACTTGAGATAAAATAAAATAAATATTTTGCACTAATAGCATTATACAATTATCACAAGCACAACATTACTTCTAATGTTCAAATGAACATTAGAAGATCCTTATCTTACTAGGAATAATAGTTAAAATTGGTTAAACTTCTAAATATATGACAAGTGGCCAAATAGTATAATTAGGCATGTTAGTAGGTCTATTAAGTATGTCTATATATCAAAACTCTTAGTTATTATCGAGTTTAAAATATACTGAAAACTAATGTCCCAATCTTTTCTTTAATCAACCTAGTAGGAAAGAAAAGAGTTGATGTCCATTTTTTATTTTTATTTTTAAAAAGTTAATGTTAAAATGGCAATTCTGATATTTTGACTTTGGAATATTGAATGAGCTGTCAGTGTTCAAATAACAAATTCAAATAACCTTTGACTTTATTTAAAAACTCGTGAATTTTATACATATTTACCACGTTAAGGGGTTTCTAAAGATATTAACCATATTACGGTATTTCTTTTCAATTCTCACTTCAATTTTAATTTATAATCATTTCATTCTAAATTTATTTATTAAAGAGCACCAGTTTTTTTTTTTAATGTTTTTTATCTTCTCTTCTCACTAGGGGTGAGCATAAAAACCGAAAAACCAAATTGAAACAAAAAAAACCGCCCCATTTAACAAACCGATGGTGGTGGTTTTGAATTTTATAAGAACCAAATGATTAGGGAGGTTTTTGGTTTCATAAGAAAACCCCCGCCCACCTTTATGTATGTTTTATATTTATTTATATGAGAGATATGCTATTTAATTTTAAAGATTTGAGTATACATGCAACTTTATCTATTAGAGAAAAAAAGTAATAGTGTTGTTTATTATTAATATATTCAAATATGTTATATTAATATATATTATATCTTTGTTTTTGAGCAATAGTGTTATTTGAATGTTTTTGCGAGCGTAAAAGTGCAAAGCCGCAAAGACATGCGTTTTATATTTTAGATTCATGTTTGGTTGTTTTGTACGTTTTTTCGAAGCTTTGGATTGTTGGATATTATGCTATTATCGGTATTTGTTTAAATATTTTTGCTTGAAATCTAGGAATCGTAAACACTATATAAGATTAAAAATAGCTTGTTTTCTAGTAAGAAAAAACCGAAACCGAACTATGATGTTCCTCTTGCTATGTTTTTTGATGATGGCCGTAGTCTCCTTGCCACATTGATAGGCACACCCAAAAGGTTAGATGCTTTTACAAGCCAAATGTGCAAGGACTCGTGAGGCCGTATGTCACACCCCCAAATTACCTGTTTTGCAGCGGAATGAAATTCCTGGGGACTGACTGTCATAGCATCACAGTTACAGATATATTGAACGACCTAAAATGTCGTTTGAAAAGAACATCGTTTGATATAATAAAACATTCAGAGTTTACAAAAGATAGGTCCCAAATGAAATTAGACATGTGCGGAATTAAGTTTGTTACAATCCAAATGATGTTTTAAAGTGCATACAACCCAAGTGAGACGCGTCGTCACCGCGACTCTATGATATGTCCACATGCATGTCATAAAGTGAATGCCTTAGATACCTGAAAATACATTGCTAAAAGTGTCAACACAATGGTTGAGTGAGTTCATAGAGTTTATGAAAATGTTTTATACGACCAACGCAAGTATAAGTTATGTATGACAAATATGTCACAAAAATGATACAATTGCTTAAGCACATGACACCGAAGCAAGACTGTTCCTGATGTTCGCCCCAACAGAGTGTTTTGCCAAACAACTCAATGATGATAAAAATGAAATGCATCCGTTGACCAGTTGGGACCACCAACACGGATGGAGGAGTCACCCTCAATAGATCTATCCACTCACCCTCACTTCTTCCGAAATTAACGGTTCATGATTATGAAATGGGGACATTCAATTGGCAATGAGGTAACTTAAGCAATGTAAATGAATTTAAATATACTTGGGCCCGTATAAAAAATGATGTGCAATGTATTCTCCCCCGTAGGTTTGAAATAATGTATAAACTTGAATAAAACGGGGCTATGAAAACTCACCTGATACAATGATTATGATGATATAGTGGCAATACTGAAATGAGGTGCAATCTCTAACTGCAACCTAATATGAATGATATGATCTATTATAAATCATGAATATATACCGTACATGCAAATCCACATGTAATCTATACCACTTGTGCATTTTTGAAAATGAAATTTATCGTCGAAATATATGTTTATGACATCTTGTCAAGTTATAAAATAATTTACAAGTATTTACGTTGAAACGACATCCTTCAATAGTCGTTTAATGATTTATCAAGAAATTATAGTTTTTCGTCGCAAAATAATATACTTTGATAATTCGTGAAAATGGACTAAGTAGCCTCGGAAGCTAGTCGTAAAATAGTGAATATCGAGTGTTAGGAAACAAACTCAGCGGTTTTGGAATGCTTGTAAAATTATATAAATGTCATAACACTGAACTTTTGTCCATACGAGTCTCGATCATAAAGAAAAATGATGGTGAAGTGAGGTAGTCTGGCTAAAAATGCAGTTTCTGGGCAGTTTTCGTGAATGTTTGAGAGGTCATAAGTTACTCGTTATAAATCCTTTTGACGAACGGCTGGACATTTTGGAAAGTAGGCCAGGTGAACTAACTTTTACTCAGATCTACTTTTTTTACCAAAACTGACTCTATCGATGAGAAAAACGGCTCCAAACATGGGTACCCGAAAAGACAGCTTCAACACTTAGAAAATATTTTGGTAAAAGCTGAAGGAAATAAGTTGTGAACGTCGGTTTTCAAATTTGCATATCTTTAGCGTTATAGGTCCGTTTTCTACGTTCTTTATATCCTCGGAATCGTGATAGTATGTACTAATATATTTTTAATAAGTAGACTCATTTAGATAAGGTTTAAAACTCGTTTTTGACCATTGAAAAACCCTTGACAGCATGTATATTTTCAGAAAATTAGTTTTCGTCGTTAAACTTGAAAATAGCACAACTTCTTCGTTATAACTCCGTTTTAACCCGTTCAAGCGGCCACGGTTTCGTTTTAAAGTATATTTTCTTAATATCTAGACCAAAATAATCCCCAACCTACTGAAATTTCCAGATTTTACAAAACGTTACAGCAGCTAAAAATATGTTGTCGAAAATGATTTTTCTTGCGTAATACTTGTTTCAATCACTTCAAATCAACACCAAATCTATTCTAAACCTACCATACACCTTCTTAGGGTTTCATGGGTTCCTAAACATCATAAAAAATGATATGTTTTAAAGGATTAATTATAGGATGATTATAACTTATAATATGAAATAAAAACAAGTAAAAGTGGTATGGATCATAGTATATTTGCATGTTTTTCTAATAGAATCATAAAAATACATCAAGTAAGAGTATGAAAGATTAGGAAAAATTTATTAGAAGCTTACTTGAGTGATTGAAGAGTTTTTGAGCTAGAAACTTAATTAATCTTTAGGTTTTTATTTCAAAACCTTGAAATAGATTACTTCTAAGACTTGATAATCACTTGGATCATGAAAAATATTTGATTTCTCCTTATTCTTGATCTTGGCTGAATGGTGAACAGAAAATGAGAGAGTTGAGTTTGTTTTTCACCTTGACATATGTGTATGTATGTGTTATTTTTGTAAAAGAATAAATTTGAAAGTATAGTAAATATCTTAACCATGGGTATATTGTAATTTAGTTGTCAAATTCATCAAGTAACTTGGATGACTAGGTAGGAAAGTGTCGACAAGGGGGAAAAAAGAAAGAAAGAAAGGCTTTGATGAATTTGTTATAAAGTATATATATAAGTTATGTATATAGTAAATTTTGTATTAATTACGGAGTAATTAGTTATTAAGTGTAGCGTTAGCTAGAAATCGATTTTTACGGAACAAAATAAATATGTCGAAGTCATAAAAATTATAAAAATACATTTCTCGCAAGTATTGAGTGAATAAATAATTATCGAGTTGAATTTACGAAAACCGTCGTAAATATATATATAACAATTTATATACAAAATAAATTGAAAACATCGGGTAAACTAATAATATAATTTTTATAGTCTTAAAATGAGTATAAAAATATATTAGGATAATTTTTGGAAGTGTCGGATCAAATGTTCAAAATAAATGATTACGCGATAGCGTTTATTTAATAGGAAATTATACGTTTAATGAAAAATGCAAAACCATGCATGAACTAATATGATGATGATGTTACTAATTATATGTAGACTAATCCTAGTCTATATGAAATGTCCTCGATGATTGCTCATGAATTCGCAGCTAAACCCTTAAGGTTACACGAATTTGATACTCGTAAACCTAGTTTACGATAAATGATGAATAGTGAATCATGAATATTGATTTTCTCCGGGAATGAATAGTGTTCCGTGAATAGTAAAATTTTGAAATACGTTCTCAGAATATCAAATCGACTCTGAAAACGATGAATAGTAAATTCCCGAGATGAATAGTAAATTTGAAAATGACCTGAAATTGCGAGTTGCCACACCGTAGTAGTTTTGCTAGATGCATGATTGAAGTGAAGTCGGATAAGGTGCTTAGGGACAGCCTTACTGTTGAGATACCGTTACTGGTCGGGTTCAACTATTGAGAAGATACGGGTTGAATACGAGTGGAAACCACCTCATTGTGATAAATGTATGATTTTTGATCATACTCTTATTGAATGTCCTAAAGTTGTTGAACCTCCTGCTCAGCCTACTAAGCGTGGTAATGATGGTTTCAAGACGGTCAATAATAAGAAGAAGGGGAAGCAAGGTGGTTCTACTATTCCGGGTCAAGGAGGGTTTACTAAACCTGTTGTGGGTAAGCAATTTCAATATCAACCCAAAAAGATTCCTCCTGAACCTAAGAAAGTGGAAATCACTAAGATGAATGCTTCTGATGTGGCTAGTTCAAGTGGAACAAAGATCTCTACATCTAATCAGTTTAATGCTCTTAATATGGAAAATACGGATGCTTTTGGTATTCCTTCAAATGATACTAACGAGGATGTGGATTCTGGTCGTACAATGGAAGTTAATGAAGATGAGTCTACTAAGACAGGTACTGCATCACAAGAACCCCTTGTGAGTGATTTGAAAGAGATGGAGTCGGGTGTGGCTCCTAAAACTAGTGATTCTTGTATTCCGCCCGCCTCTTCTACTAAGAGAGTTAACCCTTTTTCTAAAGTGAGAGATATCGTAGTGTCTGATTCTGAAGATGAGGTAGTTGCTAACCCATTTGATGAGTCTGCTAATCTATTCGGTGGTGGCCAAGAGTTTGAAGATGAGTATGATGACTATGACTACGATGACTATGCGAAGCAGATTTCTGATTTTCCAGGGAATTTGGATGCCTTTAATGCCATGTATGGCACCAAGCTTCAAGGACCTAGGAAGTAATTTTCTTTCGTTATGTCCTATCTTATCATTTGAGTAGTGGTTTGGTTTCTTGTTTAGAAAATAGGTAGTATCTTGTTATGTAAGCTTTATGCCTATGTAACGGGCTGAGATATGGGATCTCACTCATATCCATTGTACTTAAACGTTTTTTGGTTAATATATTTACCAGGGTGCAGGATTACTCCCCTTTACCCTGAAGAAACCGAAACCGAAACCGAACCGATTCAATGTTAAAAACCAAAAAACCGAAACCGAAAAAATCGACACTTAACGGTTTGTAGTTTTTAAAAATCGAAATATATGCTTCGGGTTTTGGTTTTACCATAAAACCGCCCCACCTCGCCCCATGCTCACCCCTACTTCTCACGCCATTTAAAGTGGTCGGATGACCAAATATTAGAGCAAATAGGGAAACATTGAAAAAGAAGTATAGCAGCATAAGCAATAAGTTCATCCACATTCAATACACAAATACACGTGCACCCTCAAATAAAAAGAGTAACTTGTTTAAACAGAAGGCATAATTACGTATATAATCCAATTTAAATATCAAAAAGTTATAGGGCAAATGACAAAAAAATGCATCGAACTTGATACTTTTTATGATTTTGTGTAGCCAACTATTTTTTTCTTATTGTGTGTACTGAACCTTCAAAATTCGATTATTGTGTGTATTTTGTGACTATTTTACCCTTAATTTTTTTTCAAATTTCGAAGGGTAAAATGGTCATTTTACTTGGCAGAATAATCACAAAATACATATAATGATCAAAATTTGATGCACATAATCATATAAAGTATCAAGTTTGATGCATTTTTTTGTCATTTGCCCAAAATTATACTATTATATCTAAAATACAAGTTTTGAAAACATGATATACAATTTCGCCCCCTCCATTTTCTCTCCTAAAATACAAGTTTTGTTAGACGTGGAGAAAAATTATCCACGGGAAAAGAATTCAATTTCCAACTACTCAAAAACCATTTCCCGAAAAAGACTGCGTGCAAACAAAAAAAAAAAAAAAAAGAAAAAGAAAAAAAGAAATGGTAGTTAGCCGATCTATATTTGGCGCTAAATCAAAACTCACATTTGCAATCACCGCCTTAACCACCGGAGCAGGTGCCGCCACCATCGCAACCTCCGAAGACCCTGCCACGTCATTCAAACTCTGCACCACTGTCCCTCTCCGCCTCTTTCGCGTCTCCCTCACAGCTGCCTCCATTGCTTTCGGTAAATTATATAATTAACCCTAAATTTATATTATTATTTCTTATTATTTCACTTTTATAAATTATCTGTTAGCTTTGGATATACAATTAGAGTTAGGTAACAATGTTAGGTTTGTAGCAACTAGGTTCTGGACTTTGGCTATAGCTGTTTGTTTAGTTTGATGTTACATTGTGATTCGATATCCTTTTGATTAGGTTGCTTTAGTTATTCGCTTTACATGAGTGGGATGTAATGTGATTATTTTTCAGTTTGTTGTTGTTATTTCTTAGGTGAAATGTAGGGATATGTGAATCACTCGATGATTTAGCGGTGACAGTTTTCGTGCTTTTTAGCAAGTAAGTTGAGTGTATAAATCACATATAGTGTTTTCTGATGTAGATTTGTGATAAGAGTTAGGTAACTTCTAACCTTTAGGTTCAATCCTGCTAGCTGCAAACTTCTAAGGGCCAGAGTTGTGGAGGGCTAGTGATTTATCAGGCTCTATGGGTCTTGGTCATCAAAGGGGCTCGGGTGGGGGTTACAACAGAACAAAACGTTTGATGAGAAGCCATGCGAATTGAAGTCAAATGTTGTAATTGATCATTATGTAGATTGTAATGGAACTATGGTAGGTTTGATGCCAAATGATCAAAATGTAACTCAAATTCGTGTGATGCTATAGGTTACTTTAGCTCTTGGCCTAAGAAGATCAGGGACACAATATGATATTATGTAGTTAGGGGTCGTTTGCATATTTAGGGTATATTATGCTCCAAAATACCGATACCGAACTGATCCCATACCGGTCCTTTACCGACCAAGTCACTAAAATCAGTACATCCTGTACCAAATACCGAGAAAACCAAAACTAACTAATTAATACCAGAATACCGGAATATCGTTTTCAAGTTGTATTTGTTCAATGTCAGTGTGTAATGTTTACTTATCTTTGTTTATCTACAGCACTTTTAGCGGGGATTAGAGTAAATGTGAACTAAGATTTGTTTAAACTCTGAATGTTCCTTGTTAGCGTAAAAAGTGATATATCTTTTGTATACATAATTGTAATTAGGTAATAGTTGTGTATCGTTCTTGTTATTCATTCCTTATATACATCCATCTAATCCCACCTAATTTGGTGCGGAGATTATCTCATATACATGGTATCAACTAGAATTTCGCCCCCCTCCATTTTCTCTCCTTTATCGGCTTTCTTCAACAGATTCTTTTTCTGCCACAGCCAATTATGGCTTCTTCTTCCAATCCTTCCGATGGCACTCTTCCCATGGCAACTATCTTGCATATGATTTCTATCAAGCTTCATTCAACCAACTATGTTTTATGGAGGAATCAAATGATCCCTCTCCTCTCATATCAGAAACTTATGTCTCATGTGGACGGTTCTGCAGCCCCTCCGTCTGCCACGATTATTGCTGACAACAAAGAATTGCCGAATCCAGCGTGTACAACCTGGTTCGAAACAGACCAACGGGTGTCATCATTTTGAACTCTTCTCTTTTTGAGGAGGCTGCCGCTGAAGTTACTGGACTTTCTTCTTTTGCACAGATCGCGAATGCTGTAAAAAACGCGTATAGCCACTCTTCAGTTGAACGTATACACGCTTCACGTGATCAACTTCTCTTGGTCAAAGGAACCTCTTCTGTTTTTGAATTTGGCCGCAAATTTAAGGCCTTATTTGATTAGTTATCAGCCATTGGACAACCTGTTGATGAATTGGACAAGCTTCATTGGTTTCTTTTGTCTTGGTGCCTGCCATTAGAGCCTCTAAACCACATCCATTCTTCTGTGATCTTCTTTCTCAAGCCGAAAGTCACAAACTTTTTCTGACATCATGGTTCGAGGTCCACACCCCCTGTTACCTTTGTTACAGATCATTCTCGGCTTCCATACACTTCTCATGGCAGAGGTCGGTAATCACATGGGGGTGTCGCGGCCTTGGCCGTCGAACCCCTCATTGCCATCTATGTCGGACTGATGGTCATTATGTTTCTCACTGCCCGAACCTTGCCTTATATGCGACCAAGGCTGCTTCTTTCGATGCAAATCTTGCTCACGCCCTTCATGCTCAATGTGATCTGTCCGATGCTACTCGAGATTGGTATGTTGCAGATTCGGGAGCATCTACTCACATGACATCTTCTCCTGACAGTCTTCTTCCTGAGTCGTGACTGTCTTCCTGATACTTCTCCTCATACTTTAACTGTTACCTTCGGTAATGGTCAAACTCTTAATGTTTCCCACACCGGGTTTCCAATAATATTAAGTTGAATGATGTTTTAGTTGTTCCAACCAAGCTTCAATTGGCGGATATCATTACAAAGAGTCTCCCTCGTTCTCAGTTTGAATACTTTCGAGCCATGTTGACTCTTGGACCACCACTTTTTCGCTTGAAGGAGGTGCTAGCTTGAAATAGTGATATTATATATTTTGCATACGTAATTGTAATGGAAAATGATTGGGGGACTAAACGTGTGCCTACTTTCATGCCTAAAGTGATGTGGAAGTGTTTTATTGGTTTGTGACGAAGTGGGTCCATCTACTTGCATCAATAGAATGAAGCCACATAAGATTAGACATGTAATCAGGCACACGAGTTAGGCATGCCAAGCAATGCGCAATTGTTATTAGGTAATAGTTGTGTATACAACAACAACAACAACAACAACAACAACATACCCAATCCCGCCGAGGCGGGGTATGGTGGAGGTAAAAATGTAGACAGATCCTACCCTTACCCAAGGTTAAACCCGTGAGTAGAGAGACTGCTTCCAACGAGACCTCCGGCAAGTGCAGGTGTGCGGGTGAGAAAGAAGAGAGAAGAAAGCGGCAGACAGTCAGCAACAATCACAAGCAGGAAAAGAAGGCAAACAAGGAAGGGAGCACGGGCAAGGGCAACAAGCAAAAGAGTACACGAGAGAACACCAACAAAACAAAGAACCAAAGCACAAAGAGAAGCAGGCAGTCCAAAAGGAGCAACATACAGCAAGGCAAAATCACGCACGGGCCTAAAACTAAGACAAAGCAAAAAGCAAGGCACCAAAAACAAAAAAACAAGGCAAGAAAGCACAGGAAAGCCTAAGCAAAGACAGAGAGAAACAAAGCAACGCACGGGGACTAAAGCTACGGCAAAGCAAAATGGAGGCACAAAACCGAAAAAACACCAGGGCAAGGCAAACCAAAAAAGCCTAACCCGCCTAAACCCAAAAACTAACCGCAAATCCTAATCCTATCTCTCCACCCCTTCCTATCTGAGGTCATGTCCTCCGACAAGAGAAGCTCCAACATGTCTAGCTTAATTCTATCCTCCCACCTGAGATTGGGTCTGCCCCTTCTTCTCACGCCATCTACTACTAGCGCCTCGACCCTTCTAACCGGCGCTGATTGTGGCCTCCTCCTGACATGACCGAACCACCTCAACCTACCTTCTCTCATCTTCGAAATAATACTTCCGACATCAAGTTTTGCTCGGAAAACTCCATTCGGTATCATATCAAGCAAGGTTTTACCACAAGTCCATCTTACCATTCTCAGTTCTGCCACCTCTACTCTGTTAGCATGTGCCTTGGAGATGGGCCAACACTCTGACCCCGTACAAGCATAGCCGGTCTAATCGCCACTCTATAAAATTTTCCCTTTAACTTTAAGGGGACATTCCTATCACAGAGGACTCCCGACGCCGCCCTCCATTTCGCCCAACCCGCTCTGATCCGGTGGGTTACATCCTCGTCTATCCTACCCGATTTGTGAATCATCGATCCCAGGTATCTAAAAGACTCCTTGGGTGGCAGGATCTGGTCACCGATACGAATATCCTCGTGGTGGCCTGACTCGGTCCTCCCAAAAACACATCTCAGGTATTCAGTCTTCTGTCTGCTCACCCGAAGGCCGTTGTCTTCAAGAGCCTCTCTCGAGAGCTCAAGTCTGATGTTTAACCCTTCCGCCGATTCTGCCACCAACACAATGTTGAGTTTATAAAATATATAACATACAATAAACAAGTAAACATCAAGAGTACATAGCGGAAGACTTAAGATCATAACAAATAAATTAATTAACTGAAAGTATGCGTAACGCACTCTTTGCGAATGTCAAATCACTCGAGCAAAGCAAAACAACCCTCGAGCAAAGCAAAACAAAGAAGTACTTATTGGTGTAAGAATAATGTCTTACAACCACGTTCTTGTACACACGAATTAACCAAACGAATCAAGCGATTGCTAGATCTAACACAAGTCCTCGTTTAAGGAAAACGAAACCGAACTCCCTTACTTGGGGTGCTCGGCCGATTAAAAGAGAGGAGAGGAGATATAGGGTTAATTCAATGCACAAAGATATGAATGAAACCCTAGAACCTAGCCTTGCTTATATAGTGAATGGAATTCTTGAAAAACAAGTTAGGGATTAGGCTTGGATAAAGCCCTTGGCCGGCCATACTACAAGCCCAAACCAAAACCCATAAATTTTCCAAGTTTTCCATTTCTAGTCCTTCTCTTTTCCATTTAACGGTCGTTAGTCATTTTTCAGTTAAATACTTAACGATCGTTAACCGGACTTAATGTGCAATAATTAATCGTAAACATAAACATTAATTATTAACTTTAATTCTCATTCGCTAATGTGTGCAATCCCGTGGTCACGAGTTCGAATCCGGACATTCACATGTTTGTAAATATATACATTTCCAACACACAATGTCTCATTTACATTTCCCAAGGATAGCAAAATTTATCTATGTATTTTGTAATGGATTTATTATTTAGTTATTTAATATACATATATAGGAGCATAATAAGTTCATGTTAGAAAGCGCATTCTATCATATGCACTTTGTTTTTTCTTATATACAATGGAACACAAAAGCATCAATATGACAATGAATTTGAGACAATACGAATTGGATGCCCAAATAGGTTACTGAATATATTTGCTGCAACCGAACGTTGTAATTCATTAGTTAACGATTAAGTTTTTGGATATTCTGGACTCATAAATTGCTAGTAAAAGGCGCATTTTGGTCGGAAATAGCTGGTTGTAGCAGTAGCTAATTGTGGCAGTTTAGTTTTTTCAAAGTTTTGGTATTTGGCGGGAAATACCCAATAAATCAAAACTGGTAACGAACCGATACTGAACAAGTGTTTTAGTGGTCGTTTTGTTCCTCGTTTTTGACCGGTAGACTCGGTATCGGTACTAGTTTATGTCGTAGGCATCCATATGCCATATATATTGTACTGTATTGAAAGTTGGAACCATGCACCAGGGGTGCTCTGAAACCACACACACAAAAATAGTCTTATGTTTTAGTTAGGTTAAAATGTTTATGCCATGCCGGTTAAACAGTGGCTTTGATATCTATCTATAGGACTATATTTAGTTGGTTTAGGTGCACTAGGAATTTATAACCAGTTTCTATTTCCAAAGGGTGATATTAAGCCTTATATTAAGAGTTAGATTGGCAACGATGGTTATGGGAACCACTCAAGATTTGGCTACAGTAAGGTCTGGAAAATGATTGTTCAAGTTACAGTATCTGCTGCAATTTAATGATTTAATTCAGCGAGGACAGTTTAGTTGTTTTTCAGTTAATTTCATGTCATCAGAGCGTCTGACGTGTACAATTTGTGAGTTAGGGGGGAGGGAGTGGTCACCTAGTACCCATTCCTACCCAAATTGCCACATCACCTCTATCCAATAAAAATCGTCCAACTCAAAACTACCCAATTCTACCCTAACACTACCCAAAGTGGAGGGAGTGGTAACCAATGATTTTTTTTTTTTTTTTTTTTTCATATATTTTTAATACATAAAATCACATACAATATAAAAATAAAAACATACCATTTCATTAAAAATAAAAACATTACATAATACTTAAAAAACTACAACTTAAAAATTGAAACTACAACTTAAAAAAAACAAGACATAAGTTGAAATAAAAACAAATGAAACTACAACTTAAAATTGCAAGCCCATCCGTTTTCAGCCAAGAAGTTCACGTTTTTGGATAAGAACGAATTCCAACATAGCGGGATCGCGAATGTGATCATGCGGCTCCATAAAAAACTTCATCTCCTGTTGTGTATTCTTGAACTTCGCCCCTTCGAGTTGTGTAGCCAACAATTGTTTCGCCAACACATCCTTCTCGCGTTTTTCTTCCAAATATTGTGTCTTCTTTTGTGTGTCGGAGTTGATTTCATTCGCAATACTTGAGACCGACGAGGAGGATGCGCCTTGCTTCTTTTTCATCTTTCTTGATTCAAGTGGAGGGGTGGGGTCTTCATTCATGTCGGAAATGGTTTTGCTTGCCGATTCATACTCCTCCGACTTCCTTTTTGAAGAATTGCTAGTCGCACCGCCAACATCTTGAAAACATTCTTGCTCCGTCCATTTGTCATGACGTCTGACAACCTCCCACGCCAAGCTATGAGCAAATTGTCTTTTTGTTATTATATAGTAATCCGCCTGAGCTATTCTCACCACGTCCAAGTCGTTGCACCCACTAGCCTTAGCACGTTTTTACATAATATACAAAATAATAAAAAGTATAGCTTATACAAAATAATGTAATTGTAAATAATAAAGTATAGATTATGTAAAATAAAAAGTATAGCTTGTACCGCTTGGACGTAGTAGCCGTTGAAAATACCCATGGCCTTGTTCATTGTTTTCCACTTTGTATTCAACGAATGAAAAGTTCGTGAAGTCGAACCCAAAGTTGCCTTGTAATGCTCGAGAACCCGTTTCCAAAAACCTTCGGACTTTTGTTCATTACCGACAACATTACATTCGGAGATTTGAATCCATGCTTTCGCCAAAGCCTCCTCTTTGTCGGCGACCAAACTTCACGGGCCTCCTCCCGCGAATGCTTTTTTCTTCCCTCCCGCATCGACTTCTTCAACGTCCTCATCTTCGTCTTCTTCGTTTGGTGGTGGTTGTGTTTCGGCTACAAACTCGACGTCTTCGTCATTGTTTTCGAACGGGGAGAACTCGCTTGTAGGAGTGATGTTGTAGTGTTGTGGATTCATTTGAGGAGGAGCCATATTATATTGGTAATATTGATGTGGATATGCGGGTTGTAGAACGTAAAATTGATTCGGAGATGGTTGAGAATAAAGTTGGTTTGGAAACGGAGTTTGTTGTGGTTGCGGATGAACGGGTTGAGACCGACCTTGACACGAGGTGGAATTTTTTTTACCTCTTCTTGGATCCATGATTTTGTGTTTTTGAGAGATGAGTTTGTGTGTGTGTTTTTTTTTGTGAAAAATGAGTTTGGGCTAGTTTGGTTTTAAAGGGATTTTTTTTTTTTTATTTTTATTATTTTTTTTTTTTATTTATTTATTTATTTATTTATTTATTTATTTTTTTTTAAATATTGCAACTAGCAGTTGCATAGTCCCCAACATTCATAATTTCAAAAAAAGGCTCCCCACCACTATCGGCTTCCCAACCCGCTCCACTACCCGATTTTGCCTAACCGACTAGGTTGGGGCGGTGTTACCGATCAAACCGATCGGCACCGAACCCCATACCGAGTCCACTCCCTCCCCTCATAGTACCAACATGTGTGTGTCAGTTTGATTTTGGCCCATTAGGCTAGACACAGTGGAGCTTTTTTAATCGGTCGGTCATAAAAAAAATAGACCACGACCGATATTTAAATCGGTCGGAACGAGTGTGGGTGTGGGTCGTGACATCGGTCGAGGCACCTAAAAATTGATTATCGGTTGGATTTTCAACTGATTTTGGAACACACTCCTTTTCCCAAAATTGTTACCGTTTAAACATAGAAAAAAAAAACTTTAACTCTTACATCCTATAAATACTAACTCAAACACACTTCTAAAACACACAATTTCAATCAACATTTCTATCTCAAAATTGTTACCGTTTAAACATAAAAAAAAAACTTTACGTAATGTTTTTAATGTTTATTTGAATTTAGTATTGTAATGTTTTTAACTTTAATGAATTTAAATTTGTTGTTTAAAATGTTTGAATTAAAAAAAAAAAAAAAGGTCGGTCATCGACTGTGGCAACTTGTCGCCAGAGAGAGAAAGCTGATGTGGCACCCGGTGACCTAGGTCACGACTGTGTCCAGCCTTATGTTTTTCCACCTGGTTTTGTTTTTATCAAATAGAGGGTGGGACGTCGGTTAGTGAGTTAGGATCCTTTTTTGTGTCGGTTATTGTGTGGTAGTTGGCCCAATGATTGGGTTTTTGTACTTTAGTCTTTTGTTTCTCAATTACTGGTTCGGCTGTACACACCGTATGTGGTGTTTTTTATTTTCTTGGGTCCTTTTCTCTTCAATGGTCTTGTTGAGGAGGTGGTTTGCCATTTCTTTTGTATTTTGTTCTTTGGTTCCTTTAAAATATGTTGCCTTTCTAAAAAAAAGCCTTATATCGTGTAATATATGCTTAAATGTTCAATAAAATCTGGTAATTTTCTTGCGCTATATTTTTCTCGTTGATGTTCTGGTGCAGTCTTTCTATTCATTTTGAGTTTTACAAGTTGATTTAAAAATAGATGAATGTTGGTGTGATTTTAGATTACGAGTATTCACTATTGGGACTACCAGAAGATAGTATTGAGAGGGAAAGAGTTAAACATGAAGTCCACACCAGGAGTGCACGTAGGCTTGAAGAACTTTGCTTCAAAAACGGTGGAATATACATCAAGCTTGGTCAACATATTGGTCAACTGGTAGGACCTTTACTAACCTTTTTAATGGTGTCGGAATTTAAGTTTCGTATGTAATGATTGGATTCGTAGTATATGTAGTGTATGCGGTTAGCTAAATGGAATGTTCTCATTTAGGAATATTTGGTACCTCAAGAGTACATTAAAACATTAAGGGAGTCGATGTTGAACAGATGTCTGACCTCTTCTTATGATCAAGTGTGCCAAGTTGTCAAGAAAGAGCTTGGAGGGCACCGAAGAGGTATGTTTACCTAATCTCACTTTGCTCTTACTTTTGTTTTAGTTATTTTGAGTCATAGAATTTATGAAAAAAACTATTTACTTTTACAGATATTTGATGAGTTTGACCCAATCCCTATTGCAAGTGCTTCCCTTGCTCAAGTTCATGTTGCTCGAACTCATCGGGCCAAAAGTTGTCAGTGAAGGTTTCAAGTTCTTACTATGAACTAATCTTGTTTTTGGGTTCCTTTCAACTTGTTTTGTTAATGGCTTAACTCATTTGATATTGTATTCATGTTTCAGGTACAACATATACACATGACAGATACTGCAGCAGATTATGCAACAAATGAATTCATTGTCAACACTTGACATCGGCTCTTTCCTTCATTTGATTACAGGTTTATTTGTTAGAGCTTACCGCCTATCTTATTTTTGTTATTCGACTGCTATTTCTTTATGCATGTGTTTATTGATGGGGATATATGGTAATAACCATATTCATGGGTTATAATATAGGTGGTTGGTAGATGAAGTACACGATAGTCTACCTAAGGTCAGACATATTTTCAACCTGTTATCTTCTCGTATTTTTATGATGTCCTTCTACATGTGTGTATTTATGCAAACTCTTCCGATATGGTAGGTCTGTATATCCTTTGAAATAGTATTGTTGATAACGCTTACAATGATGGTCGAGACTTGATTTCTTAAATGAGGCCAAGAACAAGATTAAATGTATGGATAACTTTCGGAAGTTATCTCCTCATATTGCAGACTATGTGTATGCGCCCAAGGTATATTGGAACCTAAGTACCACAAAAGTGTTGACCATGGAGTTTGTAGAAGGCGCAGAAGTCAATGACTTGCAGAGCATCCAAAAACTTGGAATCAACCCACATGACATTGCTGTTGGAAATGTATATATTTACAAACATGTGAATGTCCGGATTCGAACTCGTGACCACGGGATTGCACACATTAGCGAATGAGAATTAAAGTTAATAATTAATGTTTATGTTTACGATTAATTATTGCACATTAAGTCCGGTTAACGATCGTTAAGTATTTAACGGAAAAATGACTAACGACCGTTAAATGGAAAAGAGAAGGACTAGAAATGGAAAACTTGGAAAATTTATGGGTTTGGGTTTGGGCTTGTAGTATGGCCGGCCAAGGGGCCTTATCCAAGCCTAATCCCTAACTTGTTTTTCAAGAATTCCATTCACTATATAAGCAAGGCTAGGTTCTAGGGTTTCATTCATATCTTTGTGCATTGAATTAACCCTAGATCTCTCCTATCCTCTCTTTTGTCCTATAATCGGCCGAGCACCCCAATTGTAAGGGAGTTCGGTTTCGTTTTGCTTAAACGAGGACTTGTGTTAGATCTAGCAATCGCTTGATTCGCTTGGTTAATTCGTGTGTACAAGAACGTGGTTGTAAGACATTATTCTTACACCAATAAGTACTTCTTTGTTTTGCTTTGCTCGAGGGATTTGACATTCGCAAAAGGTACGTTACGCATACTTTCAGTTAATTAATTTATTTGTTATGATCTTAAGTCTTCCACTGTGTACTCTTGATGTTTACTTGTTTATTGTATGTTATATATATCATAAACTAAACAGTGGCATCACGAGCCTTGTATAACAAGTAATTAATTATTGAAACACATAATTAAAATAAACATGAATGTGTTATTATTTGTATGCTTAGATCTAAGGTTTGCAAAACCTAAACCCTAATTTTAGGGGGGGCGTTTTTTTTGGGTGCCCTAATTAGGGTTTTGTATACTATTGTTTTAATTGGATTAGAAACCCTAAGATGCATGCAACTTTATGTGTATATGTGTAACTTTGATTAATTGCATTAATTGTTAAGTGTAATTTTATATCCATGATAATTATCTGCATGTTTTATCATGGATTTGCTTTATTGTATGTCTTTCATGTTTAAGTGATATACACTAATTTTTGATAGATCTAAAATTGGGGAAGACCTCAATAATTATTAATTTAATCAATTATGTGCTATGTGGTATGTATTTAATTTTGACTTGCGAATCGATGAATCAATGCATGTGGTTCACCTTGTACATAGATGAAAACGGGTGAAAGTCTTAATTAAATATATGCATATTGTCAAATCTAGAATTGGTTATTAATAGGATTTATCAAAACCGTTTGCATGTGGCTATTTGATATGCATGACTTTTATTTGTTATGCATTCATTGTTTATTTGTTTATTTTTTATAAATACTTGCTTGTTTGTTATGTGTAACAAGGGTATTTTTACAAGAAAAATAAACTGACCTAAACAATGGTGAAACATGTATTTTTAAGACTAGTAATCATAATCGTTTAATTGATTGATGACTTTGGTACAAATGGTCTGAACGGCTCACCCATGAGAATGAACTAACAAAAGGGGTTTAAAGAAGTGCGCACAAATACACTGAAAGGATGTCTAAGGTTGTGCTTTAGCGTGCACTGGTCCTCGCCTCCTGTAAGTTCGAGTGGAGCTACTTAGTAAGCCATTAAATGTGCAAGCTCATCTTAAGGGCTTAATTAGTTTAATTCCATTCGCCACTTCGGTGGTAATTATCCGAAACACTAAGTGTTTACACTTATGCAAAAGTACGGTATAATGGATGATAATTAACATTAAATTCCTTGATTGGTGAACCCAATACCTCAATTAAAGTTTGATGATGAAAAGCTTACACATTAAAACAAGATATAAATGTTTTAATAAAAACTATGCTACAAAGATGAATGCATGACATCTTTGTACATATTTGATTTAACATCAAAACTATTACCCTTTAATTTAAGTTATATGCCATCCAATTAAACGGAAACACCTAAGATTACTTTCTATTTGCGTGAGAACGTGACTTAGATCTTAATCGAAGGGTAAAATGTCCACGTGTCGTGAGAACGGGCATGGACGATTTTGCAGTTTCTTAAGTTGGACAACTTAATTGAGTTAGGCAGGAGAACCGCAACTCAAGGCATAAGATAGGATAAAACATGATTACATGGCGATTGATATTGGCTATATGTAAATCCCATAAATCTAGGAATTGCAATTGAAATTGGCAATTGAGCAAATGCTCTACCATTTTGTATAAGGTTCATTACTAGCAGATCAACCGATGTAATGAAATTATGACAATTTGGATCCTAGTTTTCAATAAATATTAATTGGTTATATGAATATGAACCATGGGTATTTAATTGTTTATTGAAAAGGAAAATTATCAAAATACTAATTATGGTTTTTGAACTTTTTCTCAGATGGCTCAATCGATAACACTATGAGCTTACCGAGTGCCGCTTTCAAAGATATGATTGGAAGGGACAAGTCGACCGCCCTAATTTCAATGACTGGCATCGTTCACTTAGGATCATCCTTCGTGTTGCCAAAAGGGTTGAAATTTTGACTACACCTCGCCGATGCTCCTCCCAACACGCAAATCGCTCTTGAATTAGAGGTATATCGTGTTGAATATGAGAAGCACAATGATGTGGCGTGTCTAATGCTTTCGGGATGTCTCCAATTGCAAAACAATTTGAGCATTGTCCGCCTATGAGCATGCTAGATGAACTCAAACGTATGTTTGAGAAGCCACCGGCAACTGAACTGTATGAACTTATTGAAAAGGTTCATAGTTGCAAGCAAGAGGTTGGCAAATCTGTCTCCGACCACATCCTAGAGATGAAACATCACTTGGACCAATTGGAGAAGCTCGGTTGTGGTTACTCGAATGATGTATGTGTCGGCCTCATCAATCACTCCCTTAATCGAGATCGGTTTGGTGATTTTGTCCGAAATTTTAACATGCATTGCACGGGAAGACAAAGGAATGAGTTACATGCAATGCTTGTAGACTACGAGAAGAGATTGCCAAAGAAGGCTCCTACACCGCACTCGCAATACGGGTGGTAGGGTGAATAAGCCTAAGCCGCAAGCGATAAGAAAGGGAAAGGAAAAGGAAAGGAAGCAAGTTGTCATCCCACCGCTCCTAAGAAGAACCCCGAAAGAAAAAGGAAAATCCTAAGAAGGATTTGTCTTGCCACCACCGCAACTCACCGGTCACTGGAAGCGAACTGCCCGCTTTATCGAATGAGTGCCTTCGAATAAAAATAAGATGGTGCCTAACTCATCGGTATTTTTATGTTTGAATTATTTTCTTTTCCTCATAAGCAAAACTCGGATATATGATACGTGATGTGGTACTCACATCCGTAATACATCGCAGGGACTTAGAGGGCAAAGAATTGTGGAGATAGATACTTGTACGTTGGAAATGGAAAGCGTGCATTGCCGAAGCCATAGGGACTTTTGATTTAGTGTTGCCTTCAGGCTTAATTTTAGAACTAAATAATTGTCATTATGCACCCTCCATTGTTAGGGGTGTTATTTCAGTTTCTTTGTTAAAAGATATTGGTTTTGTGCACACTTTTACAAGTTATGGAATTTCAGCTTCTTTAAATAATGTTTTTTTACTTTAATGCAATTCCTATTCTTGGTGTGTTTGAAATTGATATGGATGGTTGTATATCCAATGAAAATAACTCGTTGTATAGCATTAGCAATAAGAAGAGCAAGTTGAACTGTGACTCTTCTTATCTTTGGCATTGTCGCCTTGCCCATATTGGCAAGAAACGCATGGAAAAGCCGCAACACGATGGGCTTTTACAAACGGTCAATGATGAATCATTTGACAAATGCGAATCTTGCATTGTTGGGAAGATGACAAGGAAACCTTTTTCACCACAAGTGGAAAGGGCTTCTGATCTACTTGGATTAATACACACCGATGTGTGTGGTCCACTTAGACATGTGTCAAAACGTGGTGCTGTCTACTTCTTAACCTTTACGGATGATTTCAGTCGTTATTGTTATGTTTATTTACTTAAACATAAACATGAAGTCTTTGAAACATTTAAGGTTTTCAAAAGTGAAGTAGAATTACAACTCGGTAAGAAGATTAAAGCTCTTCGATCCGATAGAGGTGGTGAGTATGTAAGTCAAGAGTTCAAAGATTACTTAGCTGAGTGTGAAATTATCCAGCAGCTCACATCTCCTTATACTCCACAACAAAATGGTGTATCTGAAAGGAGACATCGTACCTTACTTGACATGGTACGATCAATGTTTGAACTTACGACTCTACCTTTTACTTTTGGGATTATGCCCTTGAAACTGCTATTCGCATTTTGAATATGGTTCCAACAAAGAAGGTTGTTAAAACTCCATATGAAATATGGACTGGAAAAGCTCCCAACTTTTCTTACTTAAAGGTCGGGGATGTGAAGCGTTTGTTAAACGTGACACACCAGATAAGCTCCAAGCCAGATCTGTTAAGTGTATCTTTGTAGGATACCCTAAGGAAACTATGGGTTACTACTTTTACTACCCAAATGAGAATAAAGTCATTGTGGCTAGGTATGGAGATCTCCTGAAAGGAATCTCATATCTCAAGAACTCAGTGGGAGAGTAAATGATCAAGAAGATACAACACCTTCTGAAAATACTAGCCAACTTCAAGAAGAACCTAAAAGCTTAGGTGCTCCTCCTGAAGTTGTTCCCATTCGAGGTCCGAAAGGATGCACGTGCACCGACCGCCTATGTCTTAACGTAGAGGTGGTGGAAAATATGGTTGGGGATCTTAATGAACCCGCCAACTATAAGGTCGCCATGGTGATCCCGAAAAGGATAAATGGCATATTGCTATGAATGGGGAAATGCAATCCATGAAAGATAATGAAGTTTGGATTGAAGTTGACCTTCCTCGCAATGCGAAAATCGTTGGAAGTAAGTGGATCTTCAAGAAGAAAACTGACATGGATGGCAATGTACACACCTACAAGGCTCGCCTAGTGGCTAAAGGTTTTACTCAAACCTATGGCATTGACTACGAGGAGACATTCTCTCTTGTAGCGGACATAAGAGCTATTAGGATTCTCATAGCTATAGCCGCACACTATGACTATGAGATTTGGCAAATGGATGTCAAAACCGCTTCAATGGTCGCCTAGATGAAGACATCTATATGGCTCAAATGGAAGGGTTTGTGAATTCATTATTTCCTAACCGTGTATGCAAGCTTAAGAGGTCCATTTATGGACTGAAGCAAGCATCAAGGCAATGGAATAAAAGATTCGATGGAGAAATCAAAGGTTTTGGATTTACTCAGAATCTTGATGAGCCATGTGTATATCACAAAGCTAGTGGGAGTCATGTTACTTTCCTTGTTCTATATGTCGATGACATATTAATCATAGGAAATCATATACCAAGTCTAAATGAGGTGAAAACCTATCTTGGTAAATGTTTTTCGATGAAGGACTTAGGAAGCAAGATACATCCTTGGAATCAAGATCTACCGGGATAGATCAAGGCGACTAATTGGTTTAAGCCAAAGTGCTTACATTGACAAAATATTGAAGAGATTCAATATGCAAAATTCCAAGAAGGGATTTTGCCAATGCAAGTAAATCATGGTTTGAGCGTACCAAGGCCGTGCTTCAACACTGCGAGGTGGCGCATGAAGAAAGTTCCTTATGCTTCGCCTGTAGGATCTATCATGTACGCGGTGCGATGCACAAGGCCTGATGTGGCGTTTGCTCAAAACTTGACCGGTCGGTATCACCGAATCCGGGTGAAATTCATCGATCGCTGTTAAGCATATTCTCAAGTACCTTAGGGCTACAAGAGATATGTTCATAGTGTATGTAGGAAATCCGAAGCGAACTGCTGTTATTGTGTTACTGCGATGCATCTGAAGTGTGACAAAGATGATACAAGTCTCGTGACGGGTTACATATTTGTCATCAATGGAGGTGCTGTGGATTGGAAGAGTAAGAAAGCATAACACTTGCAATGTCAAAGAAAGTGAGTACATAGCGGCCCGAGACCGCCATGGAAGCCGTTTGGATAAGGAAATTTGTTTCGGGCTTGGTGTTATGCCGCCGATTGAACATCCTATTAAAGTATATTGTGACAATTTCCGCAATTAATTTTACCCATGAACCTGGAGTCATGAAGGGCACCAAACACTATCCTAGACAATATCACTATGTTCGAGAGCAAGTCGAGATAGGTGAAATTGAGTTACTCAAAGTTCACACGATGATAACCTAGCGAGATCCGTTAACGAAGGCCTTACCTGGTGAAAAACTTAATCATTTGTCCGATAAGTTTGGACTTCGTTTAGCTAGTAGTTTCATGCCCATCTGTGACTAAGTATTTTAGATAAAAGGATATTGTAAACATTATTATTGAAATGAAATAAAGTATTTTTGTTATGTTTATTATTCATTTATTATGATGTTGTCCTATATTTGCATGTTTAAATAACTTAAGTTATTCTAAATAGTCCATTGTCAATCAATAACATGGGAATGATATTGAATTAAGACAAATCTGAGTATTAGTTAGAATATACTTGAAACTATATTCATGCGTAGCATGACTAATTTCAGATGATATTCAATGAATTGAATATAGGACTTATCCCACCCGCATGATAATACTTTATGGATCTTTGTCATTAAGTATATCATGGATATTTATCCTCTGACTTGAGATACAAGAGATATGTCATGGATGTAGTGCGTTTTTGTGAAGCAATCTAACGCTACACGTACGTAGTTATAAGGGTTGTCTTCAGAAGTGTTGCGAAATTTATGAATCCTGCTTGTAGTCAAAATGGGATTTGTTTCCTTCAAATTTATTTTGAAGTATAATACTACTGGGCCCCTCGTAGGGTTGTTAAGATGTTTGCATGGCGATGCCCAAGGTCTTCTGGAATATGTTCAGAAGAATTGGTAATCTTAATCAATCACATAAAGCGATAAAACGAATAGTTAATTAAGAAATGAGTGAGATCCATATTCTTATTAACATGGTATTAGAAACAAAGGATGAATATGATGATGAATCATCAAACTTGGTTTTTCTCCAGAAAACCATACACGAGTTGTACCGGGGCATTGGCGTGTTGCTAGACGCTAACCAATGTCATTTCACGTTTTGTAAACATATCCGTGGGAGTCGTTGGAAATGTATATATTTACAAACATGTGAATGTCCAGATTCGAACTCGTGACCACGGGATTGCACACATTAGCGAATGAGAATTAAAGTTAATAATTAATGTTTATGTTTACGATTAATTATTGCACATTAAGTCCGTTAACGATCGTTAAGTATTTAACGGAAAAATGACTAACGATCGTTAAATGGAAAAGAGAAGGACTAGAAATGGAAAACTTGGAAAATTTATGGGTTTGGGTTTTGGGCTTAGTATGGCCGGCAAGGGCCTTATCCAAGCCTAACCCCTAACTTGTTTTTCAAGAATTCCATTCACTATATAAGCAAGGCTAGGTTCTAGGGTTTCATTCATATATCTTTGCATTGAATTAACCCTAGATCTCTCCTATCCTCTCTCTTGTCCTATAATCGGCCGAGCACCCCAATTGTAAGGGAGTTCGGTTTCGTTTTGCTTAAACGAGGACTTGTGTTAGATCTAGCAATCGCTTGATTCGTTTGGTTAATTCGTGTGTACAAGAACGTGGTTGTAAGACATTATTCTTACACCAATAAGTACTTCTTTGTTTTGCTTTGCTCGAGGGATTTGACATTCGCAAAGGTACGCTTACGCATACTTCGCTAATTAATTTATTTGTTACGATCTTAAGTCTTCCGCTGTGTACTCTTGATGTTTACTTGTTTATTGTATGTTATATATATCATAAACTCAACAATTGCAAGGCTAGTAAGTATCTTTTCTCTGTACTACCAATTGGCTAGTTGCAGCAGTTTTCCTGCTTGGAGCTATTATCCAATTCATGTCCCATGTTGTTTGTTGGTTAATACAGTGAGTAGAACATTCTGTTGAAATGATGTTTAAACATGGATTTGTGCACTGTGATCCGTGACGCTAACTTGTTAGTTCAAGACACCGCCTTATTCAAAAAGGGCATTTTTGGTAAGGCATCTAATTGTTAAATAAGACACTTGGATTTTACTAGAGAGCTTTTAGTCAACATGGTTTAAGTTTTTTGTTGTTTTAACGTACTGCTTCCTATTTATAAGCTTGTGAAGGGGTACTACCTTCTTGCGTAACATTTGATCACATTTGTTAATTGGGTCTCTTAAGGACACGATATGGATCACAAAATACATATACATCTGAGTACATCAAGCGCAACAGGCAAATCAAAACAAAATATGAATTATATGAGATGACATGATAATGGATATGTTTTTACTGTAAATAGTTATGTTAGAAAGTATTGTTTTGTTAAATAAAAGGCATAGACTTCTTCGATTGATCATTTGGCATTTAATTGTCAAATGACACATGCACTTGCTGGACTAATAGCTGCTAGTAATCTAAGCCTTTTTGTCATCACCAACCTCCTCCTTTTTTCCCTTCATATATGCATTTTTCCCATACTTTATTTTCATGATGCGATGTTTTCCTTATTGATGCTGTTTAGTTGTTTACAGGAAGAAGAAAACCACAACTAGTACTGCTGGATCATGGTCTATACAAAGTACTTGACAATTCTATTACGACCAACTATGTTTGACTTTGGAAGGTGCACCATACAATTTCTTGAATATAAATGACTTTTTATGCCATCTATTATTACCTTTTTTCACGCCCATTTTGCATGCAGCCGCTTTCGAGCATCATTAACCTCGACACTGTATGACTTGCTTACAGGGCTTTAGTACCGGCCGATGCAAATGGAATAAAGGAAAATTGCTTGAAATTGGGTGCTGGTGAGGATTTGTATGCATTGTTTGCAGGGATTCTTACAATGAGGCCTTGGAATAGGTTATTGATCCCGCTGCTGATCATCTTGCCATTCAAGGCAATGCCAGTGACCACTCGAACTTCGGGTTAGCTTACATTATATAAGGCAATGCTGACCTCATGTTAATCATCTTCCCCATTTCAAAGTTTTTGGTGTATCTCGTATTTTGACTCCCAATTGGTCATGTCATTCAATTTAAATAATCATCCACATGAAAATTTAACATACAAACTGCTCCTTATGTTGTGTGAAAAGGTACATGAACATATTTAGGGTAATATGTTTAAGTGTAAGTCACTTAAGTGGGAAGTTTTTATGTGGTTTAGGTATTGTCTTATCTTATCTTTATATGTTCTCTTGTTTATGAAAATTTAGCATCTGCATCTTGAAACCCATGTGTTATGGTTCTATTTATTAATAGAACCCTTTTTATGTTTTGCAGATGTATGCTTCCCTATATTTTCCTCAAATCACAGAACTTCTGCATAAACTGCCACGTGTCATCCTTCTAATGTTAAAGACTAATGATTGCTTCGCATCACCAATAACGCTTTGGTATGTCTTTTGCCAATCTAATTTTATTATTGTCTTTTCAGGATCCACATAATATCTATAATAATGGTTAGAATTTGATGTTTGGGTATTACTTTTCGATGCATAAAAAGACCCTCTGTGGAGTCTTTCATTATTATTGGAAGAGTTTCTTCTAAGGCACTGATTGAGGAAAAGTTGTCACGTGCAAAGTCTCTCTTTAGCTTGCTACATGTTTGGTTGGAGGAGATTTCACTGAAGCCCGCTTTTCTCATTATGCAAGTAGCGTTGTGGATACTCCGGTTCCTCAGATGCAGCTTTGGCTCGGTGAACACACTATCATTTTATTAGCTTATATATAGAAGACATAAATCATGCCGAAAGAAATTGTTAGGTGTTCAGTCCTTGTTGATTTTTGATTCAAAAGTAGTGCATTCTTTGGCTTCAAGCCCCTTTCCTAACCCGTAATAGTATGGGAAATCCAATAAGTCGGCCAAGCAACAGGTACACACATACATGAATGATGTATTATATAGGCTAAATTCTTATTCTTTCTAGACAGAGTATAGATGATGATTAGTGTAGTTTTGTGCCTCGTATCCTCAAAATATGAGATATGGATCTATGTTATTATTTTTAGAAATTGTCACAGATATATTAGTGAGTTAAATTCATGAAGCAATGCATGTTTATGAACCAATAGCTTATGTTACATGACATTTGCATAAGACTAGGCGCACAAAGGTCGGACGACCAAGGTCGCCAGTCGGCCGGGGTTGGTCGGCCGTGTTGTGGTTGTGTCGGTCGGAAGAGGGATTTGGTCGAGAGGACGATCGATTGAGGCTTGTATATGTGTTTCAAAAATCCATCTGTTCGGTTGGTAACTTTTAAAAATTTAAACCCTTTTACCCTAATTTATACACTTTATATACTTTCTATCATTTTTAAAATGGTCGGTTCGCTTCTAACCAATGCAGATCATCTTCATCATAAAAATGTTATCATTTGTGTGTTGAGAGATTGAGAATAGTGTGTATTGAAATTAAAAATGTAGTGGATATATATAGGGAAAAAAGTTGGGTGAAAAAAAAAAAAGAAGATGAATGTCGCTTTGGTGTGGTAAAAGTCGCTCGAAGTCGTGGAGAGAGGCTAATGTGGCATGAGCCAAGTCTAATTGCAGGTACATGCCCAAGACATAAGTTGAGCCACTAGATGAAAGGAGTGACTAATGAATAGTAGGCTAAGATGAGTTTACTTTAAAAGTCTAGACTAAGTAGACAAAAACATTAAATATAAATCCCTACCTCCAATTTGAAGTCTTCTTAAACCCTCTTATACTTCAAAAGAGTTGGTCATAAGCACTTGTCTTCCATAGACATTTCTTCCATCATTTTTACATCTTTAGTGCATTGACAATGGCAGTATGATTTATTTGTTCCCTATGAAATTTCTTTCAATTATTCAACCTTTAATAAAATGCAAGCATAGCATTTAAAAAGTTTTTGAGCTCAACATAAATTGGATTGTCATAAGTTATCGCTAGATTTTAGTTTCTCTGGGTAGATCTAAGTCCACCTTATGCTATATGACCTAACCCATTAGTTGCGTTGTGAGTATAAGTTGCATCAAGAATGAACGGTGTTCAAGTCTATAAGTATAAAATGTTTGCACCGCCACGTGAGGTGTAGGAGAGAGCAAAGTTAACCTTAACTTCATGAAAAGAAATCCGGTCAATATATTACTTCATTTTGTTGAAGTTTCGAGACAATGGACATGTAAAATCGATGTCGAACAGGTTTGGATACATGTAAGTTCATTACCAGGTTTGCTTAAAAAGTCTCCATAGAAACAGAGAAAGAATATTATATCTGAGTTAAAGTCATAGATACAATAATATATTGTAAGATTGTGAGTAAGTTAATTTGCAAGAGTCTTTGCACGCGTAGAAAGAAAAATAAACATTGACCCACCAACCCAAATCATATCTTATAAATGAAACTACAGCCTGTTCATACTTTGTAGCAAATGTGAATGTTAAATCTTTAGTAGTATCCTTTTTCGTATTTTTATTTTCGCCAGTTTTGCTCCTACCGCTTCTTTGAACACGAGTCATAGATGCTCTCATAAACAAAGTGAAGTTTTGCTTCTGTTTAAACATAACCTTTCATCCATTTAGGACACATTATGAAAGTTGATAATTTTACAATTAAGCCCATAAAAATGGATTTAAGATTAACCTATTTTCAAAAGTGCATGTAGGCTCTAATCTTAAATTGTAAAAAACAATCAAAATATAACGTTATTTATACTTAATTCCAAAATTTGAAAACACGAGCTCCAAAAGTCATATATACATATTTTTTTATTTTATAAGATTTTAATTATTCAATTGCATTTTTTACCACAATTAATTGAAGGTTGAATTTATAAACCAATAGACATGCTCAAGTTTTACAAATAGGCTAAATTAAGTTCTTCGATTGGTTCGATTAAGTCTTCGTTTTAATGAATTATCCAAAAATCGTTTCCTTTAGTGTTTAAATATTATTTTGGACCACATAAATTTCAATGAATGATTCTTTTTTGTTGCAATCAAAAGTTAGAATTGTGCATAACTCGACAAGAAATTAAAATTTAGAGTCTATCAGTTTTGATAGACTTGTATAACCCAAGTGACACTTTTATAAATATAACTAGACCACAAACATATTATTGATTATTTATCTTCAAGAATATTATTGTAATACCAGTGACAATATACTTATTTGGTTTACGGCCTTTTTGGCCAACTAACGGGAAATGAAGTTGAAAATTTTGCACAATAAAAAATGAAATGAAGTTTAAGGGCCTATCGAGTTAAGCGATTTGTACAACCAGACTTTTTGGATCATAAGCGTAAATTGATTATCAATTGTGCTAATAACATTGATTTAAGATCATTTGAGGACAAAAGATTATTTACATGGGATTAATCTTCACCCTTCATTTTTATTAGATATAATTGATGAGATTAATCACAACAATTTAAAAAACCTACTTTCATCATTTTTTTCAAATATTAATATTTTTTTAACCGTTAATCGTTAAGCGGAAAAAAAAAATATCATTGCGACGAGCATTTAATCATCTTTCTATAGATAGGCACTTTGATATACTTTCGACAATTTTTTTTCTCGTATTTTTCACGCTTTTTTTTTTTTTTTTTTTTTTTACGTTATTGAAGTTTGCATTAAAAAAATAATATATGATTAAACACTAATTTGAATATCACATGTGATATTAGTATTAAATCATATATGATATGTAATATCACATGTGATATTAGTGTAAAATCACATAAGATATACATATCATATCACATGTGATATTACATATCATATATGATTTAACACTAACATCACATGTGATAATTAAATTATTGTTTAATCATATATGATTTTTTTTCATGCAAATTTCAGTAACGTAAAAAAAAGAAAAAAAAAAGAAAAACGTGAAAAAATTGATTTTTTTTTCTCTTCGCGAAAAATAATTAAATGCTCTTCGCGACGGTGTAAGTATTTTCGCGTAACGATTAACGGTTTAAGATATTTATTTAAATTATAAAAAATAGATGAAATAATAAAATGCTTCTAATCTTAGCCGTTGATTTCTTTTTAGATGTATGGTGGAGATGAGTCATTTGGTATGTGAGAAAAGTTTAGTACGATAACTGTCATCAATAACATTAAAACCGAAGAGTATGTTTAGTCAATAAATTTAGAGAACCAAAAATCTCGATGCAAGGTTTGGTTGAAAAGCATTATTGTGAATGACAAAATTTTCACCGACACATTCTTTTAATCGCAATCAAAAGTTGGAAATTTTTGCATAATCAAACAAAAAACAAGTCTAGAACCTACCACTTAAATAAATTTCCACAACCCAAATGTTACGTTTATCAATGAAACATAGACCACAAACATATTCTCCATCATATCATTATGAAAGCAACTAATATTCTCCATCATATTATTATGAAAGCAACTACCACACTATATATATTTGTAGCAATTGTGAATTTTTATAGCAATCAAAAATAAAAACACAATGAGTAGTTCAATATCTAGTGCCTTTTTTCTTTTCCTAATTTTCACAATGTTTGCCTCTTCCACTTCTTCTTTGAATAAAAATATTCATAAATGCCCTAAAAAACAGAGTCAAGCTTTGCTTCTCTTTAAACGTAACATTTTATCCATCAATTACAAAAACGATTACTGTTATGATATGCTTGGTTCTTATTATCATCCAAAAATGATGAGCTGGAATAAAAGTACTAATTGTTGTAACTGGGATGGAGTTAGATGCGACGACTCCACCGGTGACGTCATCGGTCTCGATCTCCGCTATGAATGCTACAAGGTACACTTCATCCGACACAATGCCTCTTCAACCTCACACACTTCTTCGTTCTTGATTTGGGATTGAACAAACTTAATGGGACATTGCCATCTTGGCTGTTTACTTCCCCCTCTTTAGAAGATCTCTATTTAAGTTATCACATGTTCAGTGGAAATGTTCCTTTTGAGTCATTTGCTCTTCCATCATTAAAAGAGTTATACCTGTGTCACAATCAGTTAGCTGGCCAAATTGATGTGCAAACATTTCTACAACTCACCAACCTCACTGCCCTGTACCTTTCATTTAATAATTTTAGTGGTGAATTGGAGTTGGATACATTGTTATCAAGCCTCACAAACCTTGAATATCTTGATCTCTCATACAGCGGTTTCTCTGTTACAAAAAAGAATGCCTATCATTATGTCAACCCTCTTTTTTGGTTCTTAGGATTGGCCTCTTGCAAGCTAAAGGTGTTTCCGAATTCATTTCGAGCCACGAAACAACTTGGTTACTTTGATCTCTCTAGCAACGAAATCCATGGCCAAATTCCTCATTGGGCAGGGGAGATTGGAGGTGATCAAGGGTTAGATTATTTGAATCTCTCACATAACTTCATAACAGGCTTGCCACAATTTCAATGGTATGGATTAGAAGAACTTTACCTCCAGTCCAACTTGATTGAGGGGCCGTTCCCTCCATCAATTTGCAACATGAGTGGTCTAAACTATTTGGATATGTCCAATAATCGCTTTGGTGGATTGATTCCACAATGCTTTGGAAATATCACCAATCTTAAAATGATAGATATGGGGAATAATAGCTTTCAAGGAACAATTCCAAATGTATATGGGGATTGTGGAAGTTTAGAAGGGCTTATTTTAAAAGGAAATCAATTAAGAGGAGAGGTGCCAAGTTCCTTGTCCAAATGTCGATTCTTGAAAGTGGTTGATCAAGACCCACAACCAATCAGCGGTCACAAACAGTAAAGCACATAACACAAGAACTTGGAATAAGCTCTCCAATTAATCGAAAAATACTTGCTTACAAAAGCGATATTGAATGCATAATAACAAACCACATTTCGGTTTGTATATATAGGGAATAGAACAAGCTTTCCTAATCCTACTACAATTCTAATATAAGTAGAATATTAAAACCGACATTCACCCCATGGGCTCGGGTCAATACGCTCTTCTTTGCCCATGGGCTCTGGGTCGACATTAGCCCAACATTCACCCCTCTAATTTCTGACTCGAGATAGGTAGGTCTTCAACTCCGAGTAACTCTTGCATTTCCTTGAACTTAATCCTTGCGAGCTTTCGTCCGAATATCAGACGCTGCAAATCACCTCTTACAAATTCAACTTGTACTTGGCCTCTTTCAACACATTCTCGGATAAAATGATAACGTGTGTTTATATGCTTGCTTCTCCCGTGAAAGACTGGATTTTTCATAAGTGCAATAGCCGATTTGTTGTCAACAAATAAGACCACCACTCTTTCTTCCATTCTGGTTATTTCACTCAACAATCCACGTAACCATATCCCTTGACACGCGGTGAAGTTGCACCATGAACTCGGCTTCATAAGACGATAGAGCCACCGTGTTTTGCTTTTGTGAGCACCAAGTGATAGGTGATTTCCTAGATAAAATACATGCCCGGTTGTGCCGACCATCATCTTGGTCCATAGCATAACTACTATCACTAAACCCCACTAACTCCTTGGTCTTCTTTTGGTTGTATCGTATTCCAAAATTCAAACTACCTTGGATATACCTTAGTATTTGTTTCACAACTGCCATATGTGATTCTTTTGGTTCTTGCATGTAACGACTAACCAAACCAACCGAATAAGATAAATCAGTCGTCGTGTGTAGTAAATACCTTAAACAACCAACTCGTCGTCCTAAACAGAGTTGCATCAACTGGTCTTCCTTCCTTGTCCATGCTTAACTTCATTCCAGGTTCTAATGGACATTGTGTAGGATTCGCTTCATGCATCCCAACATCTTTCAAGATCTTCTTTGCATAGCTTTCTTGACTTATTGAGATACTCGAATCCTCTTGCTTTACTTCAATGCCAAGATAATAGCTCAATTTTCCCAAATCACTCATATCGAACCTTTCTTGCATTTGTCTCTTAAATTCACCAATTTCGCTAAGCTTCGAACCGGTTACTAAGAGATCATCTACATAGACCGCAATAATCAAGATTGACTTGTTTGTCTTCTTCACATACACCGCTTGTTCGTGTTGGCATCGTTTGAAAGACATTTGCTTGAGTTCTCTATCAAGTTTTGTATTCCACGCCCTTGGTGCTTGTTTAAGTCCATAAAGCGCCTTTTTCAACTTGTAGATCTTCCTTTCTTCTCCTTTCTTCACGAACCCCTCCGGTTGTGTAACAAACACTTGCTCTTTTAGTTCTCCATGTAAAAAGCTGACTTTACATCCAGATGATGTAGCTCCCATGCTTCTTTTGCAGCCAATGAGATTAATAAACGTATCGTTTCAATCCGTTACTACGGCGCAAATACCTCGTCGTAATCAATTCCTTCCTTTTGAGCATAACCCTTTACTACTAAACGAGCTTTAAACTTATTAATTGAACCATCCGGATTTCTCTTAATTTTGAACACCCACTTTAATCCAATGGGATTAACATTAACCGAAGCTTCAACTAATTCCCATGAATCATTCTTCTCGATAGACTCAATCTCTTGCTTCATAGCAACCATCCACTTGCTTGAGACTTTTGCTTCTTGGAACGTTCTTGGTTCATCATCTTCAATCAAAAGTAGATTTTGATCTTCATTAGCAAATCCGAGGTTCTTGAACTAGAACCCATAATAAAGTCATTAAATCTAGTTGGCTTAGTTGAAACCCTTGAAGAACGCCTCACAATTGGTTGAGTTTCATCACGGATTAGGGTCATTATCCGCCTCGATTTGATCTTCTTGTTCGGTATTGACCGGTTGATTTTCATCAACATCATGATGATTTTCAGCCTCTTGATCTTCAGCCTCAACTTCATCGGTCACACCTGGGTTAACAAATCCACAACCCGTATCAATAGAACCATGCCATTCTATGATAAACATACCTGGGTTTAGCTCGTGTGTTTCGCTTCCCGCAACATACTTCCGGCCAAGTTTCTCATTAAACCTGCATCACGACATACCACTATCTTCTTTAGTTTTGGATTGAACGATCGAAAACCTTTTGTACCGGCTCGTTTCCGATGTATATGAGTCGTGTTGACTGCGTCTAACTTATGTAAATATGGCCTTGTTCCCGTTGTAAGCCACACATCCAAATACCCAAGAAACCCTCCAAGTTAGGCTTTTTTCCTTTGAAAGCCTCGTATGGAGTTTGATTAACTAGAGCTCGAGTTGAAACTCTATTAATCAAGAATGTGGCGTGTCTAACTCCTTCAGCCCACATGTAGTTTGGTACGTCTCGTGCTTTCAAGATGCTTCTAGTCATTCCCATAAGAGTACGGTTTCGCCTTTCCACGACTCCATTTTGTTGCGGTGTATAGGGAGCGGTTAGATGTCTTGTTATACCCTCGTTTTCACAAAAGTTGGTAAATTCTTTTGAAGTGAACTCACCTCCTCTATCGGTCCTTAGGGTTATAATCTTGCTTCCCGACTTCTTCTCAACTAAAGCTTTGAACTTTTTGAAGTATTCAAATGCCTCACCTTTTCCTTCAAGGTAAAGTCCACATAAACCGTGAGAGTCATCAATAAGAACAAATATGTACTGCTTTAGGTTCTATGGATGGTGGAGAAACTGGTCCACATAGGTCGGCATGTATAAGTTGAAGAGGATGTGTTGCCTTAAATTTTGCAGCTTTAGGAAACGCCTTATTGGTTTGTTTTCCTACCAAACAAGATTCACACAACTTGTTCTCTTGATGAATTATTGGCAACTTTTCAACCATGCCCTTCCTTGCCATTAATTCCATCGTCTCGAAATTAATGTGACCCATCCTAGCATGCCATAACCAAGCATCATCTTCCATCTTTGCTTTGAGACACACCGGACTTCCAACTTGGAGCTTAATCTTGTAAAGTCTATTACTTGTTCTAGGAACCTTCATCAAAAGCTTGCCATCTGAGTCACGCATAGTAAGAAGGTTACCTTTCATACGAATGTCACATCCGCCGTCGGTAGCTTGCCCAAGACTAATTATGTTGCTTTTTAGCTCGGGTAGGTAATAGACTCCGTGATTAACCGTTGCTCACCCGTTTTCCCTTCAATGATTATCGAACCCTTCCCTTTTATCTCGATGTAGGAGTTATCACCAAACTTCACTCTGCCGGAGATATTCTCATTCAACTCGAAAAGTATTCTCGGCTCCCCGTCATGTGATTACTTGCTCCATTATCCAAATACCAAGTGTCTTCCTCGTTTGGCTTAGTATTCAATTGGTTTGGGATAATCTTTTCTTCATTCAAGAAAACTACTTCTTGAACGCTTTTCATCATAAAAAGTGTCGGGTCATCATCATCCTCCGTTTTCAAAAGGTTTGCTTCATGCTTTTTCTTTTGTACAGCGCTTCGGGACAATTAGAAGCAAAGTGACCATATTCATCACATCACGAAGCATTGAATCTTTGAAAGGTCTCGACTTTTGTTCTTCTTTTGATCCGTATTGCTCCTGGAGTTGTTTTGGTTTCCACGGTTGTGGTTATTAGCTTGACCACTACCACGAGATTTGTTTTGAGAAGAAAAGTTTTGACCTTTACCGTTGCCACGGAGGAATTCCTTCCTCGACATTTCTTATCATATCTTTGACCCTTCCTAACATTAACTTGCCTTGATCTTCAGAAGTGGTGTCAACACCCTTCATTCTTCCTTCAAAGGCTTTCAACCTTCCAATTGCTTCTTGAAAAGACATAGTATTCAAGTCAGCAAATTGTTCTATTGAGGAAACAATTGCAACATACCTATCCGAACGTATGCAAGTAGCTTCTTAACAAGTTTCTTGTCTTCATAAACTGTTCCCAAGCTATTGACTTCAGTTACAATTTTGCCCAACCTAGCCGCGAAAGTCATCGACCGATTCGTTGACTCTCATCTTTAAAGATTCGAATTCCGTCTCCAAGGTTTGCAACCTTGCGTCTCGAACCCGATCAACACCCACATACCTGGTCTTCAAAGCTCCCCAGATTTCTTTCGTCTGGTTGAATTGTGAAACTTGAAAAACAAGTTCTTCGGAATCGCCTTGGAAAAGTAACGCAACTGCCATGTGATCTTGCTTAGCAACAACTTGTGTTCCTTCCCCTGGTTCCAGTGCATCGAGTATTCCATGGACTCGAAATACCGCTTTAACTCTTATTGCCCATATGTTATAGTTCGTGCTTGTTAACATTGGACATTGAAGAGCCGTTTTAGAATGTTCAATAGGTGGTTGACTCGACTCGCCTTGCACCATCCTTCTTGAACGCGCTTTTGTAAGTTACGGTGTTGTTTGTTCACCTTCCACCCTAGGTTCTAAAGGTCGAATGATTTACTTCACCAAGTAAACCAAGTCGAAAGTTTGAAACTTTGATCAACTTCTTGCTTAAGTCGAACCCTAGTAAAACCCTTGTGATCAACTTCTGGTAAACCCTTGTGATCGACTTCTGCTGTTGAATAACCTGCTGTGATCGACTAAACTTGGAACACCTTCAGTGATCGACTACTTGAACCTTGCTCTTGATACCAATTCAAGACCCACAACTGAATCGCAGTTCACAAACAGAAACACAATAACACGGTAACTTGGAATAAGCTCTCCAATTAATCAGAAAAATACTTGCTTACAAAAACTGATATTGAATGCATAATAACAAACCACAGCTCGGTTTGTATATATAGGGAATAGAACAAGCTTTCCTAATCCTACTACAATTCTAATATAAGTAGAATATTAAAACCGACATTCACCCCATGGGCTCGGGTCAATAGCTACTGCTGCCCCATGGGCTCGGGTCAGACATTAGCCCAACAGTTGATTTGGGAAACAACCACTTGAATGGTACATTCCCTGGATGGTTAGGAGATCTTCCAATTTTGCAGGCTCTTGTCCTCAAATCAAACAACTTTCATGGTCACATTCAACCCACTTCAACTGTTGAATCCCCCTTTCCAAGTCTTCGAGTTCTTGACTTATCTCATAATGGGTTTGTGGGACAACTCCCTGCAAGATATTTTCAAAATTTCAATTCCATGAAGAATGTGGTGAAAAACAGCACAAAACCAGAATATTTGTCCATGGGTGATAAGTATTACTCATTCGTTGTTGCGGTGAAAGGGGTGGATCGAGATATTCCAAGACTTTTTGTTGGCCTAACTATTATTGATTTATCAAACAATTATTTCGAAAGTGGGATACCAGAAATAATCGGAAATTTGAGTTCTTTGAAAGTGCTAAACTTGTCCCACAATAGCCTTAATGGTCGAATGCCAAACTCTCTTGGTAAGCTATCAGAGATTGAATCATTAGACCTTTCTTGGAACCAACTCATAGGAAATATCCCTCAAAGCCTTGCAGGAATCAAGGGCCTTGAAGTCTTAAATCTATCACAAAACCATCTTGTGGGGCGTATTCCAGAAGGAACACAGTTCAGCACATTTCAAGAGAACTCATTTACAGGGAATTTGGGGCTCTGTGGGTTTCCACTGCCCAAAAATTGCAGTGAGAATGCACACAAACCACAGCTTGATGCAGAAGAACATTATGATGAGGAAAGTGGGTTTACGTGGGAAGTGGTGATGTTGGGATATGGGTGTGGAACATTAGTCGGATTAGTGATGGGATATCTCATGTTGTCAACAAGAAAAGTGAAATGGTTCAATGCAATTGCTGATGCAGCAGAGAGTTTGGTCTTGAAGAAGAGGAAGAGAAGACATGTTTACATCGGGAAATGACGTTAGATAATGAAAGGTATGCTTTTTCACATGATTTCTTATTTCATCAATTTTTTCAAAATGTCTTACATCAGGAAATGACCTTCTGAATTATGCCGTCGTATATCAGCTTCTGAGTTATGATGTTTGTGTTCTGTATCTTTGAGTTATTCTTGTATGTAATACTTGTGTGTTGTTAGTATTTTAATACATATTTACTTGGTCACTGGGTGATCATGTATTGATGTTGCTGACCTTGGTGTAATTCAGTAAGTTTTTTGTTATTTTGATGATCATACTACCATCGTGTATGCTATAAAATTGTAGACACTAGTGTTTGTTACCGAATTGTAAGGTGTGAAAAGAAAATCATTATTAATAATGACTTGTCTTTTAGTATATATCTAATTTGACCATCCAGTGTGTGTGTTCTTCTTCGATCTGTTCTACATGTGTTTTAGCATTTCATTATCTGCCCACCACCTGCTTGACGAGTGGATTATGAGACCAAATTGCCAGTGACCCTGCTCTTGAATAATCATCTACATGCAATTTTATCATATACCCACTGCTCCTTATGTCCTGTAAAAGGTGCCATGGTCCTTTTTAGGGTACCTGCAAAAAATGTGTCCTATTTACTGATGTAGGTTGAACGTTATGGCTGAAGCTGGACGTTCTGAGGTATATAGCTGCTAAATTTGTAGCGGATATGCTAGCTATAAAGTTCATTTATGTTATTGTGCTGTATTGCTAGCCTTGAAGACAAATGATATGTGTGTCCGAGCGTTACATCTTTTTGTCATCTACTTTAAATGGTCGGGTTTATTATTATCTTTTTATAACTTGACCATCCAAGTCTTAACTTTTGCCCTTAGGTAATCGTGTTTTTGAGTGGTTGAACCTTCAATATAATTTTTCAAAAGGAAGAGAAGACATGTATATATCGGGAAATGACGTTAGAAGGGCCGGCCACCAGATGATGGAGGAAATGTGTTGTCGACTAGATGTGTTTACTTGGAAAGTCTACATTGGTAGACAACAACATAATTGATGAAAGGTATGTGTTTCACTTGTTCTCTTATTTCGTCAAGTTGTGCAAAATGGCTAACATTATTCTCTTATAAATTCTTTAAAAATTTATGATGCAGGTATGGAAATTTAGGGTGGAGCTGACACCTTTTGAATTATCTAGTCCTATAGCAGCTTCTCTGGAAGTCTCTTTGAGTAGTTGTGAATGGCAAGTAAATGCAGGCGCAAACGTGTTTTGACTTTTGACAAGGAATTTTCAAGCATGTAGATATCTACTTCTCACCATCAAATTCATTCAGCAATTTCGTGTAAATGACTAAATAATTTCCACATTTTTTTGGATCTGTGGGACATGTGCATTGTTGCAATATGTTGAATCACTTTTTGTTTTTATAGTATTATAATCAACACCTACATGTTGAATTCTCTTTGATGTATGAAAGCATAAACCAATCAGTAAGGGTATGTTACTTTTGAGATTGTATTACAGGGCAATAAGAGGACATTATTAGCTTGTTAGTTGTTACCATCACACCATACATGGTTGCATGCATTTGCATACTTAGAATTAAATGGCACAGACCCGAACCCGACTTGACCCGACCCGACTTGACCTGAACCAGACCAACCCGAGTTCAAATAGAGTCGGGTTCGGGTATGTTTTTTTTAGTCTTGACCCGACTTCGACCCGACCCGAATGACCCGAACCCGACCAACCCGACCCGAATGACACCCCTAATCACTAACCTCCTCCTTTCTTTTCCTTCATATATTTAGTTTTCCCATACTTAATGAGGCGGTGTCTTCCTTATTGATGCTGTTTAGTTATTTACAGGAAGAAAAAAACCCCAACTGGTACTGCTGGATCATGGTCTATACAAAGTACTTGACAATTCTATTAGGACCAACTATGTTGCACTCTAGAAGGTTCGTCTTGCAATTTCTTGAATATTAATGTCTTATCATTTTATCTATTATCAATTTCTCACATCCATTTCACATGTTACCGCTTTAGAGCATCATTAATCTCTGCACTATATGGCTTGATGCAAATGGTATAAATGAAAATTGCTTGAAATTGGGTGCTGGTGAGGATTTGTATGCATTGTTTGCAGGGATTTTTACAATGAGGCCTTAGAATAGGGTTATTCATCCTGCCGTTGATCATCTTGCCATTCAAGGCAATGCCAGCTGCCACTCAGAACTTCAGATTAGCTTACAATCTTACATTATATAAGGCAATGCCAGTGACCCTGCTCTTAATCATCTTCTCCATTTCAAAGTTTTTGGTGTATCTTGTTTTTGACTCCGAATTGGTCATGTCGTTCAATTTAAATAATCATCCACATGAAAATTTTGTATACAAACTGCCCTAAGAGCACAAGGTTTGGTGCCTTAGCTTAAACCTTAACACCATGCCACATCAGCTTTAACATTTCACTTTAACTCAACAAAAAAATTCTCTTAAAAAACTGAAAATTCACATTAACGCACGTTATCCCCTTAACTTGGTGTTAAACCTTGACCTTTAACACGACATGCGGTATGGTTAACTTTGGCTAAACATGCAAATGTTAAACTTTGACCTTGGCTTGTGGTTTGACTTTGACCAAAAACATTACTCTGTATCCGTACTTATGAGGAGTTTTTTAGGTGACTATAGTAATCTGAAAAAGTATTTAACAAAGTATATAGTTTTAAAAATAATTAATAAAATGCTTAAGTAACTACTGTATTTTTTATATTTTTAGAAAATCTTAAAAACCGATTTGGCTCTTCACCGTTCTAAAAGCATCATCCTCATTTGCATAGACATCCTCACTATGTTCATCCTCGTCATTACGGACTCTTTCACTAGCCATGTTGATGTACGACATTGATTCTGATTCCCCGACGCCATGAGGCGGACCTATGTTATAATAAGGTGGTTCCCTTAGGAATCCGGATGCTTTAGAAGTTATGTATAAAAAAAAGTAGGACCTACCTTAGAATTTGGCCAGGAACCACCTTAGATCCAAAATTAAGAAGGAAGAAAGAAAAAGAAGAGATTCAGAAGGAAAATAGAAAGCAAATCCCAAAATTATTTTAATGGAGGTTGGGGGTTTACGTTTATGGTGAGGAGGAAGACCTGAAAGTCAATGTCTTATGTTTAGAGAGTACTATTTAAGTTTCTATTTAACCCCTCTACTTTATTTCAAGTACTATTTAACACCCTTTGATATAACACAATTGCACGAATATCTAATACAGTAGTGAGTATATTAACTACATCCAATATTTTTAAACTTCTTGGAGTATCACTATGTTTTGATCGGTATAAAATGGTTTGGTTATACAATTATGTCTTAACAAACTCAACAGTTTTGTTTAATAGAGTATATTAAAAAAAGATATGCTAGGTAGTATTAATAAGGATTAATAATAAGCATTGCAAATATAACTGTTTTCAAGTTATTAAAGCTACAAAAGTTAATTATAATCACTTTACCTATTATTCAAGTAAACACGACCCGACCGATAGGTACATTGACCCGTCATATATTGTCAAGTTGACTTTTACGTCTGGACTAAACTAAGGAACCACATTAGTTTTTTGGCTAGGTCCGCCACTGACGCCATCGATCACTAAGAGGAATATTATGTCTTGTTTTGATAATTTGGACGTAAACAAGATTCCGATATATCGTCTAAAGGAAAAACGTAAATAAACAAGTAGCCGACTGTTACCACCACAACAAATACGATCAACTAAACCAAATGCCATAAGAAATACCATTGTTAGCTCTCAAAAAGTTCACACCGAACGTTCGTGACAAGCTTAAATACATCGGAAATGCCCTGAAGTCAATCGGAATACTTTGAATAACTCCGACGGAGATGAGAACTATGCCGTAGTCATCATCATCATGGATGACGGAGTCGGCACTGATACTGACATAGGAGATCATGACGAGAACATAAAGATGAAGACGACGGCTATTAGTTTTTAATTTTGTTCTCTTTTGGATTTGATAACATATGAAAGATCATGGGTGATTAGTTTGTTGCTAATAAATAAATCTTTCATGATGTTTACGGTATAATTTTGTATGAAGGAAAGATTTACAGTATGATTTTTTATGAAGGAAAGAGAAGAAAACACCCTTGTTTTCCATAAAATGTTTTGAGGAAAATAAAGAAAATAGAGATCGCGTTCAAATTATCATTTTTCAACAAAATGTTTTTCAAAACACAAAATCCCTTATTCCTAATCTAACAAAGAAAATTAGAAAACAAATTTTAGTTGTTTTTCTTGTTTTCCTTTGTAACCCCCACCCTCCCTCCCCTTCTTCAAAATAGAAAATACAAATATCAACTAAACACGTTTTCTATATTTTCAAGTGTTTTATGAAGATAAATTTCCCATCCAAATTTTTACAAATCTAAAGACAGAAAACAAGGGAATTTTTTCTCCAACTAAACGCACCATAAATATTTATTTAAATACTTTTAGAAGGACATACTTTGTTAATTACTTTTTGAAATTACTATATTCATCTAAAAAACTCACTTATGAGAAAGTTTCTGATAAGTCAAAATTAAAGTTATTTTGACTGTTTGGTGTACTTTAGTCCCTATACTCTCTTTTAAATTCTACTCCGTATTTGACAAAAGTACAATTAGTTTGGTTGTTTGGTATACTTTAGTCCCTAGTGGCCTAGACATTGGTTGTGTTTGAGAACGGGTTTATAGAAGTTTGAGCGATTAAAATATGGAAAATCACTTAAAAATGTAATAAATTTAGTGAAAATTACTGTGAAGGCCCTGCAGGTACCTCTGTGTCCTGCAGAGGACCTCTTTTCTTGCTATATCAAAAAGGCCGGGCATTTCGCTACCTACTGGTGGAGAAATGCTTAAAGGACACGTGTCGCTCCCCCCTTAAATTAACGTGCGTAATTTTTTAAAAAAAAAAAAAAAAAAAAAAAAAAGCATTTCGCCTCTAACAAGTAGCGAAATCTGACAAAGTGGGGACACCGGCTGACACAAAGTTGAAAAAGCAACCATTTCACATCTAATTGGGAGCGAAATGCTCTCTCCTCACCTAGGGAAGGAGCAAAATTAAACCTGCAACTATTCTTGAAATGACTATTCAACTATCCGAATATTTAGACTTTGATTCAAGTATTTGATCTTCATTTCGAGAGATAAACGAGTGGGTTTTGTGTTCGTTTCTCCCTTCCGAATCTTGAAAAAAAATTGCTTTTTTTTTTTTGGGCTCGTTGTGTTGTTGTTGTTGAAAGCAGGTTGGTGGTGTTGGTGTTGGTGGTGAAGGTAGTTCGTGGTGTTGAAGGCAATTGGTGGTGGTGGTGTTGGTGGTGGTGGTGGTGGTGAAGGCAGTTAATGGTCTTGTTGGTGGTGCGAGTTGGTGGTGCTGTTGGTGGTGGTTTGCGGGTTGGTGGTGGCACGGCAGGTTGTGGTTCTCATTCTTGGGTGGTTCGGTGGTGGTAGTGGGTAGGTGTTAACGTGGTTGTTTGTTAATATGGCACTTGTTGTTCCGGTAAATATTTATTTTTCTTATGATATCATTATTTGGTGTTTTATGCTTATTGTGTAGTTAATAATATATCTTTATTATATTGTTATTTTAGGATTTGCCGTTGACCACCTGTAGAAGTAAGCTAAAATTGGTTCATTACCTTAAAAAAAATTTGCGAATACCAATAAGGAAGTATTGTTTAGGCAGACGTGTTTCGGATGGATGTTTGACATAGAACAAATGCGAGAATGTGTATTTTATTACATTATATGAGTTTATGTCAACTTGACCCTGAACCGGGAACACGGAGTTGTTCCATTGGTATCGTGTAGGAGATTTTGAGTTGAGATTTGGTAGAGATGAGTTTTGTTTAGTAACTAGCTTGAGATTTGGTGTTGATTTTCAAGACAAATATAAAGATCAACCTACTCCTCTTAGGAGACGTGTTTTTGACTCACGTTATGATGGATGTTCGATAACTGTCGGAGTGTTGAATGAATTTATTTCTAGCGATGCTTTTGATAAGCTTGTCGATATCGATGCCGTTCGTGTCAGTTTGCTAGGGTTGTTGGAGATGGTGTTGTTAGGCCACGAGGTTAGAACGTAGTTCCCCATGTGGTGCATGGCTTTAGTAGATAATCTTGATGCTTGGAATATATATCCTTGGGGTTAAATGCGTGTGGCCGACTTTGTATATCGATTAGTTGGTGCGAGATTCACTGAGCTTTTTGTGAACCCGACCACCGCTGGCGGCGGCGACGGTAAAGTAAAGAACCCTAAGTATCGACGATCGCTTTACATGGGCCTTTAAGGTATGTATATATATATATATATATATATATATATATATATATATATATATATATATATATATATAATTTTAGTTTTTGTTGTTTATGTATATATATAATGTTAAAGTAATTAACCAATTATTTTTTATAGACGTGGATTTTGGAGACTTATCTAGACACGGCACTAGATTTTTTAATCGTCACGAGCTCCATCCGAGAGTGTGTGCATGGCGTTACAATGCGCCATTTAAATTTATTACTGGATAGTTTATTGGTGGGTTGTTATTTAATCATGCCATTCAGTTTTTAGTGATTCATAACAATATTCGTATTTGTTGTTATATAAATTTTAGGTAGCGGAACCTACATTAAGACTTGTACCCGATGCATATGAGTCCGAAAAGGGTTGGTTCCGTGATAGCATGGCATTTTTGAGGGGAGTATTGAACCACCACCAATACCCCCACTTTCGAACCAATATAGCCGTGGACGATGTTCCGTGAATTTTATCGCCATTTGTGGAACTAGAGGATTTGACAAAGGCTCAGGCTGCCAAGATTAATGAGCACGACACAATGTTCCAAAAAATATTTGGTTTCTTTAGTGGTTTCCCGAACGCGTAGGTATGTTTTATTTGCATATTTTTTTGTTGCTACTTATTGGTTTTAAAAATTACTAAACATTATAATATTGTATTTAGGCTTTCCGCCGGGGCTGGATTTAGTGGTTTCCTAACTTGTATATGTTTTATTTGCATATTTTTGTTGCTACTTATTGGTTTTAAAATTACTAAACATTATAATATTGTATTTAGGCTTTCACCGGTTGTTGGATTTAATTGGAACCGAGCAGCGCAGTATGTTTTATTTGCATATTTTTTGTTGCTACTTATTGGTTTTAAAAATTACTAACCATTATAATATTGTATTTAGGCTTTCGGCCGATCGAACTGGATTTAGTGGTTTCCCGAGCCTTGGTATGTTTTATTTGCATAATTTTTAGTTGCTACTTATTGGTTTTAAAAATTACTAAACATTATAATATTGTATTTAGGCTTCATTGCCGTGGAACTGATTTAATTGGAACCCGTAACGCCAGGTATGTTTTATTTGCATATTTTTTGTTGCTACTTATTGGTTTTAAAAATTACTAACCATTATAATATTGTATTTAGGCTTTCGCCCGATGGAACTGGATTTAATTGGAACCAGAACGCGCAGGTATGTTTTATTTGCATATTTTTTGTTGCTAATCATTTGTTTTAAAAATTACTAAACATTATAATATTGTATTTAGGCTTTCGTACTGCTGAAGTAATTGGAACCGAACAGCGCATAAGTATGTTTTATTTGCATAATTTTTTGTTGCTAATCATTTGTTTTAAAAATTACTAAACATTATAATATTGTATGTAGGTATTTGGTGAGGTGAGTGTCAAAGAGATGGGGGGTTTCCTACACCCCGAGTAGTTCTTTCTTTGAGGGGTGTCTCACCACCCGGTCATCCACAATTGATACCGCGTATACGACCAATGACGCCCTCACTCTAGGACGCCTATGCCACAACAAGGATTTGTTCCGTGGTCGGGTAACAATTCGCAACAAGCTCTTGCATCACACCCACCGTAGCTAATCGTGTGTTACCGGTAAATTTATAACCCACATAAGTATATATTTTTTTTCATTTTTCTACTATAATACTTGCATGTATATTTGTTCCGTGTTAGGGTGCTATTAATCGAGGAAAGAGAGATGTTCGTCCCTAGCTTATTTGTGTACAGCCCGTTTGGTCGCTTGCCGACCACGACTCCTATTCCCAATAAACGGGATGGTAGGCTTAAGGATAATGTCATGTCATCAAATATTAGCCCGTTAGATCTTGGAAAAGCTATTGATGAAGAAGACGATAGAATCAATGATGATGAAGAAGAGAGGGATACAGTTGAGTTTTACGGAAAATTATACCGGAGCGTACATTTCGTTTTATAACGTTGACCCTGCTAAGGTAATCATAAAACTATGTGAATATTCTTGAAATTTAACAATGATTAACAACTTATTATTGATATTACTTTTGGCTATTTAGGTTAAGCGTACATTATATGAAGACTTAGAAACTTTCTCGAGGAACCCTAAACCCATATACCTGGATTGTCATGTGATGGGTTTTGCGTGTGAGACAATTTTTTGGCGTGAATTGCTCCCTTTTTGTTCCAAGGTCCCAAGTAATGGTTGGCTTGCAGACGATGTAAGTTTATTGTTACATGTTTATAATGTATTTGAATAGTTTTTTTTATAGAATGCTTATAAATAATTTTAATATTTTTTGATATGAACTAGCATATGAATGCATGGACTGAGCTTCTAATTCGTAGAGGCCAATGGTGCTCCCGACTGATGCTGAAATCAACACTTGCTTTTCATTCAGTTAATGAGAGAATATGATGGCTCAGGTTATAAAGATGAGGCAAATTTTACAAAACCAGGGTCATCATTTGCTTTTCTTTCGGATAACGAAGATGATGAAAATGATTGTTTTGATGAATTAAATAAAACCAAACACCCCGGTAACCAAAATGGCCGAATTTTTGAACCTATCCCCAAGTTCTGAACCACCACTTTATACGCCAAAACCTATGCCTACAAAGGATTATAACAACAAAACTGAAATAAAAATCAATAAGGTTTTTAACTAGGTGAATTAGACTTGGCATACAGGTTGAAAGCTTTACAAGATGGTTATGAATTTGTTTCGAAAAAACTAACCCTATAACTTACAACATAAAATGCTTCCATTATGCACAATGTGCATGGTATATTAATGCCAGACGTTGGCCAAACTCAGATGTTTTTCAAATTACAAGCATGAATGATATTCACACGTGTCCCAAAACCCAAACATATCCTAACCATCGAAATGCAAACAAAAAAATTATTGCTCACATTATGAAAGATAAATTAGAAGATGGTAGCCGTGATTTGAAAGGGAGAGATATACAAAAAGATATCATGGCACAATATAAAACATCTATATCTTACCAACAAGCATGGAGAGGGAAGGATTATGGGTTACAATTGTTAAGAGGTTCACCATTAGAATCGTTTGAAATGCTACCGTTATATCTTGTCACAACTTAGAAAAAAAACCCGGGATGGTCACACGATCAAGAAAAGCAATCAAGGGGATTTTGAAATTTTATTCATTGCCATTGGTGCATCGGTAAGTCTTGTTCAAATTTTTTTATAAGTGCATGCAAAAACAGGTTTGCTATTATAATTTTAAAATTTGTTTATAATGCTAGATTCTTGCGACGCCTTTGTGAACCATTTTCGCCACTACTTATAGTGGACGCGGCGCATTTAAAGGGTACTTACAAGGGTACAAATTTGCAAGCCGTTGGGATGGACGGAAACAACAAAATTGTGCCTATTGCTTACGGAATATGCGGAGGGAGACTAGTGATTGTTAGTCATGGTGGATGTCAGTACTTAGAGAGTGCATCGGCGATAACCCCAATATGATTATCATATCTGATAGGCATCCTGCAATAGCTTCGGCAATAAGGAATGAGTTTCCGTTGGCGTTTCATGGTATTTGTTGTCGACATCTAATGATGAACCTTTCTTTGAAAAACAAAAAGTTAAAGGTCTATCGGGGCATATGCAAAGCGTATACTGATGAGTGGCAACGACAAATGAACATACTCGGCTGTACAACCTGGCACACCCGAAGCTAATGGAGGCGATCCTAGACGCGGCTGGTCTCGAGCACATTGCCACGTGAGCGTTACAATTATGTACATCTAATAGTGAAAGTCTCTGTTAATGCATATCGTATTGTACGTAAGCTACCATAGCACAGTGTTGACCGACACGCATCAAGTATGGTTCAAAAGTGGTATTTTAAACGTCGGGAAGATGCAGGTATTTATTGTTTAAAACATAACGCATCAAGTAATCATTTTGAAAAATATATTAGATAGGTTAATTAATTTAATTTTTACATTTTTCGTGTAGCAAAAATGAAGTACGACATCTGATTGGGCGCATAAGGTGGAGAAAAAAAGAATGAAAAGCGTCAGTTGGGTTGTACACGGAATTACTCAATTTCGATATCAAGTTTATGATGGCCAATATAACCGTGAGGTGAACTTTCGACCGTGAATGTGAATGTCGGAAATGGCAAATTTCCGGGATACCTTGTGGTCAAGCGTTATTGTTTGTTACAAGGTTTTTGAACCTAACAGATTGGTGCAATATGTACATGACCTGGTTCAAAAGGAAAAATATCAAACAACCTATGCAGAGTCAATTCAATTTGTTGGAAATTTTAACGAATGGGAGTATCCAAGCCATATACATCCTCTTACTCCTCCAACAATGGACAACCCTCACCGGTCGTCCAAAAACACGACCGTATACTATCTCAAGGAGAAGAGCCAAGAACTATACATCAGAAAGTGTGCAAACAGCGGGGCATAACCGTCAATTGCAAAAATCATTTGTCCCGTCGGATCCACCTACCGCAAGGGTAAACAAAAGCAAGGGAATTTCCAACTAATGAGCAACGGACATGACCTTTTTATGAACAACATCACCCGTTCGATCAAACTTTTATGGGAAACAATCAATTCTCATGGGAACCATTTGGCCAAAACACATACACTAATCAACCATTTTGGCAACCATATAGTGACAACACATACCACACAAACCAATACGCTTCACAAACTTACCACCACAACCCATACCCATCTCAACAATATCTTTGAAAACACACACACACATCACAAACATATGATCAACATAACACACAACAAGATTTCAACCTATCTCAGCAAAACCAAACGCAACCACTTGAAAATGATCTTCAATACCAGTCTAAAGTGTATCAACAATACACTTCCCAACAACACAACTCTCAACATCTAGATGATCAACAAATGCAAGATTCAAATAGTTGGTTTAATCGGTTTGGTTTTTAATAAGGTAGAAGTCAGTATGTGACTAGTTAACAAATAGTAGTATGTTTTGATTTTTCTGTGCATCATGCTTTTCATTCTCACTTATCCAAATGATGTCCTGGGTCTATGTAACATTTGAATTTCACAAGTGATCTTTGTATTGAATAGACATTATTTGAGCATTATTTGAGCATGTGTTTGTATTGAATAGACAAGTATATGAGGCAATAATAACATGACGTTTTTATAATGACAATATCGATGCATTTTGTTTTTCTGTGACATCTCTAACTTTATACACCATCATAAACACAAAAATAAATTCATTACATTTTTTATAACAAAATTAAATTACATTTTTATAACAAAATATTTTTGTAGCAAAATATTGGTATCATCGTGTACAAAAAAAATTATGTCAAAAATTATGGCAAAATATTAGTAGCAAAATACCAATTGACCCGACCCGAATTGACTTGGGTCGGGTTCGGTCAGGTCACCCGAATGACACCCTACTCAACTCCATCATAGTATCATATTAAACTCTTTGCCTTCATAATAAAAATCAAATCACCAAAACATAACACAATATCATTTAGTTGAACATTAAACTAAATTTAAATACTTTGGACCTAAAGGATGAAATGTTTTCCAACCAAGGTTTTTTACTTTAGTAGTATATCACAAGAAAGTGAATTGACTAGGTCAAAGTTTGACATTGGAGTGAAAGAAAGCATTCATCATATATCATTCGAAAATTATTTTGGGGCCCACGTTCTGACCATTGTCGGATTTCGCCACTAATATTATGTGAAATGCTTGTTTCTCTTTCTTCATGTCAGCTTGTGGCCCCACGTTCGTCCTCATGTCGTTTCGAGAGGTAAGTGGCGATATGCTTTTTTTTAATTACGACGCGTTAATTTATTTAGATGGCGAATGTCCTTTAAGCATTTCGCCACCAGTTGGTAGTGAAATGGGCGGCCTTTTTTGATATAGCAAAAAAAGAGGACCTCTGCAGGACACAGAGGCCTCTGCAGGGCCTTCACAGTAATTTTCACATAAATTTATCCATTTTTCTAAACGTGTGTGAACTTTTTTTTAAAGGGTTGTCTAATGAGTGCCCTCAAGGCATTGTTTAAGATGATTATCTAAGAAATTTTTATGTTTATTAAATTAAAAATCACAACTAATTTAGGTAAGTTTAATAAATGCGTATTAAATAGAAATTTTAATTTAAAAGGAAAGTTTATGATTAATTAATGCATCCTAACCAATGCCTTAAGGGCACTAGTTAGACACTCTTTTTTTTTTAATTGACTCACCAAACTTTTGAATTTCGACTTTTGTGTGTTTTTAAACATGCAAAATAACCATTTTACCCTTATTTTTTTTGTAACCACTCTATTGAAAGCGAATTGTAAAATAGTCATTTTACATGCGTGAATACATACAAAACTCGAATTCAAAAGTTTAGGAGAAAAAAATGACTACATACAACTAAAAAAATCGATAAATTAATTACATTTTTAAGTGATTATCCCTTTAAAATAATCTATTTTTATAAAATAAAATTTTAGCTCACGTACCACAGTGACACATGAAGCAAAGTACATTACAAGTACTATATTATGCCCTAAACCTTCGAATGAATAAGGCTTATATTCCCATTCTGCATGGATCTAGTATCATAAGTCATATCCTTTCTACTTTTTCGGAAAAATCGGTTTTCGGGTAATTAGTTAAGTTACATAAATATTTTTCAGAATATTATTGATAAACACACAAAAGCTTAAAACACATGAGAAATTAAGCTGATGTTTTTTATGTCATTTTATAGTAATAAGAAATAGTTTCAACTAATTCATCAAACATTTTTATGAATACAAACTATAGCTTTTTCTAATTATAATATAAGTTTCAACCTCAACTCGAACTCCAGCTAATTTTGTCAAACACACTCATTCACTAGTTGCATTTTATATATATTTTTTAATAAAAACTTTACTTTTCATATTCAAATCATATTAAAGATGAAAATATTTCCCAATTTGACAATATTTTTTTTACCAAATACCTTTTTTTTACTAAAAAACTAAAATACCCATAAATTTAACCCTAAATTGTACTATGATAGTAATGATATCGACATGGGTTACTTAAAAATATATATACATGTGTTACTTAAAAATATATATAGACCTATTATACATTAGGTGAAGGTGAAGGTAACGTTGCCATTTAACTAATAAAATTAGGATGAGTATTGCTAAAGTCTCTTACAAATTGTTAAACCGTATGTTTACATTGAAATTGCTTAGTTGTAAATTTATTAATCACCAATATTTATAGAGTACAAAAAACTATAATGTACCCTAAGCCCAAAGATCGGGCTTGGGCTTATATCAGCTAATAACAATATCCTCTTACCTACATTATGATATTATATATTTTTTTTCCACTCATTGAGTCTCTGCATTTAAACTGTCAGTTCTGACACTTGTTAGAATCCTGTTAGTAGGAAGATAAGTAGGAACAATTTGTAAGAAGAAATAGCATTTTCCTATGAACAATTTGTAGGAAGATAATAAATATAGGAAATGACAAAACTAGGCACGATGGCAACATAATCAAGTGATTGGGTATTAAATAAAGAAAAATGATTCTTGGACCTAATTGTTAGGCCTAAAATGAGACCTACAATTTTGATTGGTTACACCTGCCATTAGTTTAAGATTTAAAAAGGATATTTTTTGTTAATAATTATTTACCCCTCTTTAATACTTTAAGTTTTATTTACTCTAATTTTCCTTCTTGTATCCTCTATTCCCTATACGCCAAAAGTTCTCCATCATCAAAACCTTGCATATATATCCCTTCAAAACCTAATAATTGCATATATATCCAACCAAAACTCATAATCGCATATATATATATCCTTCCAAAGCCTTAATATTGTCATATATATCCAACCAAAACTCATAATTGCATATATATCCCTTCAAAACTTTAAAATTGTCATATATATCCAAATAATTATTTTAATAGAAAAAAATGTCTAATAATTATAATTGATATATAAAATGACTATTATATATCTTTTCTTTTTTTTTCTTTTTTTTACAATTAAAAAATATATTTTTATTTGTTTGAATTTTATTATGTCATTTGATCTATATAGTTTACGTTTAGATGGAATGATGGATGATGCAGTTGATAATCTTATTCAAGATTCGTCGATAATGAACACGGTTGAGTCGCCGAACATGGTTGCTCTTTCTTTTCTTAAAAAATGGTTTAATGATATTTTGTAATTGTTAAAAAAATAATAATAAATAAATAAAGTAATAATTATTTTAATAGAAAAAAAATGTCTAATAATTATAATTGATATATAAAATGACTATTATAACATTTTTTTTTGACAATTACAAAATATCTTTTATTTGGTTTGAATTTTATTATGTCATGTGATCTATATGTATAGGAGTTTACGTTTAGATAGAACGATAGATGATGCAGTTGATATCCTTATTAAGATTTGTCGATAACGAACACAGTTGAGTCGCCGAACCTGGTTGCTATTTCTTTTCTTAAAAAATGGTTTAATGATATTTTATAATATCAACTATGTGTAGTCGTTATTTTATATATTATAATTGATATATAAAATAACGATTATACCCTTATATTTATTAATTTTTTATTATTTTTTTTTTTTTAACAATTACAAAATATCCTTAAACCATTTTTTAAGAAAAGAAATAGCAACCAGGTTCGGCGACTCAACTGTGTTCGTTATCGACGAATCTTAATAAGGATATCAACTGCATCTTCCATCGTTCTATCTAAACGTAAACTCCTATACATATAGATCATATGACATAATAAAATTCAAACCAAATAAAAGATATTTTGTAATTGTCAAAAAAAAAAATGTTATAATAGTCATTTTATATATCAATTATAATTATTAGACATTTTTTTTTATTAAAATAATTATTTGGATATATATGACAATTTTAAGGCTTTGGAAGGATATATATGCAATTATGAGTTCGGGTTGGATATATATCACAATTTTAAGGCTTTGGAAGGATATATATGCAATTATGAGTTTTGGTTGGATATATATGCAATTATGAGGTTTTGGAGGGATATATATGCAATTCCCCAATCTATTTAATATGATTTTGTTTTAACCACGAACCTGAAATCACTACTACTTATAATACACAAACCACTCTCTCTCCTAATTAATTTTCAGACTTTTCAGACTTGAAAGTGTTAAAGCATGATGTACAACACATTAAAGCCCAAAAATTCAGACTTACAACCACATATTCATAATATACAACACATTTATACACATATTAAATATAGAAACCACATTAATGCACATCTTTAACCATCAATGGTCATGGTCATGATAAAAAAAGTCTGCTATCCTTGATCATCTTCACCACCATCATTTTTTTAAACCATTATTCACCACCATGACAAAAAATAAGAAGAAAAAAATGCAAAGTAATCTCAGATTCGGTTCAACTTTGAGTTTAACTTTTTCAACATATTTTAGTTGAACTCTTATCATCATAGATCTATAAGAAGTATACCTTCTTTTTTAATATCACAATACATTTAAAAAAGACCAAAACCTCGGTTTCAATCGTTCTCTTATTCGGTTTAGAAAAAAACGAAACAACATATAAACCTTACCCGAGACCTTGGTTAAACAAGACCTTGAGGCCGTTGCATATGAGAAACAAGATTCAGGTGTTCGTTAAAATCGGAAAAGAGATGTGTATGTGTGTTTCGAGTGGATTCAGATAGAAATAAGGAGGGTTTGTTGTTCGGATTTTGTGGTAGCAAGAGATGCTAATGAGTTGTTATTGCGTTTGTAGGAAGAAATGGAAGATAAAAGGTAGAATTTTTAGGAGAGAAATTAGGAGGAAGTCAGGAAGGAGGCGTGCATCAAGATTAGGGCAAACAAAAATTAAAAATTTAGGGTATGTATTTAAGATAGTGGGTATTATTGGATTGGGTCTTTCTATCCTATATGTCATGGGCTAAGTTGTGTGTAAATGGTTGGTAAGCTTAATGTAGTATAGTGTAACATAACATAATGTAAAGTAAGGTAACAAAAAGTAATGTAACATAATATGATACAATATACTTTTTGTAACAAAGGATCCCAGTAAATGAATGAAATTTTGAAATTAGCGAAGCAAACTAATCCGAAAAGTTAAATAGGACCAATTGTAACATATTGAAAAGTTAAATAGGACCAATTGTAACATATTTATTTTCCATTGTAGTATGCAACCTTATATATTTTTTTCATGACACGTGATGTATGCTTTAGAAATTGTCATTTATTAAATCGGGTTAACTATTTAAAAATGTATTATGCTTGCCACTCTTTGTTATTGTGTGTACTGATTTTTTTCTTATTGTTGTTTGTCTCCTCTATTAATTTTTATATATTTTTGTTTCGTTAAATTTTTGCACATGTTTTATTAATTTGTTCTATATGATTTATTTTATATATCGTGTGTGTTTGAAAATTAATTAATGAGTTTTGTTCAATAATATGACATAGTACAAAAAGTTGTGTCAACGACATGATAATTTTCTCACTTACTTAACAACATGGTACAAAAAGTTGTGAGAACATCATATGCAAACTCACATTCATTTTGGATGAAAACAACTTTGGCAAACAATGAATGTGGTGGTTATTAATTTGCGAACCATGCAAATTTGCATAACAAAACCCACGTAAACATTACTCGACAAAGGTTACAACAACATTACGCAACAAAAATTTACCTCCGACCTATTACGTAATCAAAATTACTACCGCAAAGACCATGACGATAACAACTCAGCAATTTACTCAAAGCATTAGGCAATCAAAAATTGGATACAGTTCGTGTGCATCACTATTAAAATATAAAATAAACTACTTTAAATACAAAACTTATGATAACATCAATTGCAATACCTTACATGTAACTACTTGCATACAATATTACATAAAAACACGATATATTCAACCCTTAACTAATTGGTGCAACGCGAGTTTTGTAGCCTCGTATGTTATATATAGTTGAAATGGTAAGTATATATATAACGTATTAAATGTGATTGGTAAAACTTCCGATGGTGGTCATAAAATAATTTTTTTGAACAAGTTAAACTCTTTTAAGTTGGGAAAGTAGAAAGAAATTGAAATTTAAAGGGATGTTTTGATATCTATATCTATATTACTTATAATGCATCTTGTACCTTTCCTCCTATTATTTTTTTAAGATTTCCTAATATATAACTTTTAAGCAAATACAAGTAAAAAAGCATAAGTTACAACTATTTGAAGCACAAGTAAAACTAAAAAAATACTATTCAACATATACAATTAATACACTATTTAATTTACTCCTTCACCAGAATATACAACCATTTAACCACAATGTACATTATAATCAAGCTACAAAGACAAACACTTAAAAATAAAGCCATTAGGCTGCCCTCAGTGGTCGGTCGACCAATTCGTCGTCATTATGCTTAATTGTCGCCGCCATTGCAACATTTAACTGGGTCGGTCGGCTCCAATATTGACGAAGGGTTCATCCTAGACTCAAAAACTCACAGTAATAACAAAGATTTACCTAGACTCGAAAACGAAAAAGAAACTAAACAAGATCTCCGTTATTATTATTTCTAAATTAATTGTTAAAAAAGTATGGGCACATAACATCACATTGGAGAAAGAAATTCGGTTAAAGAGTGCAATGCGTAGCATCCTTGTCGCAGATGCACTCTAATAACATATGATGCAAGTATATATTCATTAATATACTAAATTAATCGTATGAAGAAACTGTTTGTATAATTTGTTGTGTTTCAAAGTAAAGACTATGTCTAAAACTAGTTTTGTTGTTGTTGGTCTTCATTGTGTCTTTTTGTTCTTTTTCTTTAGTTTCGATGATACATTTCTTGAGTGATGTTAAGTTGTTAACTGTAGGTTCCTCCGTTTATCTATGAGTTTCTTCTATTTAAAAGGGTTATGGTTTCAGTAAATACCAAATTAATCTTTGTATGCTCACAAATGTAAAAGGTTTCAAATTAATATCAAATTATTCTTTGTATATATATAAACCAAACATATTCCGTTTAGGCCTAGGAAAATTAGGATCGAAGATGTGTAGAAAGAGATGAGAAAACGTTAACAAATCAGAATCAAATATTTCAATTGGGAAGTTATTAGGCCTATTAATATAATTGGTTAAACCTTTAAATATATCACAAGTGGCCCAATAATATAATTAGACATGTTAGTAGGCCTATTAAGTAGGTGTATATATCAAAACTCTTAGTTAAACAGGTGGCGCAGTTCTTGCCATCATTTCTCTTTTCAGACGCGACGTGACGACTGATTCATGCCATAAATGGTGACACGAGATTTTTTTATTTTTTAGAAATGTATTTGAGTTAATATTTATAGGATGTAAAAGTGGTAACGCTTTTTAAAAAAAAAGTTTTTTTGTTTAATATGAAAAAGTAACGAAAATTGGATTTGTGTGTTGAATAACTCGGTTGTCAAAGTGAACTAGGTTGTCTCCTCTTCCTCCTCAACCGAAGCCAACCGAACACCCCACAATGGGGCAACCTAGGTCAACCCAACCTCAACCCAATCGGTTCACCCACCCATTGTGCATAGCCTTAGTTATTACAGTATTGAGTTTAAAATATACTGAAAACTAATGTCCCAATCTTTTCTTTAATCAACCTAGTAGGAAAGAAAAGAGTTGACGCCCATTTTTTTTAAAAAGGTAATATTAAAAGAGTAATTATGATATTTTGACTTTGGAATATTGAATGAGTTGTCACTGTTCAAATAGCAGATTCAAATGACCTTTGACTTTATTTTAAAACTCGTGAGTTTTAAACATATTTACCACGCTACGGGGTTTCTAAAGATATTAACCATATTACGGTATTTCTTTTCAATTCTCACTTCAAATTTAATTTATAATCATTTCTTTCTAATTTTATTTATTAAAGAGCACAGGTTTTTTTTCTCACACTCATTTAAAGTGGTTGGAAGACCAAATATTAGAGCAAATAGGGGAAACATTGCAAAAGAAGTCTAGCATAAGCAATAAGTTCATCCACATTTGCTACACAAATACAGGTGCACCCTCAAATAAAAAAACAGTAACTTGTTTTAACAGAAGGCATAATTACGTATATAATCCAATCTAAACATCAAAAAGTCATATCCTATGCACCTAAAATACAGGTTTTGAAAGCATGATATACAATGTCGAGTAGTTAACGTGTGTTTTGGGTTGTTGAGTGAACAGTGATGTGAAAACGCACAGTGAAAACACACAATATACACACAGTGAAAAAAGGAGGAAAGGAAAAATGTTGGTTAGTTTGATTAATCTGAATGAAATGATGATATAAAGTATTTAAAGACCCAAAACAAACTTTGGTGCCTTTTTACAACTGCTAACAACTACTTAACGAGTACAATCCCTGAACTATACAAGTTTTACATGTTCAGTCCCTGTAGCTATTTATCCTACTTCTTTACTTCCACACTCCCCCTCAAGTTGAGAGTGAGAAGATGCTTGAACTCCTAACTTGGATAGGAAATGGTTGGGTTGATCAACTGGTAGAACTTTTGTGAAAACATCTGCTAATTGAGTCTTTGATGGAACATAAGAAGGTATAACAGATCCTGCCTTTAGTTGATCCCTGACATAATGGGAGTCCACTTCAGTGTTTTGTTTTGGCATGGAAGACAAGGTTAGCAACTATGTGAATTTACAGCCTGATTGTCACACTTCAAATCCATTGGTCCTAGGTCTTTGAGTCCCAAATCTTTTAGTAAGGAAACTAGCCATGTAACCTCACAACAGGTGATGGCCATAGCCCTGTACTCAACCTCTGCAAAGGACCTAGAAACCACACTTTGCTTTTTGGATTTCCATGAGATTGGAGAATAACCAAGTAGAATACAGTATCCAGTTGTAGATCTTCTTGTCATGGGGCAACTTGCCTAATCTGAATCACAATAAGCTGTTTGGTGGACTTCAGAGCTATTGGCTAAAAGAATTCCTTGACCAGAGTTCTGCTCAAGATATCTCAATAGATGTTTGGCTGCCTGCATATGGACAGATGTAGGCTGCTGCATAAATTGACTGAGACATTGCACAATGAAGCAAATGTCTGGTCTGGTAATTGTTAGGTAGATTAGCTTGCCAATTATTCAGCTTGTAGCTTAACATGTTGATCCATGGAAAGTTTATAAGGTTTGGAGTTTAAGACACCAACTTCTTGTAAGAGATCCATTATGTACTTTCTTTGGGAGATGAATATACCTGGGGCACTTTTAGAGACATCCAAACCCAAAAAATAACTCAAATCACCCAAGTCTTTCATATGAAATTGAGAACTCAGTTGACTTTTAAGAGCTTGAATCTGCTTTGGGTGAGTGCCAGTGATAAGTAAGTCATCCATATAAACAAGTACTGTAGTGAATGACTTAGAATCTATCTTTGTAAACAAGGAATAATCTGCTTTTGATTGCTGATATCCAAATGATAGTAATGCATATGAAAGTTTAGCAAATCATTGTCTTGGTGCCTGTTTGAGCCCATACAAAGACTTTTTGAGTTTACAGACTTGAGTTGATCTCTCTACATTCTTAACACACTCCCCCCTGTATATCCCATTGGAAATTTCATATACACTTCCTCAAGAAGATCTCCATGCAAGAAGGCATTTGAAACATCCATCTGACACACATCCCAATTGTTCATTGCTGCTACAGCTAAAAGAGCTCTGACTGTAACCATTTAGGCTACTGGAGCAAAAGTTTCTTTATAGTCTACTCCTTTTCTTTGTCTATTACCACTGACTACAAGTCCTGCTTTCTTTTTCTCAACTGACCCATCAGCTTTAAGCTTGGTTTTGAAAATCCAATGGCAGTCTATAGCCTTCTTTGTAGTTGGAAGAACAGTGACCTCCCAAGTACCATTAGTTTAAGAGCTCTTAATTCATCATTCATTGCTTGACACCAGTCAGGTTGGACTATAGCTTGCTTGAATGAAAAAGGTGTGGTCTGAGAAAGTAGTGCAGTAATAAATGCCTGAAATTGTGAAGTTGTTGGAGTGAGGGAAACTTGATTAGCTCTAGGTGCGTAAGATAAGACGGGAGTAACAAAGTCTTGTAGCCAAGAAGGAGGATTGGGAGTTCTAGAGGATCTTCTAGGCTGAGGTTGAGAAGTAGTGGTATATGTACAGGTGGGATAGGTAAAGTGTTTGGAACAGGTTCAGATGGAATCTTTGAGATAGGTGCAGTGTTTGGAACAGGTTCAGATGGAGTGTTTGGGTTAGTTGTAGTAGTGGACACAAATTCATCATACCAATAGTTGCCATTAGAACTGGGTGAGAGTAGAGGATGTAGCAAATGTACCATTTGAGGGTTTGAATATGGAAACACATGCTCATAGAATTGGACATCTCTTGACACAAACTTCTTCTTAGTCAAAAAATTCAGCAATTTATAACCTTTTTGATGCTGAGGATAGCCCAAAAAGAGACAAAGAACACCTCTAGGAGAGATCTTATCAGCATTTCTATCAGGATTACTAGCCATTGCCAAACATCCAAACCCCCTTAAGTGTGTATAAACTGGTAGCTCATTAAGTAGAACCTCATAAGGATTTTTATGATTAAGCACAGAAGAAGGAGTTCTATTAATCAGATAAACAGCAGTTATGACACAATCTCCCCAGAAAGCCAAGGGTAGATGAGCATGAAACCTTAGAGCCCTTCAACCTCTAAAATATGTTGTGTTTCCTTTCTACTCTCCCATTCTGTTGAGGTCTATCCACATAGGATGTCTGATGTTCAATTCCATGATCAGCGAAGTAAGGGCTTAAAGTTCCCTTAAGAAATTCTAATGCATTATAAGACCTTACCACTTTCACTCTCTTATTAAACTGTATTTGGACAAAAGCAAAGAATGTAGGCAAAAAAGAACAGACATGAGACTTTTGTACCAATAAGTATAGCCAAGTAGCTCTACTGCAGTCATCAACAATGGTAAGAAGGTATCTGAACTTACCATTGGTAGGTACTACTACCTCTGTCCCAAAATATAAGTCCGCTTTTGACTTTTCAAAGTCTTTCTCTTCATATTTTGACCGTAATTATTCTTTTTTCGTGTTATATAATAACTGATGCAAAATATATAAATGGATTCGTGTTTCAAATGTATTTTCATTGGTATACTTTTCATCAAGTACCATATAGCACCAAAAAAAATTACGGTCAAAGTCAGAAAGAAAAGACTTTGAAAAGTCAAATATGGACTTATATTTTGGGACGGAGGGAGTATATAATTAAGGCCCCCAAATGTCTATGTTAATAAGATGAAATGGTTCTTTAGCATGTGACTCACTTAGAGCATAGGGTAGCTTAGCAAACTTAGCCATTGGACGTGAAAGACAAGCATCCAATTTTTCATTTCTTTTCACAACAGAAGTACAAGGAACATGTTTAAGACTAGAATCAGACAAATGACCTAATTTATGATGCTATAAAATTGTAAGAATCTACAAAAACACTGGCAGCAAACTTATTATTGACAAAAGTAGAGTAAATGGAGAACAAACTGGAATCTTCCATTGCAGACACCACCACAGATTGTAGTTTGGTATGAATTTGATCAAGTGTAATATTAGGAAGATGATAGAGTCTAGCTTTTCTCTTACCCAATCCTAGTACCTTCCTGGTTGTCAAGTCCTGTATCACACATAATTGTGGATAAAAGGAGACAAAGCAGTTGTTATCTTGAGTGATAGGAACAGATAACAAACTAAACTTAAAGGATGGTACAACAAGTACATCTTTAAGCAGAATGTTATTCTTAAGTTGTACATTTCCTATTTGAGATATCAAAGATGTTTGACCATTTGGAATAGTAATTAGTCGTTTGAACTTTAGAGTTTTAAGTTCAAGCATATCATTAGTCGCAGGGGTCATGTGATCAGTTGCACCAGTATCTAAAATCCATCCTTGTATTACAAGTGTAGAAGTTGAAAAACAATAGTCCAAGAAATACATGCAACACAATATTTGTCCAACTCCTCATCTATGTCTGTAGGAAATTTGAAGCCTCTTTGAGCAAACTGTGGCAATCTTCTCATCAATTGCTCAAATTTCTTTGAAGTAAACATAATATGCCCAATCTTCTCATGCAGACCTTCTTGGTTGTGCAACATTCCCTGATTTGACCACCACTTTTGCTTTGTTCTTCAACTGATTCTGCTTATACTTATGATGCTAAACTGGATATCCAACCTTCTCCCAACACTTGTCGGGAGGATGCCACTTGAAATCACAAATTCAACACTTATCTTTGTTATCCGATTTACTATACAATGCAGTTGTCTCAATCAAAGAACCTGAACCACTATTAAAAACTTCTCTGTAAGACTCTTCCTATTGTAACAAAGCACATGCAGACTCAATAATGGGCAAGGGTGTACTCAGAAGTAATTGGATTCTTTGGGCAGCAAAGTGATCATCCAGTCCATTGAGAAACTGGAAAAGCCTTTGCTCCTCTTTGTGAGTGTTAATTGCATCCAAGAACAAAGTGATTTTTGTTGTGATTCTAGGCAAATCAACCATTGAATCCAATACTTCCCAAATACACTTCATCCTAGTGTAATACTCACTTATGGGTTGCCCCATCTGCACAGTATCATAAGTTTTCCTATTCAACTTATACTTTCTAGAACCATTACTCAAAGCAAATCTTCTCTCTAATTGCAACCAAATCTCATAAGCAGTATCAACAAACATAATGGATTTTGCAATTGAATTAGTAACAGAAGACATTAGCCAACTAATCACCATATTATTGCATGTATCCCATTGATCAGCAAGATTACCTTCAGCAGCTCTAGGAATAGTACCTCTTATGAATCCTATCTTGCGTTTGGTAAAGAGTCCAATTTCAACAGATCTTCTCCATGATCGATATATAGTTCTGTGCACCAATCAGCTTTTCTTGAATAGGAAAAGAACCAGGACCATCAGCAGGGTGCAAGAACAAAGGATCATAAGGATCAACAGGAGCCATTACTACTTTGCAAAAGCTTTAACTAATCAGACTCACAATTCACTCAGTCTTGAACACTTTGACAGCAAGAACAACGATTAACAGATCAATTGATTAAATTACATATAAATCAACTGAATTAACCATTTTTTAATAGAATTAACCATCAAGATCAAGAAAAGAACATCAAATGGAGGTGAAATGTGATGAGTGTAACAGAGTTAATCACTGTTCAAGCTCTGATACCATGTTGAGTGAACAGTGATGTGAAAACACGCAGTGAAAATACACAAGATACACACAGTGAAAAGGGAGGAAAGGGAAAATGTTGGTTAGTTTGATTAATCTGAATGAAAGGATGATACAGAGTATTTAAAGACCCAAAAAAGACTTTGGCGCCTTTTTACAAATGCTAACAACTACTTAACAACTACAGTCCATGAACTATACAAATTTTACATGTTCAATCCTTGTAGTTATTTATCCTACTCCTTTACTTCCACATGGGAGATATGCTATTATGATGTTTGAGTTAGATATATGTGAAATTGTAATAAAAGCATGATACTCATCAAAATAGCATTTTCATGTCTCATCCTTACGAATAAGAGCACGAGAGCATGTTGAGGTAATCATATCCTAAATAGCATGCTTAAGACTCATCTTTTCTTCATCTTCTAACATCCATTAACTAGTTATAATCTTGAAAATTAATTTTGCTTTAGGAAATACGAGAACCACAACTGTAGCATGAGCAAAATCTGTGAAATGTATCTAATCATCCATGTTTTTTACAATTGACTTTTCTATTAAAATTAGAAGCCCGATAACTAGGCTAGTGTGTTTGGCAAAACTATCACTGTTAGAAACCAGTAGGTTTAATTTTACGTTTTTACACTTCTTTCAGTCACATTTCGTAAACTGGCGTTTAAACAAAATAGAAGCAGTGATTTTTATGCTCCTATATTATTTAAGTAGCACTTGTAAAACTAACATTTACCAGTGTTTAAACAATATCCAAAACGTTACATGCTAATGCCAAAAAAAAGTTTTAAATTTTACCCGCTAAACGCTAGTTGCTCAAAAACAAGTCAAAATACTGCGCACATAGTGGCTAGTTATTATTAGTTAGCAATTAATATAGAAACTAGTATTTAATGACGAGTTTATATTCCAACCAAGCGGATAACCGAATTTCAAATCTATACAAATAAATCAAATTTTAATTAAAGTTCATGCAACATACAAAATTCATTTGATTAAACTATACCACCAATAAAACTCACCTCGATATAGTTACGTCTAAATAACAAAGAATAACTAAAAGCTAGTATTATCGAATCATTTTCGGCAACGGTTATGAGTATCTGTATGCTAGACCAATGTTTAAGACTACCGAAACAATCATATCGAAATGTATACTTATGATGAATTCTGAAGTATGAATGCAAGTGCAACCGATCTAACCACTGCAGAATCAAACAAAATAATTAAATTAGGTAAAATAGGAATAATAGTTTAAGTCGGTATTAAAATGCGAAATTGCCAAGATTAAAATATTAAAAAAATCTTATGTCCCAATCTTTTCTTTAATCAACTAATTAGTATATAAAAGAGTTGCCATTCTTTTAATTCTGATCGATATTTTGACTTTGGAATATTGAATACTACCTTTGACTCGCTGAGCCGCCTCTGTTAGAAAAAAAAAACAACGACAAGGCTACAAAATATGGTGGTCATGTGACTGTGATGATGACGACAACTTTGCTAATAACTTGAGTTTTTTTAGTTTGAATTTGAGTAGTTGTTATCATGGCCATATTAAAATCCTGTGTAGTAGACTTGATCCTCCAGATTAGGTGAGCTGAGAATTGGTCTGTATTATCAAAGTCTAATATATATGCAGTTGTAGCAAGGGTGAATGTTTATAGCAAACACACCTCCACACTCAAAAAAGTTAGAAAATGAGCTATTTAAAGTTGCTTTACTCAGTTTTCCTTTTCTTTTGTTTTGCTTCTTCCACTTGGTCTTTGAATAACACCAGTCATATTAAATGCTTTGCTCAACAGAGCAATTCTTTGCTTATGTTTAAAAGGAGCCTAATCTCACTTAATTTCCCAATAGATAATCCCATGAATCACTTCACCCCATGTAAAGATTGGCTTGGTTCGAGTTATTATCCAATGTTGATGAACTGGAACACAAGCACAGATTGTTGTAATTGGGATGGTGTTACGTGCAACCACTCCACCGGCTACGTTATCGGTCTTGATCTCAGTTGCGGAATGCTAAAAGGTACTATCCATCCTAACAGCTCCATCTTCAACCTTCCTCACCTCCAGAGACTCAACCTCGCTTACAATGATTTAGGTGGTCCCCAAATTCCACGTGAGATTGGAAGGTTTTCAAATAGTCTCACTCATCTCAACCTTTCTACCTGTGATTTTTCTGGCCAAGTCCCACCGGATATCACACTCCTTAGTAAATTGGTTTCTCTTGACCTCTCCTGGAATGGTTATGATTTGAAGCTTGGACCAGATGTTTTCATCAATATGTTTCGAAATTTTACTAATTTGGAACAACTTTCACTTGGAGGTGTTAATATCTCTTCGGTTTTACCTCATAGACTTAACATCTCTTCTTCTTTCAAATTACTAAATCTTTATAACACTCAATTGAAAGGAATATTACCTCATTACATTTTCAATCTTCCTTCTTTGGAAACACTCCAATTGGGAGGTAACTCTTTCACAGGCAATATCCCTTTGAAAATCTCACTTAACCTTACTTTTCTTGATTTATCATCTAACAGACTTAATGGGACATTGCCATCTTGGTTGTTTACTTCCCCCTCCTTAGAATGTCTCAATCTAAGGGGTAACATGTTCGGTGGAAATGTACCATTTGAGTCATCTGCTCTTCCATCAATAAAAGTGTTACAACTGAGTGACAATCAGATAGCTGGCCATATTGATGTGCAAACATTACATAGATTCACCAACCTCATGGCTCTAGGCCTTTCGTATAATAATTTTAGTGGTGAATGGGAGTTGGATACGTTGCTATCAAGCCTCACAAACCTTGAATATCTTGATCTCTCTTACAGCGGTTTCTCTGTTACAACAAACAATGCCAATCATTATGTCAACCCTGGTTTTAGATACTTAGATTTGGCCTCTTGCAAGCTGAAGGTGTTTCCGAATTCAATTCGAGCCATGCGAAAACTTGAATGGTTAGATCTTTCTAGCAACGAAATCCATGGCCAAATTCCTCATTGGGCTGGGGAGATTGGAGGTAATTATGGTTTGACTTCATTAGACCTCTCACATAACTTTATAACAGGCTTGCCACAATTTCAATGGTATGGACTCAAAGGTCTGTATCTGCAGTCCAACTTGATTCAGGGACCATTCCCTTCATCAATTTGCAACATGAGCAATCTACAATCATTAGAAATGTCCAATAATAGATTCGATGGAGTGATTCCACAATGTGTGGGAAATATCCCCTCTCTTCAACTGATGCATTTGGGGAAAAATCATTTTCAGGGACCATTAACTCCATCAATTTGCAATATGAGCAATCTATATTCTCTTGATATATACAACAATAGCTTTGGTGGAGTGATTCCTGAATGTGTAGGAAGTATGAGCACACTTGTCATGATAGATTTGGGGACCAACAATTTTCATGGTACCATTCCAAATGCATACAATAAATGCGTATATTTAGAGGGGCTCATATTGAATGGAAATCAATTAGAAGGGGAGGTGCCACATTCCTTGTCCAAATGTCAGGTCTTGAGAGTACTTGATCTTGGAAACAACAAACTAAATGGCACATTCCCTGAATGGTTGGGAGGTCTTTCAGAGCTGCAGGTTCTTGTACTAAAATCAAACAAATTTCATGGTCCCATTGAAACCTCCACTGCAATGGAACATGCATTTTCTAGTTTACAAGTCCTTGACTTATCCCATAATTTGTTTGCTGGCAAACTACCTGGAATTTTTTTTCAAAATTTCAAGGCCATGCAGAACATGGTAAGAAATAGCACCGAACCACAATATTTGTCCATGCGTGGCAAGTATTACTCTACCATTGTCACGGTGAAAGATGTGCAACTGTCATTCACCAAACTTTTGGTTGACTACACAATTGTTGATCTATCCAACAACAGATTTGAAGGGGAAATTCCAAACACCATCGGTAGCCTCAACTCGTTGAAAGTGCTGAACTTATCCCACAACAATCTCAATGGTGAGATCCCAAATGCTCTAGGAAGATTAATGGGGACTGAATCGTTAGACCTATCATGGAATCAACTCATCGGAGAGATCCCTCAAAGTCTTGCAGAAATCAAGGGTCTTGCGGTCTTGAATTTATCAGAAAACTATCTCGTGGGGAGTATTCCAAAAGGCACACAGTTCAACACATTTGATGAGAGCTCATTTAAAGGGAATGCGGGACTATGTGGGCTTCCGCTGACCAAAAAGTGCAGCGAGCATACACACAAACAAGAGCTTGAATCACATGAGGAAGAGAGTGGATTCACGTGGGAAGTAGTGACGTTGGGATACGGATGTGGGACCCTACTTGGATTAGTGATGGGGTATCTCATGTTGTCAACAAGAAAAGTAAAGTGGTTCAATGTGATTACTGATGCAGGGGAGCACATGATCTTAGCGCGAAACAAGAGAAGATATGTATTTATCGGGAAATGACCTTCCGATTATTAGAGGTATGATTTTCAACTGTTTTCTTATTTCATTAAATTGTGCAAAGGGCCTTAATTTATTAATTTTCTTGCTCTTAAAACATTTATGACGAAGGTAGAGGAGCTTGGGTTGGAGCTGGAGGTTGGGGAGGGCCAGGACCTTTTGAGTTATGCAGTTGTAATGATGATGCTTGTGTTATGTCTTTTTGAATTATTGTTATACTATGTAATATTAGTGTGTTTTTAGTAACTTTTAGTAACTTTTTCATATCATGTGTACTGTATATTCAATTTGGACAAAGCTTATTGTATGAATCCAATAGTTGCAAAGGGATATGACTACTGGGATATGACTACTGGGGTTTGTTAGTACTACTTTGCTTTTGGTAAAACAATACGGTAACAAGAGATATCAATTGTAAGGTGCAAGCTTAACAAGAAGTTGCAGTAGAAATAAATGTGTGTAAATTAGTTGCACATACCAAACTAAAAGTATGAGTGTTAGTTCTTTTTCCTTTTTGATTCAAAAGTAGTCAGCGAAATTTAATAAATCAGCCAACTATATAGAGGGCCACATGGGTGGCAATTATTGACACGACACGATAAACGACACGAAGTTAAACAGGTTTGGGTTAAGGAAAAACATGTTTGGGTCAAAAGCAGGTCAACCCGTCTAACCCGTTTAATAAATGGGTCGTGTTTGGGTTAAGTAATTATTAAACAGACCAACCCGTAAACCCGTTTAAGTAGATAAGCCTCTAAAAATAAAATATATAGCTTGGACTTAATGTTAGATTTGTATAAAAATGTATTTTGTTATGTACTTAATATGAGTGAGTTATGATATATCATTGAAATTGTCGTATAATTATTTATACGATATTTTTATCAATTTTTTTTACCCTTATATATGTTTTGCTTTAAAATTTGTTAAATCGACAAACAACCAACGCTATTCCGCTTGACTTATTTACTTAAACAGGTTAAACGGGTTACACGTGTTATGCAGGTCCGGGTTAGGGTTGAGATTCTTAACACGATTAATAAATGAGTCGTGTTTGGGTAGAGGTTCTTCAGAACCTGTCAACCCGAATACGACTCGGTTGCCACCCCTACATACACACTTTGTTTTTCTAGACAAAGTAAATTTTTTTGAGCAGTGTAGTTTTGTGTCTCATATCCTCAAAGGATGAGATATTTGTTGTGGGTCTATATGGTCACAATATGAGACAACTGTAACACGTATATACTTCTAAGCTGAATTTATCAATATGTTTATGAAGCTTTGCTCAAAATAAAATATGTTTATGAAGCATTGGTTTAAATTACAAGATATTTTGTATATGTCCAAAACTTTAGAAGGACCACCAGATGATGGAAGCAATATGTTGTAGACTAGATGAGTTTACTTGGACAACACTAGTAGATAACAACATAATTTATGAAAGGTACGTGTTTCACTTGGTCTCTTATTTCATCAAGTTGTGCAAAATGGCTAACACTGTTCTCTTATAAATTCTTCAAAGATTTATGATGCAGGTAAAGAAGTGAGTGGGTGGGTGCACTACAAAAAACTAGTTGAATTCTCCACATTTTAAAGGTCAATTGGTCACAGTTAATAATGTGTAAAATTATTGATTCAATACTTTCTCATGTGCGGCCGGTAATAATGGGTGTGACAAATTTTTCTACATATATAAGTGTGGAGATATTATCCAAATTTCTATAGTTAAAAGTGTGAAATTTTTTTTTGAATGTCCACACCTAAAAGTGTGGCGAAATTGCACAAAAAATGTTTATAATAAAAAGTGTGAAAACATTTGACACACATATAAGTGTAGTTTTATTGTAATTGTACACACTTATATATGTGGATTAGTTTTTAAAATATTTGTGACACATATTCGTGTAGCAAAATTATTATCTATATAAAAAAATGTCCACACTTGAGTATACCGTAGCAAAATAAGTGTGAAGAATAGAGATATTTTTTGTAGTGGTGGGGGAGGGGTGGTGTTAGTTTGTGGACATAATTTATTAACGTATGTACAATTTCCAACTTAAGCCTATTGGATTGCACGCGTTACGTATGAGATTCAATTACAATTATAATAATTAATATATAATAGTTATGTTTTAATTATTATTTCACAAGAGAAAATATCAATATAGATCTTATATTTGTCATTTTTTAAAAATTAAATATCTCGCAAACCGTTAATCGTTACGCGAAAAAAAAATCATACCATCGCGATAAGAATTAAATAATCTTTCTATAGCTATGAACTTCTATATAATTTCGACTATTAATTTTTTAAAATTTCCGCCTAAAAAAATAACATGTGATTCGGAAAAATCACATGTGATTTTTATAAATCACTTGTGATTTTTCTCGTCGAAAATTTTGAAAAAAAAAATCGTCGAAAGTATATAGAAGTGCATATCTATAGGAAGATAATTTAATTCTCGTCGTGATAGTGTATTTTTTGTAGCTTGAAGATTTACCGTATTCAATATATGTTTGTTTTAAAATAAAGTGGAAAATAGTTTTTTTATTAATTTTGATGAAAAATAGATGGCTAAGATTGGTTCATTGGATCTATTACAAATATGGGATTTATATAGATCTCAATAAATAACTTAACGGAAGTTAGTTAATGATCGTTAAAAGACAAGTAAAAGGACTAAAGAGAAAATAGCCAAGGAGAAGGTTCTAGAACCCCTCCTTGGGTTGGTGATCGATGAGCCATAAGGTTCCCAAGGGGAATCCTTAGCTAACTTAGACACTAGGTTATTCAACTATAAATACAATCCCTTGTATGTATTAGTTGGTAATCTTGTGAAACCCTATCTAGCTAATTTCTCTTATCTTCTCCATCTTTTTCCTTTGTCGACCGAAGTACAAACCCACAAGGGTTTGAGTATGACTTTGAGCGAAACCAAAGTAATTGGTTAGATATTGTGATCAAGAAACTAGCATTCTAATTGAATTGCTATCAATACGCGTGTGCAAGATCGTAGAGAAATCCTTGTTGGATTTTTGGTGGTGAAGCTTAGTCGAATTTTATACAAGTCGACATACATAAACCTTAAGTTTAGGTTTTGTGATTTTCTTGTTCTCTCGATTCGCGTGGAAGCTAACAAGGTACATTTTCCTTTATTTTAAGGTTGATTAATTATGCTATATGATCCTTATTATTCCGCTGTGTTACTTGTGATTGTTTATGTGTTTTACAATATATGATAATAGATTACATAGATTCCAACAGTGGCATCACGAGCCGATAGTGTAATTAATTACCTAAACACATAAAAAACGAATCTTGATTGATTATTGCATGTTTATTAGGTTTTCTTGATTTTTTGTTTTCAAAACCCTAATTAGGGTCAACTGACCCTATTTAAAAAAAATATTAGGTTTTTAAAAATTGTAGAAAACCTAGGTTTCATGCAATTTTTTATGTGGTTTATAACGTATAATATTGATTATGTGACGTTTAAAACAATCTTCTTACATTTTTTTTTTGTTAACCATGATTTCTGAATTTTTGGCCAGCTAATCCACGGGGTTTGAACCCAACACCACACAGACTCAAACTAGGTAAAGCCCTCCCTTTTTAGGAGGTTGGCGTGGCCACTTAAGGTTGTTTGTACCTAGCAGGAATTGAACTTGAGACCTCACACATTTTAGAGTGATAGTCACAAGCCCTTTTACCACTAAGCCACCTTTAAGTGGTTTTCTTTATGTTAATATGTGATATTAAATGTTAATATGAGATCCATGATAAAAGCATGCATGTTTTGTCGTGGATATATGAATCTTGATATATGATATTGTTTGGATTAATTGTTAATTGTGTTTACATGCTTAATTAGACGATATTAATTAATTGGGGATTATTAGTAATTAATATTGTATGACACTTATTTACCTAATATTTAATTAACTCTAAAATTTGGGAAGACCCCATATGTATCGTTATTTTATCAACTTATGTGAATTATTGTATATATTTAACGAATGGCTTACTCAATCGATTTGTCGATGTATGTGGTACACTTGTACCTAGATCGAAAACAAGTTGGAGTCTTAGTTAAAAATATACATGTTAGTTGATTTTAATTATGCATGTTATTAACTGTTAATTTTATTAGTTGTTTATTTTTGTTTGCTTTATTATTGTTTGACTCGTAAAGCAAAGGGTGTTTTTGGAAAAGAAAAATAAACCGGACTAATAATGGTGAAATTTGATTTATTATAAATTGCTAATCTTATGAAATCTTATGTGACACCAAGGGTTTTGCCTAACATGCAGTAATGCGTTAAATGCATCCTCGCGTCGAGATTTGCAAGATCTAATGATTTATAATGTGATTTAACAATAAAGTCTTCAACTTTTATTCTATTAATATTATTTGTATCATTAGTCAATTTTGGCTCACCCATTGTGGACAAACTATATGAGAGGTAGAAGGCGGGTTGTTTAACATCCCTAAAGAATTCGGGTTTTTTAATATGCTTTGCGCTGACCCGTTTCTCCGCTTTTTTGTGCGTCAAGTAGTTAGCGAAGATTTTTGATAGGAAAATGTCAAGATTAAAATTTCTTTACTTTATTCTTAAAATCATGTTGAATCGTCAATTTTAAAGGTGTAAAGGTCATTGATTTATGTTTACAGGATTTGCACATAAATAAGACGTACACCATAATAAAATAACAAAATTGAGTAAAAGTTTTTTTATTAAAACCTTTTATATGAAGATTTATGCATGCATCTTCGTACAGATTTGATTACACATCAAATTAAACTTACAATTTGAAAATTTAAGTTTATGCCATCCAATTAAAGAGACACTTGCAGTTGCCATTTACGCTACGTGAGACGTAGCTAGATTGTAATCCCAAGGTAAATTTCCACTTATCGTGAGACGGTATTGGAATAAATTTACAGTTTTTTAAATTGGACAACTTAACTGAGTTACATGGTGAGATCCCTTAAACTAAGGCATAAGATGGGATGAAAAGTGCTTACATGACAGTATGTCATTGTCCCTAGTGCCATAAGTAAGTCACATAATCTAGGAATTGCACCAGATTGGCAATTATTGTTCGACATTTACCTTATTGAGTATCATCATTACTAGCAGGTCAAATGATTTAATGGTACTATGTCAATTTGGATCCTATCTTTAAGACACGTATATGGTTTATAAGTAATTAACCAATGGGTATTTAATTTTCTTTAAAGGTTATATTATCAGAAGTACAAACTTTTGAACTTTTTCCTGTAGAATGGCTCAACCCGACCATCACTTGACCAACAATGCTTTCAAAGAAATGTTTGATCGAGAGAAATTAACTAGAAATAATTTCAATGACTGGTTTCGATAACTTAGGATAGTCCTGAGAGTTGCTAAGAGGCTTGATGTATTGGAACAGTCTTTGGCTGAGACCCCTCTTGCTAATTCACCTAATGAGGTTGATTCATGTTATAGTATATATAAATATAATAGTAATACTTAATCGACCAATTAGTCAATCCACTCTCTAACCGAGAGTGAAAATCCCAAACGGTCAAAGAAGTCAAACTATATATATTTCGGGAAGTAATTGATATTCCCGGGTCGTTAATGTCCCAACGAAGTGTGAAATGAAAAATCTGATTCGGTTCGTGATAGGGTGATTGAATAGTCGAGATATTTTAGATTTTGGTACTTAAAATAGAATGCATAAACAATGAAGCAAATTAAAGCACACAAATCAAGAAAACAAAGCAGAATTAAGTCCTAACACAAATTAAACTTAAAACGAGCACTTAACGGGAACTTTACGAGCCTGGAAACCTAAATTACCAAATTTTAACCCTAGAAGTGCAAATTTAATTTCTAAAAGTCGTAATGATTAAAAACAGTTTTAGAAAAAAGATTTATATTTTTCTGATTTTTATTTTATTTATTATGAATTAAAAAAAACTTTTAATCTAAAAGTATTATAAAAAATTCTAAACTATGTGAGAAAAATCTGAAAAAATTAAGAAAAGTACTTAAAGCCATCCAGATTTTAAGAAAAATAAAATGGGGAATCTAGCTTATTGAAATAAGCTGGAAATAAGCAAAAAGAGGAATTAAGAAAATCTGGAAAAAAAAAAAGTTTGTTAAATAATAACCAATGCACCCTTAGGAATGTAAGTCCCTATAGCGCAGATGATTAAGGGTGTGTGTGAAAGAGTGGTTGAGATTGATTGAGGTTAGGGGTTCGAGCCTGGCTCACCCTTGGCTTCCCAGTTTCCACTTTTTTTATTTTTGCAAAACTTTTATATGAAAGTTGAAAATAAGCTGATAAACAACTCTTTTGAAAACATAATTTTTATAAAACTTAAAATAATCTTGAAAAAGCTGGCTTAGCACAGCAGTTTACTTAAAAACTAAAGGTCCAAACTGGCTTAACTTTTGTAGTAGATAAGATGCTAAAAGCTTATTCTAAACATAATAAGCTACTTAAAACCTAAAAGCCATCTTAAAAAGCAAATTTAACCTAAATTAAAAAAGTAAATAAGCCAGATAAGCTCAAGAACTCAAATAAGCAAAACTGTTATCAAACACAGCGTGATAGGGCACTTTCAAGCTACTGAATAAGCTACCTCATCAATAAGCTAATCCCTAAAACCTTGAAAACAACAGAGCTTATACACCAAAGAACTCACAAAATCAATTTTCAAACAATTTTAGCTGAATATGAGCTTAAAAATAAGATGATAAACTGACATTTGAGACTATTTGGAATTTATAAAAACTGCAGACCTGAACCCCTAATTTTTAACACCAAAATAAGCCACTTTAAGCTAAAACCAATCTTTAAAACTCAAAAACATATTAAGATTAACAACCAATTAATGCATAAAACCACATTTTAGACACTAGATTATAACTTAGAAAATAAGCTGATAAAATAGACAATTAGGCTAATATTTTTGGTTTTTTTTTTGCTTTTTCAAAAACTTGCAAACTAACTATGACTCAAATGAAATATAAAACTGAATTTGAACTTAAAAACTACAATTCAAAAGAGCTTTTATAAACATCTAAGAAATAAGATGATAAAAACAGTTTTTAGATTATGAAACTTAAAAATCTTAACTAAAGCTATAAATTTTAATAAACTGACTAGAACTTACTTAAAACTTCTAATAATGCTACTTAAAAGCTAAATCAAAGTGAACTTTTAACCAAAACAAGCTAAAGCAATTTTAACTCTTGGTTAAAACTGCTTGCCAAACACTCCTTTAAGTTTTGTAAAAGCTTTTTTAAAATAGATTAAGACTCTAAGATTTATAAAATTTTGATAAAAACATATTATAATGACTGAATGACTAAATAAAAGTAGTATTGACCATTTAATAAGCACTCACTAATAAGCTAAGGCTTTATTGGTGTTTTAGATAGTTTTTGGAAATTTACACTTAAAACTAAAATTTAATCTATAAACTATTAGATCTAAGCAAATAAAAGCACAAATAAGCTATAACTAAGCAAGACAAGCAGATAATAAGTAGATTAAAGAAATAAGCAAATCTAATAAGCTATAAGCAGTTTAAACAAAGCTAAAAATGAGATTTAAGGCTTATACCTTGATCCTAGCTCAACAAGGATCAGACATGCTCGAGGAGCTACTATACAAGCTCCAGCTTATCAGATGATAAGCTGGTGAGACCCCATAAGCCCTTTCATTTCTGGCTTATCTTCCAAACACCTTATTTTGTTCTTAAAATAGCTTATTAAAATAAAATGCTTTAAAATCATGCCACAACTCAAGCAATTGAGAAGCTTGATTCATTGTTTGTAAACATAGTAAGAGCTTGTTGGAGCCTACTACACGGCTTATTAACCAAAATTAAACAACATATTTAAAAAGTAAATTGAACACGAATTTAAAATTAAACTGACTTTTATTAATAACTGAGAAGCAATTACAATACCTTGAAGGAAAAATACAAAATTTAAAAGACAAATAAGTAAATAAGCACTAAAATAAGCTAAAAAACTACACTAAAAACTGATATCCTTATGTGTGAGATGAGGTCCTATTTATAGCCAGCTTCAGAAGGATCTAGGTCTTCTAAGGAGCGGTTTTGATCTTCTAATTGTGTCCCTTCATGATTGATTCTTCATTCCCTGCCCTAGGATCATGTGCCAGCGCTTTCTAACCAATCAAATCCTTCTGGATAGCCAGCGTGGACACCTGATGACGCATTTTCTGACATGTCAGCCTTCTGGAAGGTTTATGTTTAAGTTGGGTTAATTTGGTAAGGCTAATGCTAATGGCAACCGCAAATATTGCGGTCACCCTCTGCCACATAAGCGCCACATCAGCTTTCTCTCTCCAAGACTACACCCAACCATAACTTGCTAGTAGTGACCACAACGACGACCGTAACTTTTTTTTTTTTTTTAACTAGCAACCTTAACTTGCTAGTGTCTGTCTTCTATATATTGAACAACATTATCTAAGTTTAATTTAAAACATTCAAAATAACATGAACAAATAATATTATGATGGAATAAATACATATTAACGGAAAAAATGTTGACCACGGAAAAAATAACATTGACACTATAATAGTATAATTGATGGCAATAGTAAGCACATACGTGGTGTGCATTGAAACCACCAAAAAAATGTTGACCAAATGAGTAATTAAAAACCATACTTGTAACTCTTGCATCACAAAAATACTCATCTTCTCCAACAGAACCACATGTCTGGTTATGTTATCCAAAGTTTTTTTTTTTTTTTTTCCTTCTTATTTTTGGATCTAAGATGGTTTTTCGTTTATTTTCAAGATGAATACTAAAAAACCAACACTTGGTCACACCCTTTTTCTCTCAACTGTTGGATTTTGATAGGAGGAGTGTCAATTGTTTCGGTTGGCTGACAAATCGAAACAATGAAAAGATTGGGGTTTTGATCGGTCACACTCGGTTGGGCTAGTAATGACAACGCGGTCGACTACTCGGTTGGGGGGCAACCAACCGAGCAAGTAACCATCCATTAGGCTATGCGCAGAGGGTGGGTCGAGGGTCGGTCGGTTGCGTCGGTTATGGTCGGTCGAGCCATTGTGGCTGTGAAAGTTGTGTTCGGTTGGGGGAAGAAAAGGGAGGAAGAAGGTTGTGGTTTCAACCGAGTTTTGGTCCAAGTATATCCAAAAAAAAAAGCAACGTTCCTATTAAAAAAAAAATTTTAACTTTACCACTTTTACAACATTATAAATACCAAACTCAAACACATTTTTAAACACACAATTTCAAACAACTTCTCATAAACACTTTCAAACACATTTTGATAATTATGTCATATGAGTTATTTTTAATTCTTCGTCTAACGAGAAGAAGTTATGAGCGAGTTTACGGAGTTCATGGAGTATACGCTTGGGACACTTACTGCGCGTCACCGCCAAAGGCTCGACGGAAACCACACGGCTAGGGATCATGTAGGTGCTCATAATCGTTTAGTTTCCGCTTCTATCCGAAGAACCGTTGTATAACGAAAAAACATTTCGTCCGCGGATTCCGGATGCCCCGAGACCTATTCACTCAAATTGTGCAAGACGTAACCAATCATTCTCCTTATTTTCAACAAACTCCTGATTGTAGAGGTTTACTTGGTATTTCTCCATTGGTCAAGTAACTTTGCGGCAATTCGTCAATTGGGATACGCGGCTTCTTGATTTTCTTGACGAGTATCTGCAAGTGGTGGCGCAACAACGCACGCGATTGTCTCCGTAACTTTTGCACGGTTATCATGGAGTTATATGGTGTTGAGTATTTGCGAAAGCCCACGTATCTGACCTTGAAAGATTATATGCTCATCACGAGCATAAGCATGGGTTTCCTGGGATGATGGCAAGCATTGATTGAAAGTTGGCCTTGGGAGGAAGAGAACCCATAGTTTGAGAGGTCAACATGCTGGGGTGATCACGGCCACATCCATTCATTTTATTGGGCGGTCGCCTCCAAGATTTATGGATTTGGCATGCGTTCTTTGTGTCTCGGGATGAATAACGATATAAACGTTTTATATCGCTCCCTGCTTTTCAATGATATCAAGTCTGGGAGAGCAGCGGAACTTGAATTCGAGGCTAACGATGTTGCTTACAAAGGGGATATTATCTACTGACGGGATATATCCGAATGGTCTGTTTTATTAAGTCCATTTCAAATCCTCCTACCGGTGATGAAAAAGAATGTTGTACAAGAGGAAGCATGAAGCAAGGCAAGGAAAGATGTGGAAGAGCTGATGTGTTGAAGAAGAAGTGGAAAATGCTTAAAGTTCCTACCGAGGGCCGTAAGACAGGATCTCGAAGATATTGTGTATACTTGCATCATATTACATAATATGATCATCAAACACAAGCGGGGCGATTTGTCCTACGTGGTTTCCACAAGAGGGCCACCGTGATCATGATCCGGTAAGATCCCATGCAGAATCCTTAGTAGTTACTCAGGAGTTAACGGATCGATCAACTCATCTAAACATAAAATCTGATTTGGTCGAACACATTTGGAGAAACCGTGGAAATGCAGACAATCAAGAGATTGAAGCCGAAGACGAAAGTGACGAAGACCGAATCGGTGGCGATGAAGATTTTTTTGTGATGTTTTCAGTTTTTAATAAGTATTGTAACGTCTACGTTTTATTACTTTAAGTTTTTAATTATTGTTGTAATGTTAAGTATTTTTATTAATGAATTTTAATTTTGTGTTTAAAAATATTTGAATTAAAAAAAATCTCAGTCACCAGTGTGGCTAACTAGGTCGCCGCGTCGTCGTCAGGTCGTCGAAGAGAGAAAGCTGATGTGGCGGCGACGAACTAGGTCGCCTCTGTGCATAGCCTTAGCATCAGCCTAAGGGTGAGGAGCAGGGTAAAAGGGAAGAAGGAGATGAACAATAAAAGATTTGAAGCCCGTTTCTTTTTTATTATTTTATATTTAACTGAGTGGGTTTGGGTAAGGGTAGTGGGCTTAGGTTGGTTATAGTTTAGGATTTGGGTTGGGTTAAGAATTATTAGTTATAGGATTTTTAACATTAGTTAGTTTAAGGACTAACTTAGGAAATGTTAAGGACTAAGGGTGTATTGGTTTAGGGCTTAAGGTGAAAATAGATTTATCATTAGGGATTAGGTTTGGTATTGTTAAAGCTTGATCCAAAAATGTAGAATTACATCCCCGGCTTTGACTTTTCACGCTCTTTCCAATCTCGTGCTCGTTTTTGTCCGTTTTGTCATTCTTTTTGTCCTTTTTTTATATCCGTTACCTGCACATACACAAACAAAAAAAAAACATATATATGGCATTTCTGATAAGTTTTTAGTCTTTTGAGTCCGTTTTTTATGTATAAAAGGTATGTAAATTCACACATACCAAAATCCCCCAGACTAAGGTATTGCCATACCCTCACACTATGTCATCACATCACGCTTTTGTAACCAAAAATTTCAAACATCTTTTTACTAAAACTTAGAAAAGTAGCAAAGTGTTCCTCAAAAGACATTAAGAAATCAATAGTTCTAAAAACGTCCCGTTTGACCATTTTATCATGTAAAAAAAATCTTTTTGCATTTTTCTTATAATGATGAGATGTTGAACTTTCATTATTTAAAAAATAACTTTTAGAATCACGGAGTAAGAAGAACTTTTCATGAAAAAGCGTCCATATGGATAAATTCATCGTTCTTGATTTTTCACAAGTCCCCAAACCAAGCTTAAAAACAAAGTCATAGCTAAATATAACTTAGATGCTAACACTACCCATAGATGCTACTTGTGTACGCGCAACTACTTTTTGCTCCCGTGATCTTAATTCCTCTAAGGATTTTATGGAAAAATGAGTTTTTCTTATTTCGATAAGTTTTTAGCCCGATAAAAGCACCTAGTTTAGACGTTAACTAGTTTAAAATCCTTCTCTCGAGAATTGTTGCCCACAAAAATAAGGTCCTGATACGCGTACAACGAGCGTTCGGGGTCAAATGAAACTTCCTTTTCTTCGAGCAAGTTTTTCAACCACCTAGGCAGTGAACCTAATCGTTGTAGTGTAGTATTAGGGTAAACCTCGGGGATTGATATCGTTCTCTAGGAGAATAGGAATGCTAGTGAGAAATTACTACGCTAAGGTTGGGGTTGAGAAAGATTATTTTTTTATCTTTTTTATATTTTTTAGAAAATTGAAAGGTACGAATCTCGGGGTATTGGATTTGGGGGGTGGTACTTCTACCGATTACTCTACTTATCTAGTTATCTAATCTAAGCTAAGGGGTAGTCTATGTCTAATTGATGTGTGCTCGTATGATGATTAAAAATGTGTTTACCTAGATGCTATTACTCCCTAGTTATCTTTTATTGATGGTTGAATTGTCACGTCCTTATTCTTAACGTGTTGTGTCTTCTAAGGTCGTAGGGTATGCTTTTTTCCCTAACTCTTTGAGGATACCTTAAGGTTATTGCCTACAAAATCTCTAGGATTTATAAACTAACTCTAAGGTTATCTTTGGATTTTTAGCCTACAATAACTCTAGGCAATTATAAACTAATGTTCACAAAGATTACTCAAGCATTAAAAACACAACGATGACCTATTGCAATCTTAAGCCAATTACAATTAAGAGAAGAGACAATCAATCAATATTCAATAACTAGGTTTTATAGATCTAAGCAAACACACAAGTAAATTAGTCGGATATGGTAAACATGCAAGCATACACACATACAATCGAAGACATAATGAAATCAATGAAGTAGATTACTTATCTTGATGTACAATAAGGTATGAGAATCCTAAGATACTGCCCAAGAGAACCAAAAAGCGTTTTAGGGTTTTACTCCACAATTCTACCTCTTTTAAAAGTCTGAAAATTCGATTTCTATATATAGAGTTACAACTGCGACGGCGTCACTCTTTAATTGTGACGTTGCCGGATTGCCGCCATTAGGGTTTCGTCTTCTCAAGTTAACTTTGTGACGGCCACGTGGGGGTTGTGACGCCGTCACCTTCATCTTCCTCGATGCCGTCGAATCTGGATCTAGGCCGCTCGGTTGTGACGCCTCTCTTTAAAGCTCGGCCGTCGGTACAAAATAGCAATTTCACTCGAGCCATCGCAATTAGTGCGGCAAGGCTACCCTTTATTTGTGATACCGTCGGGTGCTTCACAGCTTGAGTGTCTTTATCTTGACTTTAGCCATTTTCTTCACATATTCACGTCTTTTCGTCCAAATAAGCATCATTCCAACATTTTGCCTTCAAAAGACCTAAAAAGTGAAAAGGAACGAAATTAAGCAAGAACGATATAAAAGTGGTTGATTAAGGGCTTAAATCACCCCTCAAAAGTGTACCTTTTAAATCCTTATCAAATATCCCTACACTTGGTATTTGCTTGTCTCTCCAAATGTGTTTTAGCCAATTAATTTATAAGTTATGGGGCATGAAGCATTGGTTTAGAACAATTCACAACAAGTATAAGCCCCAAAAGTCATAAGCACGGAAATACATACTAGCACCGAACAAGTGGTTTTGGATACTCTCATCTCGTATATGAAATATATCAAATTGGAAATGCAAGATAAACACTCATTAACCGGTCCTAGTACACAGATTACCATAGGCTTGAGACTAGATCAAACCTCTATCGCTTTGGCATAAGCACCTAGGAAAAACTATCTAAGAGGTCTTTTAAAGGGCTGTGATGTTAGGCTTACGGTAGGGAAACAAAGGGTTTGGTTGGATAGGCGATTTAGTGGTGGCAAGTCAAAAATCTTTATGTTACAAGCATGAGAAGAATGGCGTTGCTAAGCCAAGACTCGACACTCTAAACTCCATATAACTTTGAAATAAACATGCATAAATTGAAAAACATAAACATAAAGATAGATGTAGGATGGTAGCCCATATGTTTTTTTTTTTTTTTTTCATTTTTTCATTTTTTTTTTCTTTTTTCTTTTTTTTCAGTTTTTTTTCATACACTTTTACTCTACCATCCTCTACGATAATATCAAAATATAAGGGATTTATAGGCACATCCCTACACTTCAGTTTTTATTACTCTAACACAAATTTGACCCGAATCGAAAAGATCAAAACACTTGGAGTACATTATTACGTAAATAAAGGGAATTTGAATTTAACGTTCTTTCCCGTCACTTCATAAATTTAACTTTTCCCATGAGTCTCAATCGTCCCAAAACTGTGTACAAAGGATATGACTCGACTTAGCAACTTATGCAAGTAACTAGATAATTAAACTAAGGGTTTAGTATGATAACAATAGTGCACTAAATGTGAGTGCATACAAGGTAGGCTAAGGCGATTTGGGTGTACATTTGGGGGTGGATTGTAAACAATGCTTTTCATTGATATTCGAAAACCAAATATCGAGAACCACCTAAAAGGATAGGCTACTGAGGGGTTAACTAGGGTATCGTGTACTAAAGATGAGTACAACGCAGTGGGTGTGGGGAATTACTCAACCGATGTGGAAGAAGTAATTACAATACGGGTATCAAACAAGGGTTATCCTAATGCCTCCTATCATTTAGTTATTCCTAACTACACAAGTGTAGTCTCACTAGCGATCTCGAATGCATCACAAAACAAGTTCTAGAATCTATTATACTACCGGTACACTCTCGAAGCATTAAAGATGAATGCTTTAATTCCTTCAAATCTAAGGGCGATCCTCACATTTTAGGGTGGAATTTAAGTGGTAAAGGGTTTTGTGCTAGTCATATAACTTCCTATCCGTGAGACGCTTTATTAAGACTAATGGCCCACTCCTACATGTCATGAAAAAATTTAAATTTGGTGCCAAAATTACCCTAACCGATATTTCTCATGGTTTATAACACAAATGAATTTGGACAAGGCAAATAATCAAGGATAAGCATAGTTTCAAAGTTCCCGTTTTATTCTCCCTCCCTACACTTAAACTGAACATTGTCCCCAATGTTCCTCGAAAGTCTCAAAGTTATGATAACGGAAGGTAATTAAAAGAGAAAGAAACTAATACTCCCCTGATTAGCTCGGTAGGATCCGTGTATGAAGTAGTGGTTAAATTCTTCTTCAAGAAGAATGTATGCATGAAAAGCTCCATCCAATCTTATGTTTCTTCTTCTTGATAAATAAAACCTTCACACTTTAAGAAAATAGACGAAACCTTCGCGTAAAATTAGTTGTAAACTACATATGACTCTACTAAACTAGGATATAATGCTTGTAGAATGGATGTTTACAGGTTTTCTGGAAAATTAAGACCTGAGAAATTCCAAAAATTTATATAAGTACAAAAACGAGAGAAAATTAGATAAGTGATTTCGCTTCCTCCCCGTCAGTTGCAATCTACCGAAATCGGTTCACGATTTTTCTGGAAAAATTCTGAAAAAATTATATCTTTAAAATCTGGAAAAATTTTCTGCAAAACATCCATTATGCCTCGATACAAGCATTTGACTCTAACAAACACACATATATATCTTTTTCAAGAATTGTAATTCTCATGTTCACGTTCTTTTGAAAACGTGTGTAATCTTCCCTACACTTATCCTTTTTGTAAAATAGCTTTATATGTAATTAAGATGAGGTTAAAGACAAAATAAAACATTTTCACAAATTCAAACATGAGAATAAACAATCAATGAAAAGATATATGACACACAAACAAGCAAACAATTAAGCATGAGTTGCCTCCCACGTAGCGCTTTCTTTATTTATGAGTCTTGTAGCTAGACTCGAAGTCGTGCCCCTACGTGAATTCATTACCATTCTTTTTTTTCTTTCACTAAGCATTCATCAAAAGGTTGTAGACGTTGTATGCTTACCGTGAACTCATTCCCAACGCCGTCTATTATGATAACGGTTTTATTTTTTAGATTGGTTTCTTTCACCGTATAAGGTCCAAACGATCTTGGTTTATTTCTACCTCTTAATGCTTTTATTCTCGATTTATACAAAAGCACCTTTTCTCCATTCAAAAATTCCTTAGGGTTCCTTTGATTTTGTGGTATTGAGGTAGGATTATTTCCTAACTTTTTATCACGTTTCCACAAGGTTGCATGTAACCCTTGGACCATGAAGTCTCTAAGCCCTCTTTCCAATTCGTTAATTTTCTTCTTAACCGTAATGTTAGGGACCGCGGATTCTCACGCTTATCTTCTCCATAATCTTTAAAGGATATCTTGGAACAATAGGTATCCTAGCGTATCCCTTACCACTTTTGAGTATCATGATACCCTCACCACATTTGATGGTTGCCTTGGCAGTGGCCAGAAAAGGTGTTCCAAGAATGAGTGGCATATTCCTATCTTCCTCAATGTCTATGATTACGAAGTCCACCGGATAGACAATATTGGCCACCTCAACTAGGACATCTTCCGCTATTCCTACGGGATAGACATATGTCTGATTTGCTAAGGAAAGTATAAGATCGGTCTTAGTTGGCTCCTCCTTAGTCAAATTACGATAGACTGATAGCGGCATTATGTTTATGTCGGATCCCTGATCGGCTAAGGCATTTATATTATCGTTGTTGCCAATGGTACATGGTATTACGAAATTCCCTGTGGTTTCTCGTTTTTTAGTCACTGGTTTTTTTAGAATCAGTTCGTACATAGGTCCCATAGGCATGGTGTCATATTCTTTTTCTGTTATTTCTCCTTCGAGGGCTTTCTTAAGAACCCCATTGTACCTAAAGTTGTTCACTTGGTTAACAATTGTTTTCTTATTAATCTCGTGCTTAAGGTAGTATTCGATGGTCTCGGGTTCATCATTGGTTTCAGCCTCCTCTTTTTTCTTACTATCCTTGCTTTCCTTAGCCTCCTTTTTCTCAACTACTCCACCTTCATCGGATACAATGGAAATGGCGTTAACAAACGAAGTGGGGGGAGGGTGATCATCGCTTCTCGCTAGCACCTTCTCGGGAACCTTCGTCTTAGTATACTCTTTCACCAAGTTCATCATCTCCGTCATTTTTGCCTCGCATTTCCTCTTGCCTATAAATCTCTTCTTCAAATTTTGCTAATCTTTCAGATGGGGCTGTCATGTACTCTCTCATTTGTTCCTTAAAGCTTGGTGAGAGTGGTATTGAGAAGTAGAACGAAGCGCCGCCGGAATTGAGATTTTGCTCACGGCTTGGATTCTGAGAGGTGTTGGGTGATCCGCTGAGTTAGCGGAATTAACCATTGCTCAAGGGGTCTCGGAGCTCTCTTTGCCTCAATTAGATAATCGATCCTTTTCTCAAGAGTACTCATTTGCTCTTCAGTGATGTTGGAAGGCTCATGAGGAATTGATATGGCATTAACCACCTTAACGGGGGTTTCATGGGATTCACTCCAATTCCCGTAGCTTTGATCAGCAAGCTCTTCTATAATATCCCATGACTCTTCTACATTGAGGTTGATAAGCCTTCCACTGGCGGCTCGAACAATGGATTTCCTGGTGATGAAGTTGGTAGAGTCATAGAAAATTTAGACTTGAAGCCAAAGATCAATGACATGATGAAGGATTCTATGGAGCAAGTCCTTGAATCGGGTCCATGCCTCGTAGAGGTACTCGCCTTGAAGTTGTTGGAACATCAAGATGTCCCTTCTAAGCTTAGTAGTTCTCCCTGGTGGGAAAAATTGGGCAAGGAAACGAGTGGTGAGATTATCCCAACTTGAGATGGAGCCGGCGGGAAGTCGCTCAAGCCAATTACTAGCTTGATCCCGTAAAGAGATTTGGAAGAGACGCAAGTGCGTGGTCTCCCGAGTAGTAGCATCGAGGTTGATGGAATCGATGATTATAAGGAAATCCTTAAGATGCTTATTAGGATCTTCGGAACGAAGTCCATGGCACATCCATTTTGCACCAACCGGATGGTGTCGGATCGAAGGGCCATATTTTGAGCTTGATCGGGGAGCTCAATGGTGTTCCTATAGCCTAGGTTGCTTGGTCTTGAGTATTCCCCAAGAGTACGGGCTCTTGGCGGGTCATTTGGTGGTGGGTTGATGAGTAGTGGTTGATTATCACCTTCCATGATGAAAAGTGATAGGATTACGAACAAAGGTCACGAAGAAGGGAGATAGACTACGAGGAAGCTAAAATTAAGAAATAATCTAACTTGATAGGAATCAAGCAAGGGAACCTAAACGAGGTGGAAATCTAACTAGCTATTCTATTCCCCGGAAGCGGCGCCAAAAACTTGATACACGCATAACGCGGCGTCGGGGTCAAAGGAAACTTCCTTTTCTTCAAGAAAGTTTTTCAACCACCTAGGAAGTGAACCTAATCGTTGTAGTGTAGTATTAGGGTAAGCCTCGGGATTAATATCGTTCTCTAGGGGAATAGGAATGCTAGTGAGAAATTACTACGGCGTTGGGTTGAGGAAGATTATTTTTTTATCTTTTTTATATTTTTAGAAAACCAAAGGTACGAATCTCGGGTATTGGATTGGGGGTGGTACTTCTACCGATTACTCTACTATCTAATTATCTAATCTAAGCTAAGGGGTAGTCTATGTCTAATTGATGTGTGCTCAGATGATATTAAAAATGTGTTTACCTGGATGCTATTACTCCCTAGTTATCTTTTATTGATGGTTGAATTGTCACGTCCTTATTCTTAACGCTGTGTCTTTAGGTCGTCGTAGGGTGCTTTTTCCTAACTTTTGAGGATACCTTAAGGTTATTGCCTACAAAATCTCTAGGATTTATAAACTAACTCTAAAGTTATCTTTGGATTTTTAGCCTACAATAACTCTAGGTTATTATAAACTAATGTTCACAAAGATTACTCAAGCATTAAAAACACAACGATGACCTATTGCAATCCTAAGCCAATTACAATTAAGAGAAGAGACAACCAATCAATATTCAATAACTAGGTTTCATAGATCTAAGTAAACACACAAGTAAATTAGCCGGACATGGTAAACATGCAAGCATACACACATACAATAGAAGACATAATGAAATCAATGAAGTAGATTACTTATCTTGATGTACAATAGGGTATGAGAACCCTAAGATACTGCCCAAGACAACCAAAAAATGTTTTAGGGTTTTACTCCACAATTCTACCTCTTTTAAAAGTCTGAAAATTCAATTTCTATATATAGAGTTACAACTGCGACGGCGTCACTCTTTAATTGTGTTCTCACGCGGATCGCCACCATTAAGGTTTCGCTTGGCCAAGTTAACTTTGTGACGGTGTCACGTTAGTTGTGACGCTCGCCTTTCTTCATCTTCTGACGCCGAACTGGATCTAGGCCGCCCTCGAGTTGTGACGCCCTACTTTTAAAGCCTGACCGCCGTGTACAAAATAGCAATTTCACTCTGAGCCGTTTAGAGCGATGGCGTCGCCTTTATTCGGTGCGTTCCAGCAGCTTGAGTGTCTTGATCTTGACTTTAGCCATTTTCTTCACATATTCACACCTTTTCATCCAAATAAGCATCATTCCAGCATTTTGCCTTCAAGAGATCTAAAAAGTGAAAAGAACGAAATTAAGCAGTAACGGATATAAAAGTGGTCGATTAAGGGCTTAAATGACCACTCAAAAGTGTACCTTTTAAATCCTTATCAAGTCCCCATCAAGGTACTAATTTAACACGATTTAGGGGATATCCTTTTTATTTCGACCGAGATAACTCATCTACGAGTCCAGAGACAGAAGGTTTATTAGGATATCCCCGGAGTCGAAGTTTGGAATTATTAACATTTTTAGCACATTAGCCCTCGGCCTTTTATTGGCTTTGGGAATTTTCCTCCACCTTTTTGAAGTCTGAGACAACGGCAACTAACCGTCAGGAAACAGAAAACTTTTATGGCTTTGGATTATTTAGTTTATTACTTCCACCTTTTGAACAACCATGTCAACGGGAATGAACCGTCAAGGCACATTATTCTATTATGGCTTCGGTTTATTATTACATATATGGCGCCAAACCCCGAGTCCTGCAGTCTTTCGACAACCGAAACAATAGCAGCTAACTATCCGGAATCAGTAGTTTATTTTCCCGCAATACTGGCAGTACCCTGATGTGTACCCAACTCTCATAAGCAAGAATTCTCTAAAGAATGAGTAAAACTAATTATCGCCAAAACCGTGCACCTTTAATTATTTTGAAAATTTTTATTTTTACGTTTATTTAGCTGATGGGAGCAAAAAGCCACAAATAACCTCTATGAGCTCTTAAGATTTCCAAATAATCCTTGTTTAGCATCTAACTTACAAATAACTCTATCATTTTTCATTCTTCGCAAATTTAAATTCTTAAATAATAAGATCCGCAAATGCTTAGCCAAATAAAATCAAGCTTTGCATATTTAAAGTCAATTATGGAAACTTGAAAATTCGTGGCATTGTCAAGCTAGAATTCGCATTTTAAATTTCTTATATAAAAGACTAGCGAAAGCTTTCAATTATAAAGGTTAAGGGGACAAGTTAGAGCTCAACATGCTCGATCAAGTTAAAATTTTATTCCTACTCTCACCAATGGAAAGTCAATGATGTGTCAAAACACTTATAATATTTTTCAAAATTATATATATATATATATATATATATATATATATATAGGGACCTTTATTTTGAGAACCCTTGTTAAGTCATGGAGAACTCATGAGAACTCTTATGTACTCCTAGTAATGCATATTGTGCAACATATCAATGCAACATGGCATTTTTGAATTATTAAACTTTTATATTTAATTCAAAAGGGTATAATAGTAAAAGTCAATTTTATATTATTTTTGATTTTTTAAATTAAATTCTATATTTTAAAAATATTCAATTCTCGGGTTTTTTTAACATGCATGTTTTAAAACTGATTTAGTGCATATATGTTTTTATGAATTAATTTTATTATTTTGGTTTTTGGAATAATTTTTTCGACAACATGTTTTTCAAATGAAAAAGTGCATATGTGTTTTTAAATCATGTAAATTATTAACAACCAAGTACATAATGTTAAACACAAAATTCGATATAGATTGAAATACAATTAAAATACAAATTTCTAATAAGAAGAATTACATGAATATAATCTATCTTTACACTTATGCACTAACAATAATTAGTGTAAACGGACATATGTGCACAAAACATATGTGCTTAAAGTTTCTCATCATATTCTTTTTGAACATTTGTGCACGTCTTCCAAAAACATACATGCACGCCTTCCAAGAACATATATGTACTTCCAATATGTGTGCACGCCTTCAAAGAACGTCACGCCTAAAAAAATAATAAAAGTCAAGGTTCAGTTTAACATTATTGTTATTTGGTGGGAAAATGGTACTGTTACATATTGAATTACGAGTATCAAAGCTTGCACTAAGAAAGAAACATAAGTTAAGGAGTAAGTTAACTGTCGAACATGTTACTACTGCTCAAACCGAGCTTACAGATTCAAAAACTCTTTCCAACGATAAATTTCCAAACCATATGTTTCAGCAAGAGTTTCTCGCCGCTTGTGATCGGATCGTGCAAAGCTCACGAGAGCTATACAATATTAGCAGATAGTATTAGCCCATGAGCAGACCATAAAGTAACTTCAAATAAGAAAACCAAGGAAACTCACTTTTAAGTACTTTCTCGTATCCGAAATGTCTTCAATACCTGTAAACAATGAGAAACTATTTTATCAGACACTTAAAAACAGAGCAAGACAGCATTTACATATTGATAAGTATACAATGTTGACCAGAAAGAATATAAAACAAAGACGAACATCCCAATTTTTCCTAATTGCCACATATATGTAACTGGACACAAACCTACCTCAGATATTTTAGTTTCTTCCGCAAATATAATAGAGACTTCCACATGACATAAGATGTATTTCATGTATTTCATCGCACCAAAGACTAAAAAGGTTATTTAATGTCATGCTACTTGGTTCTGACGGTAGCATTGAGAATGCTAATAAACTCTTGATTTTTCGATCAACTACTGATTCAGTTATCAAAATTGCTAACACGTACTCATATACTTTGTCCAACGTATTGAGGTACTATTTGTCAACATTATGACTCGATGTCGAGTGTAAAGCAATGCACAATACATGTCCGTTGCTACATATAATTAATCCTCCGAGGTTAGCCTTTTGCATTGCTAACAGAGACAGGACATTTTTTCAGAAGTGCAAAGTATACACTAGTCACTAATCATAATTATCGAGATATTGTAAATGGTTTTAACAAGTTGGATGATACAAATAAAACATACCTAAAGTGTCGTATAAAAGGACACAATGAAGGCCATAAGCATTACAGGCCTACAAATGATTTAATGCAAACAATTAGATATCCTTGCAGAAAAAAACATCAAAATATCGAATGTAAGATGGATAACACAACGCCGGTGCGTAAATATATAGATCACTCACAAGAACATATAACATGTATGATGTCATTAGAGTTACCTGTATGCTTACGACCCATTTTGTGCAGTTTACACCATATATTCCACATCGTGATCCCTGATCATAAAGAATAATAAAGGTAAGCTGACGTAAACATATATGTTTTTATACGTAAACATATATGTTATAAACGTAAACACAAAACATATATGTTTTTATACGTAAACATATATGTTTTAAACGTAAACATCTATGTTTTATACGTAAACATCTATGTTTTATACGTAAACATATATGTATAACTCTTTTATTGATTTTATATCAAACTTAAAACATATATGCATACCCTTTTCATATATGTTTTATACGTAAAGATATATGTATAACTCTTTTATTGATTTTATATCAAACTTAAAAGATACATACATGTTAAACCAAGAACATACATGTTAAATATATGTTAAACCAAGAACAAACATGTAAGACCAAGAACAAACATGTTAAAACATGTTAAAAACATACATGTTAAACCAATAACATATATGTTAAACATACTTACATCTTAACCCGTTTAGATATACTAATATTCACTTTTGAAGTACACATCCAAACATGCCTTAAGGCTCGTATACGTGGAACTTGAAACTAGTAAACTATAAAACGATTTCCAAGTGGAACACGAACTTAAGTAATGTGATAAATTCCAAACCCCAGCAACCCAAAGAAGAATAGTGATTTTTGGCCAAAAAGAAGGATGTTTGAGAGACATGTCATGTGTACCATCTTACTTGGGTTCGATCTATATGCAAAGCACCAGTAATAAAACACTAAAAGAGTAGTAAAGAATTAACCTTGTTAAGGTCTTTTCTCCAAAGAGCAACAATTTCTGAAACCTTACTTCAATAACAATATAGATCTGGCCACCATTCTAAGCACTTGGTCATATATGCGCGAAACAAGTGTATATATACCTCTGTGATTCATTCCTCCCGATATACATATCGTCACTAAATCTATCATGTAACACCACCACCATTAGCAATAACTCAATTCACACGGTATGCCAAGACCAACAAAATCATCTCAATCAAAAGAAACAACAACCATGATATCGAAAGACCAGTAATATAAATCAAAGATGTAATTCAATCATTAAAGCGTAGGAGTATCAAGAACAATAAGATTGTTACAATGAATCAATCAAACAGACCTAAATGTAATTCCATTATTATAACACATTTAAAGCTCATAAATATATTTAAAAATCCATATCTTGAAACAAACTATTATAAGTTCTATTAGTTTTATAAAAGAATCAAAACATTGGTTAAAGAAGAAAATATATACTACGAGATATGAACCACTAACTGATTTTGTAGTTATCGGACTGAGATGACATCAACACTAACGAAATCACCAAAATCAACAAAGATGAAGAACCCATGATCTGTAGTAACAAAAAAAAACCCTTCCAACAGCACTTAGCTCCAGATCGAAACAAAAATGAAGATCCCACAACCTTCTTTTAAAAAGGAAGGCTGTTAATGATGGTGGTGATGGAACGAAAATAGAGAATGTAGGTTGGTGGCTAGGGATGAGATGAAGGGGAAAAAATATGTGTTTTAGGTTTTACTGTAACTGCCAGATACGGTTTGAAGGGTATTTGAAAACATTAATTTGATATTACTATAATGCCCCTACGAATTATCCATATTAATTTTAAAAAAAAAAAGGTTTACTAAATTCTGATTGGACAATGGGAGTTCTCGCACTTAACAGGGTTCTCATAATAAAGATACACTATATATATATATATATATATATATATATATATATATATATATATATATATATATATATATATATATATATATATATATATATATATATATATATATATATATATATATATATATATCTATATAGGGAGGTTAACGTGAGATCAACCTTAAAGTTGTAAAAATAAGATCAAATCTAAAAAACCACTAAAACATTTATAAATAACAATTTTAGCAATCATACATAAAAAAATAATATTTTAATACAAATTAACATTTTAGTAACTAATAACCAAATGATACATGAGTTTGGATTAGTGATACACTTGATACACATTACACTAATAAATATTCAAAAACACTGATACACATACAAAAAACTGATACACATTAAACTTCTAATGAAAGTGTATCACCTAGGTTTCGTAAATTTTAAAAAGAAATCTATCGAAACTTTAACAATTTTAGTTGTAGTAAATAAAAAAATTATTTTTATTGTAAGGAGAGTATCTCTTGTCAAATTTTAGTTCGATCTCATTTTAACAACATTAAGGTTGATCTTATTTGATCTAGATTCTATATATATATATATATATATATATATATATATATATATATATATATATATATATATATATATATATATATATATATATATATATATATATATATATATATATATATATATATATATATATATAATTTTGGAGGAAAAATGGGGTTGCGAGAGTATAAGGCAAAATGCAAGGTAAAATCAAATCGAAAGATTACCCCCTCCCCCAAGACGAAAACGAAACATTATCCTCAATATTTTGAAAAAAGGGTTCTCTTACACAAATCTAAAGCCGTTTATTAATTATACTAATAAATAACGTTAGTTGATAAGATTTAGGATATTGGATTTCCCAATAAGCAACGACGGATGAAACTCGAGTGGAGGAAATACAAACCCACGAGCACGAGAGTCTTCATAATTCAGGCAAATCATGGAGATAAAACAATATGCACGAGACACGAGAAATTAGAAGAGGTGGGCCTCCTCACGTTACACTTATTAAAAAATAGAAAGAAGATAGAAAACATGGGTTGCCTGCTCGCCTCGAATTTAATTGTTCATGAGAAAGGTTTGGAGATCCGGGACAACCATGGATGGTATGTCCCCTCCAAAATAGTGTTTGAGTCTATGAATGTTCATCTTGAAGTTGGGGTCGTCGGGTTGAGATAACTCGACAGTTCCATAAGGGAAAACTTGAGCAACGGTGAACGACCCGGTCCAATGGGTTTTTAGCTTGCCCGAGAAAATATTTAATCGAGAATTGAAGAGAAGGACTCGATCACCAACGTTAAGACGCAGTTCTTAATTTTGCTGTCATGAATCTTCTTTGTTTTCTCTTTGTAGATCAAATAGTTCTCGTAGGCATGATCCCTAAGTTCATTTAACTCATTCATTTGAACTTTTCGGTGATCACCGACGGTCTTAAGGTCAAAGTCATAATGTTTCAAGGCCTAGTAGGTCTTATGTTCAAGCTCTATGGAGAGATGACAAGCCTTTCCATAAACGAGCTTATAAGGGGTGCACCCAATGGGTGTTTTGAAAGCGGTACATAAGGCCCATAATGCATCATTAACTTATCAGCCCATGAGGTACGATTTTCTCCTACGGGCCTTTCTAAAATACGCTTTAAACCACGATTGGAAACCTCAACTTGTCCGCTCGTCCGCGGGTGATACGCGGTATAAAGACGGTGAGTAACTCCATATTTAAGAATAACTTTCGCAAATTGATCATTACAAAAGTGAGTACCGCGGTCACTTAAAATAGCACGAGGAGTTCCAAATCAGGAAAATAGACTCTTCAAAAATTTCACAACAACTCGGGCATCATTAGTGGGGAGCGCCTTTGCTTCAACCTATTTTGACAAATAATCGACGGCCACGAGTATATACTTGTTCCCTCGAGAAGACGGGAATGGCCCCATAAAATCGATGCCCCATACGTCAAAGATCTCGCAAACTTGGATTGCATTTTGAGGCATTTTATCATTTTGCGAGATTTTTCCTATAGACGTTGGCAAGAGTCACATGACTTCACCAAGTTGTGGGCATCACGGTAAATAGTTGGCCAATAAAATCCTGAATCAAAGACTTTCTTAGCGGTGTAGTTGGCACCATGATGTCCCCTGGTGGGTCCATTATGGCAAGCCGTGAGGATGTCAATGGCTTCTTGGCTGTGAACACATCCTCTAATCACTTGATCTTAAAAAAATATGGGTCGTCCCAAAAATAATGTTTCACTTCCTTAAAGAACTTGTTCTTTTGTTGGGACAAAATCCCTTTCACAATAAAATTCCCCGTATGGTAATTTGAAAAATGGGCAAACCATGGGGTACTAGAATCACCTTTGAGCGATACCATCCCAAGTGTTACGACCGGAAATGTTTTGGTAATTTCCTTTTTCTCTAGAACACTTTGGTGAGTATGTTCTAGTCTAGACAAATGGTCGGCAGCGAGATTCTCTGCTCCTTTCTTATCATGAATAATGACATCAAATTCTTGAAGAAGGAGAATCCACCGAAGCAATCTCGGCTTAACATCTGGCTTAGCAAGGAGATATTTAAGTATCGAATGATCCGTATACACTATGGTCTTTGATAAGACGAGATAAGGTCTAAATTTCTCAAAATAATAGAAGACGGCTAATAACTCTTTTCTTGTAGTAGTATAATGAAATTGGGCATCGGTCATCATCTTACTTACACAGTGTATCGGCTGAAAATATTTGGTATTACGTTGCCCAGGACGGCCCCAATAGCAAAATCACTAGCATCGCACATAATTTCAAGGGGCAAGTCCCAATCAGGGGATACGAAAATCGGAGCTTCCATTTATATCTTCTTAAGAATTTCAAATGCTTTGATGCATTGTTTAGAGAAGAAAAATGGAGTATCTTTTTCTAGAAGATGGGTTCATTGGCCGGTCGATTTTAGAAAAATCTTGAATAAATCGACGGTGAAAACCGGCATGACCAAGGAAACTTTGAATTCCCTTGACGATGGTGGGATGAGGTAGCTTAGCGATAACATCGACTTTAGCTCGATCAACCTCAATCCCGGATTTGGAAATCTTTTGGCCGAGGACAATGCCCTCTTTAACCATGAAGTGGCACTTCTCCCAATTTAGAACTAAGTTAGTGTCTTCACACCGTTTTAACATTTTGTCTAAATGGGAGAGGCAAGACGTAAAATTATCTCCATAAACCAAAAAATCGTCCATAAACACCTCCATTGTTTTCTCGAGCATATCATCAAAAATGGCCAGCATGCACCTTTGGAACGTGCCCGGAGCATTGCATAAGCTGAATGGCATACGTCGGTAGCCAAACGTACCATAAAGGCAAGTGAAGGTAGTCTTTCCTTGGTCTTGTGGGTCAATCAGGATTTGAAAATATCCGTAAAAGCCGTTGAGATAACAATAATACTCATTTCTTGCAAAGCGTTCGAGCATTTGATTCATAAAGAGGAGCGGGAAATGGTCTTTACGAGTCGCATCATTAAGCTTACCATAGTCAATACACACTCTTCATCCGGTGACGAGGCGTGTGGGAATCAACTTATTATCTTCATTGGCGACGACAGTCATACCACCTTTTTTTGGAACACAATGAACGGGACTAACCTACGGGCTATTGGAAATAAGGTAAATCATTCCGGCAGCAAGGAGTTTAAGAACCTCCTTTTTGATAACCTCGTGAATTTTCTGGTTAACCATCCTTTGTTGTTGCACCGCGGGTTTAAAATAATCATCCATTAAAATCTTATGAGTACAAAAACGGGGTCAATGCCCTTAATGTCGGAAATTTTCCAAGCGATGGCACTCTTATGATTCTTAAGCACTACTAAAAGTCGGGTCTTCTCCTAATCTTTTAAATCTTTAGCAATTATAACGGATAATTTATCGGTTCCTTCTGAAAATGCGTATTCGAGATCAGGAGGTAAATCCTTGAGCTCAGGCTCCGGAGGATTACCATTAGACGACTTAATTTGCTTAATTTCTTCAATTTTAATTTCCTTCTGAGGGAGTGAAGGTAACGGGTCATCATTTAACAACTTTCTCGAGTAAAAGAATATCTCCCTCCGGATCAAAGTTGGTATCATCAATTTCCAGTGAAACTGAGTCATTTTTAAGACAATCCTCGATCTCTTCCAAAATGAAGTCACTTCTTTTAAAAGGAGTGAGAGAAAGGGAAGAGTTAGAAATGATAGATTCTGAAAATGAGTGGGACTGCCACTCGAAGACTGGTTCGGAAATCCAAGAACTTCTTGAGCATACTCCTCACAAGCAATATATATGACAACGATCCATTTAACCGATACATCATTGTAATTAGCGGAGTATCTCGAAGTTTGATTGAGATTAAATGTTACAGCTTCATATTAATACGAAGGGTTAGTTCTTCACCATAAACATCAATTAAAGCACGTCCCGTTTTCAAGAAGGATCTCCCCGAGAATGAGGGGAACCCGAGGATCGACATAAAAATCAACGACAACAAAATCGGCCGAAAAATAGAACTTTCCTACTTTAACGAAGACATCTTCGGCGACACCGATTAGACGAGTAATTGAACGGTCCGCAAGCTTGAGAGTCATACGAGTAGGAGTAAGTTCTGGACGATTAATTGAACGGTCCGCAAGATTCTTTTTCTCAACTGACCCATCAGCTTTAAGCTTGGTTTTGAAAATCCAATGGCAGTCTATAACCTTCTTTGTAGGTGGAAGAGCATTGACCACCCAAGTACCATTAGTTTCAAGAGCTCTTAATTCATCATTCATTGCTTGACACTAGTCAGGTTGGACTATAGCTTGCTTTAATGAAAAAGGTGTGGTCTAAGAAAGAAGTGCAGTAATAAATGCCTGAAATTGTGAAGTTGTTGGAGTAAGAGAAACTTGATTAGCTTTAGGTGTGTAAGATAAGATTGGAGTAACAAAGTCTTGTATCCAATAAGGAGGATTGTGAGTTCTATAGGATCTTCAAGGCTGAGGTTGAGAAGTAGTGGTATTTTGTACATGTGGGATAGGTGCACTGTTTGGAACAGGTTCAGATGGAATGTTTGAGATAGGTGCAGTGTTTAGAACAGGTTCAAATGGAGTGTTTGGGTTAGTTGTAATAGTGGACACAAATTCATCATACCAATAGTTGCCATTAGAACTAGGTGAGGTTAGAGGATGTAGCATATGTACCATTTGAGGGTTTGAATATGGAAACACATGCTCATAGAATTGGACATCTCTTGACACAAACTTCTTCTTAGTCAACAAATGCAGCTATTTTTAACCTTTTTAATGTTGAGGATAGCCCAAAAATAGACAAGGAACACCTCTAGGAGAGAGCTTATCAGCATTTCTATTAGGATTACAAGCCATTGCCAAACATCCAAACACCCTTAAGTGTGTATAAACTGGTAGCTCATTAAGTAGAACCTCATAAGGAGTTTTATGGTTAAGCATAGAAGAAGGATTTCTATTAATCAGATAAACAACCATTATGATACAATCTCCCTAGAAAGCCAAGGATAGATGAGCATGAAACCTTAGAGCCCTTGCAAGTTCTAAAATATGTCGGTGTTTCCTTTCTTGTCTCCCATTTAGTTGAGGTTTATCCACGCAGGATGTCTGATGTTCAATTTCATGATCAGTGAAGTAAGGGACTAAAGTTCCCTTAAGAAATTCTAATGCATTACCAGACCTTACCACTTTCACTCTCTTATCAAACTGTGTTTGGACAAAAGCAAAGAATGTAGGCAAAACAGAACAGACATCTGAATTTTTTACCAATAAGTATAACCAAGTAGCTCTATTACAGTCATCAATAATGGTAAGAAAGTATCTGAACTTACCATTGGTAGGTACTTTATAATGTCACACCCCCAAAATATCGCAGCGGAACGATAGTGTCTTTGGGGTATGATGTCATAGCACAAAGCATGGATACAGAAAACGACCTCTAAAATGAGACGTTTTGAAAAGTTTACCATTCGATTAAATAAAGTTAAAGTTTACAAAACATGAGATCCCAAAGTTTGATAATACATAAAGGGTTACAAAACATGTCGAATGGTAATTGATAAAAACACAAGACTCCAATGTATGCCATGTGACCCAAAAGCTCCATGAAATGCTATCGCCTTACGACCTGAGATAAACATGCTAAAAAGTGTCAACACAAAGGTTGGTGAGTTCATAAGTTTGTTGAACATGATTTGAAAAAATCTTTAAAGAATGTTGATGCAGCAAAGGCATTATAAATCCATCCAGTTCCGAATTCCGCCCATACAAAACTCGCAACCTATGTGTTCACAACCCATTGCCTAAAATAGAATTGTCAATCTTGTTTGTAAGTAGGACATATGTGCATATGATATATACAAGTACTTAATGCAAAGAATCACAACCAACTGAACCTCTTGAGAAGTCTACATTGTTTGTTGTGTCTCATTGAATAACGGATTATATTCACCCCAGGTCAAGTCATCAGGGACACAAGGGTGGGGGCGTCAGCCCGATAGTACTATCAATACCTCTCCGTCGGATCCTGCAGGAGTTAACCAGTTGCTAAAGTATGTATGTTGAAGCATAATTGAAAAACAAGTTTAGCACATTAAGGCACATATCGCAATAAACCACACACAATGTCCAAAGAGTATAAGAAGTATAGTGTAACACAATTGTATAAATGGTTTGAGTATTCGCAAGAGTAAAAACAAGTATTTAAGCATGTATCTCCCCCAAAGAGTTTGTAAGAATTTAAACGAGTAAAAGCGGGGTATGAACTCACCTGGTATGATTGATATGCTAATAAAATGAAGTGCACGAAAATGAGGCTCGGAACTATCCGCGACCTAAAATGAATGTCATGAATTGAGTTATGATATGTTGTCGTGTATGCATGATACAATGTCGTGCATGCAAATCCATATGTAATCTATACCACTTGTACGTTTTTTAAAATAGAATTTATCGTCGAAATATATGTTTATGACATCTCGTCATGTTTATAAATACTTTACAAGTATATACGTTGAATCAACATCCTACGATAATCGTTTTGTGATTTATTGTGAAATTATAACTTTTCGTCGTAAAATAATGTTATTTGACAATTTCATGAAAGTGTTTAAAAGGCCTCAAAAAGCTAGTCGTATAATGGTGGACGTCGAGTGTTAGGAAACAAACTCAACGGTTTTGGGAAGCTTGTATCATTATCTCAAAGTTTTAGCATTTAAGTTTTCATCCTAGAGGTCTCGATCATGAAGAAAAATATAGGTAAAGTGTGGTACTTGTGTCCAAAATATCGTTTTTAGGGTGTTTTCCGGCAAAGTTTAAGTGACCGTATTTTATTCGTTACAACTCCGTTTGACAAACGGTTGGACATTTTGGAAAATATGCTAGGCGAACTTACTTTTACTAGAAGACATCACGTTATAAAAAGTATTACATCCTTGTTAAAAACGACCCTCAACATGGTCACTTGTTGCCGTAAGTTTTGTCTAATAGAAATATATTAGTTTTTCTTATATAATAAAGTTACGGCAACTTTGTATAAACACGTGTAATTTAATCGTTACAAGTCCGTTTTCTACGTTTTCTACATCCTTAGACTCGTATTAAAGTATACTAATATATTTTTGATAAGTCGACACATTTCATAACGCTTAAGCCTCATTTTTGACTCGTAAAAAGTGATATTAACATGCTGAAATTTCTGAAATCAATAGTTTTCGTCGTCAAACTTCAAAATAGCATAACTTCTTCGTTATAACTCCGTTTTAATCCGTTCAAGCGGCCACATTTTCGTTTTAAAGTATATTTTCCAAATATCTAGCCCAAAATATTTTGCTTACTGTCGAAAATTCCAGAATTAACAATTTTGATCAGACCTCTAAATAAAGTTGTCGACATGAGTTTTCTCGCGCCAAACCTATTCCAACCAATTCAAAACAACTCTGTAGCTATTGTAATCCTACCATACACCTTCTTAGGGTGTCATGGGTTCCTAGGCATCACCAAAAGTGATATGTTTCAAGGAGTAATTATAGGATGACATAAATATATATATAACTCTTAAAAACAATGAAAAAGTGGTATAAACCTCCATAAGACTTGCATGTTTTTCTCAAATATGATGTAATGAACATAAAATAAATATGAAATATGAAGATGAATATGAGATGCTTACTAGTTAGCTTGATGAGGTTAAGTGAACAAAGGTTTAATCCTAAACACCCAAGGTTTTTATTTCACAACCTTAATCAAGAGTGTGTCTAGATTTGATAAAACTTGTCTTGAAACTTTTTGATGAACTCTTCTTGATCCCTTATGGTTGGTCGGTCACTTGGAGAAGAGAGGGAGAAGGAGAGCTTATTTCACCTTGGATATTTGTGTTGTATGTGTAAGTTAATGTATAATATGATTAATGTAAGTTAGATATTTTGTAGAATCAATGTGTGAGTCATTTAGGGTGTCGACATATATGGAAGAAAATAAAAATTTGATAAGTTTTGATATAGTTAATTACTTGTATGTAATAATAGAAGTGTAGTTAGTTAAGAATTATTAGTAACTTGTGTATTTATTTAAGCATTTAGGGTAGCGTTAACTAAAAAATAAATTTTAACGGATCAAAATAAAATATATTGAAGTCATAAAAATTATAAAAATACATTTCTTGCAAAATTTGAGTGAAATAATAATTATCGTGTTGTATTTACGAAAATCGTCGTAGTTATATAAATATAACAATTTATATACAAAATAAATTTAAAACACTGGGTAAACTAATAATAATATTTTTATAAACTTAATATGAGTATAAAAATATATTGTGATAAATTTTTGGAAGTAACGGATCAATTGTTCAAAATAAATAAATTACGCGATAGCGTTTATTTAATAAGAAATTATGCGTTTAATGTGAAATGCAAAACCATGCATGAACTAATATGATGAATATTGAGTTTGAGAAATGACCGGAAATTGAGAATTGTGACATTCTTCCCATGTCTGAGGAATCGCGTCCTCGCGATTCAATCGATGATACTTAAAGATCTACCATTAGGTTTCGCAAAATCAGGGTGTATGGTCAAAGTGCTTATGCCAAAACTTACGCGTCTAGGTTTCTTATCTAATGAGGCTCACGAATCTGAATAATACTGTAGATCACTTAATGGTCTAGGGAAAACGTACCAGTTACGCATTGCGGGCAGCCTCGGTCCCTACATAGAATGCTCGAGCTCGGGGTGGACTGAGATTGAGTACAGGGTTTGGGTTGTTTCCGTCAATTGCTAAAGCTAGGTGTTGGTTGCCCTGTAGTTGCCTCCGCGTTTCATTCAACCTAGGACAATTATTCCGAAAGTGATTCGGGCTGTTACATTCAAAGCAAGTCATTTGATTATTCCTCATGTTACCCACATTAGCTGGTGTTACATGTGCTTTACACTGCTCCTTAAAATGGCCGTATCGATTGCAATTTGTACACAAGCGGCATGGCTTGGTCTTCGGATGATGATAAGCACATTTAGCACATTTGGGATGGTACCCATACTCTCTTTGTTCAAGCAGTTGCCACAAAAACTCTTGCCCTTTTGTTGTCTGCACCACGTCCATCTCCTTTTATTCGACCCACTCGCTTCCTTCCTCTTATCACTACTCTTCAAAGTACCATTTCTAACCATCTCGTCTCAAGGTTCCGACCCTCGTATTGCACTTTGTATGGTAGACGGCTCAGTTGTTTTTACGTTCACGGATTTCACAAGACCATATATGTACCTCGTGATTCTCTCGGGATTCAGGGGTAACGGATGAGGAACTAGTCTAGCTAATTCATGGAATCGATCTGTGTAGGCTGCGTGACCAGCTCCTATCATAGAGTGATGATAAAGTTCATGTTCCAGTTTCGATTTCATTGTCCGCAAGACTCCTCTTTCAATAACGCCTTAAATTCGTCTCATGTCATACCATACCGCTTCCTGCCCTTAGCTCCTGTGTGTTCCACCATGTCAATACCTTCCCCGATAGCAAGCAAGCGGCATACTTCACCCCTCGATGTGCGGCACAATTGCGATGTCGACCATGACTCTGTCTTTCTACCCATCGAGTATACACCAAAGCACCTCCTATACCATCAAACTCCACGGGTTTGCATGCTGAAAATTCCTTATACGTGCATCCAGTTCTGTTGTTGGTGGTGGTGGTGGTGTTGTTATTGTTGCCACTGCCAACTACATTGTTGGTGTCGCCATTCTCGTTCCCGTGGTTTCCCGAGTTATTCATATGGTTTCCAACTTGTGTGACAATAGTGGGAAGCAAGATTTGAAGTTGTTGAGCGATGATGGCGGCAAAATCAGGGTTTCCGCCAGCGTTGTTGTCATTGTTACCCATGTCGCGACCGCCTTCTCTACCTCCATGCTCACATGTCCTTCTACCCCTTTGCGCCGCACCACCTCGGCTAGTGCTGTGTGTTACCCTCTTTGTGCCATGATCTCTCGCAAGGAAAGGACCGTTAAGTTCCCAATGTCTATACTTAACGTCCTCAAACATAATACCACGCCACAAATTGGTTCCTAGGGTGTGCCCACACCGATCTACGTATGCGTGGTCGTATATGTCCACGTGGGTTGTGACGCATTTATAATTATGTTGGCCACCATAATTATAATTGCCTCATTTCACACGTGTACATACCACCAAGCATACATGTCTCGGCGATTGATGTTACTGAAATAGGTAGCCATTCTATCTTCCGATTCTAAACGGTGGAGGAGGAATTTAGGGTAGGTATCTAGGGAGAGTCGCACTTGGTGTATAGGAAATTCCTTTAGGTGCTAAAGTCACGATGAGGTTTAGTCGCCAGCAGTTCCCAAAGTATCCTCAAGAGAACTCCCATCCTCGGGCAAAATCATCAAATCTATACAGCCATATAGTAACACTTATTTAGCTCGATCTCGTGTCTCATCAAACAAGAATCCGCCACGAGATCAAGTTATATAAGTGCTCATTACTGAGCTCCATATTTTTGATGACTTGACTAGATTTTGGGACTCCCCTATTGGTACAAGGAAACCACGTTATCCAATGAGGTGGGTCTAGACGAAATTATTCAGAAAACATATGCATTTAAAAGTGTGTAAGGCAATAGGAAAAGAAAGGATCGACGTGAAAGCGGTTATAGTCTAGGAACTAAAATGCAACCTAGTTCTCTATAACCAAGTCTCGATACCAATCATCACACCCCCAAAATATCGTGATGAACGATAGTGTCTTTGGGGTATGATGTCATAGCACAAAGCATGGATACATAAAACGACCTCTAAAATGAGACGTTTTGAAAAGTTTACCATTCGATTAAATAAAGTTAAAGTTTACAAAACATGAAATCCCAAAGTTTGATAATACATAAAGGGTTACAAAACATGTCGAATGGTAATTGATAAAAACACAAGACTCCAATGTATGCCATGTGACCCAAAAGCTCAATGAAATGCTATCGCCTTACGACCTAAGATAAACATGCTAAAAAGTGTCAACACAAAGGTTGGTGAGTTCATAAGTTTGTTGAAAATGATTTGAAAAAATCTTTAAAGAATGTTGATGCAGCAAAGGCATTGTAAATCCATTCAGTTTCGAATTCCGCCCATACAAAACTCGCAACCTATGTGTTCACAACCCATTGCCTAAAATAGAATTGTCAATCTTGTTTGTAAGTAGGACATATGTGCATATGATATATACAAGTACTTAATGCAAAGAATCACAACCACCTGAACCTCTTGAGAAGTCTACATTGTTTGTTGTGTCTCATTGAATAACGGATTATATTCACCCCGTGTCAAGTCATCGTGGACACAAGGGTGGGGCCACCGATAGTACTATCAAACCTCTCCGCCGGCTCCCGCAGGAGTTAACCAGTTGCTAAAGTATGTATGTTGAAGCATAATTGAAAAACAAGTTTAGCACATTAAGGGACATATCGCAATAAACCACACACAATGTCCAAAGAGTATAAGAAGTATAGTGTAACACAATTGTATAAATGGTTTGAGTATTCGCAAGAGTAAAAACAAGTATTTAAGCATGTATCTCCCCCAAAGAGTTTGTAAGAATTTAAACGAGTAAAAGCGGGGTATGAAATCACCTGGTATGATTGATATGCTAATAAAATGAAGTGCATGAAAATGAGGCTCGGAACTATCCGCGACCTAAAATGAATGTCATGACTTGAGTTATGATATGTTGTCGTGTATGCATGATACAATGTCGTGCATGCAAATCCATATGTAATCTATACCACTTGTACGTTTTTTAAAATAGAATTTATCGTCGAAATATATGTTTATGACATCTCGTCATGTTTATAAATACTTTACAAGTATATACGTTGAATCAACATCCTACGATAATCGTTTTGTGATTTATTGTGAAATTATAACTTTTCGTCGTAAAATAATGTTATTTGACAATTTCATGAAAGTGACTAAACGGCCTCAAAAAGCTAGTCGTAAAATGGTGCACGTCGAGTGTTAGGAAACAAACTCAACGGTTTTGGGAAGCTTGTATCATTATCTCAAAGTTTTAGCATTTAAGTTTTCATCCTAGAGGTCTCGATCATGAAGAAAAATATAGGTAAAGTGTGGTACTTGTGTCCAAAATATCGTTTTTAGGGTGTTTTCCGGCAAAGTTTAAGTGACCGTATTTTATTCGTTACAACTCCGTTTGACAAACGGTTGGACATTTTGGAAAATATGCTAGGCGAACTTACTTTTACTAGAAGACATCACGTTATAAAAAGTATTACATCCTTGTTAAAAACGACCCTCAACATGGTCACTTGTTGCCGTAAGGTTTGTCTAATAGAAATATATTAGTTTTTCTTATATAATAAAGTTACGGCAACTTTGTATAAACACGTGTAATTTAATCGTTACAAGTCCCGTTTTTTACGTTTTCTACATCCTTAGACTCGTATTAAAGTATACTAATATATTTTTAATAAGTCGACACATTTCATAATGCTTAAGCCTCATTTTTTACTCGTAAAAAGTGATATTAACATGCTGAAATTTCTGAAATCAATAGTTTTCGTCGTCAAACTTCAAAATAGCATAACTTCTTCGTTATAACTTCGTTTTAATCCGTTCAAGCGGCCACGTTTTTGTTTTAAAGTATATTTTCCAAATATCTAGCCCAAAATATTTTGCTTACTGTCGAAAATTCCAGAATTAACAATTTTGATCAGACCTCTAAATAAAGTTGTCGAAATGAGTTTTCTCGCGCCAAACCTATTCCAACCAATTCAAAACAACTCCGTAGCTATTCTAATCCTACCATACACCTTCTTAGAGTGTCATGGGTTCCTAGGCATCACCAAAAGTGATATGTTTCAAGGAGTAATTATAGGATGACATAAATATATATATAACTCTTAAAAACAATGAAAAAGTGGTATAAACCTCCATAAGACTTGCATGTTTTTCTCAAATATGATGTAATGAACATAAAATAAATATGAAATATGAAGATGAATATGAGATGCTTACTAGTTAGCTTGATGAGGTTAAGTGAACAAAGGTTTAATCCTAAACACCCAAGGTTTTTATTTCACAACCTTAATCAAGAGTGTGTCTAGATTGTATAAAACTTGTCTTGAAATTTTTTGATGAACTCTTCTTGATCCCTTATGGTTGGCCGGTCACTTGGAGAAGAGAGGGAGAAGGAGAGCTTATTTCACCTTGGATATTTGTGTTGTATGTGTAAGTTAATGTATAATATGATTAATGTAAGTTAGATATTTTGTAGAATCAATGTGTGAGTCATTTAGGGTGTCGACATATATGGAAGAAAATAAAAATTTTATAAGTTTTGATATAGTTAATTACTTGTATGTAATAATAGAAGTGTAGTTAGTTAAGAATTATTAGTAACTTGTGTATTTATTTAAGCATTTAGGGTAACGTTAACTAAAAATAAATTTTAACGGATCAAAATAAAATATATTGAAGTCATAAAAATTATAAAAATACATTTCTTGCAAAATTTGAGTGAAATAATAATTATCGTGTTGTATTTACGAAAACCGTCGTAGTTATATAAATATAACAATTTATATACAAAATAAATTTAAAACACAGGGTAAACTAATAATAATATTTTTATAAACTTAATATGAGTATACAAATATATTGTGATAAATTTTTGGAAGTAACGGATCAATTGTTCAAAATAAATAAATTACGCCATAGCGTTTATTTAATAAGAAATTATGCGTTTAATGTGAAATGCAAAACCATGCATGAACTAATATGAAGAATATTGAATTTGAGAAATGACCGAAAATTGAGAATTGTGACATATAAGGCCCCCAAATGTCTCTGTGAATAAGCTGAAATGGTTCTTTAGCATGTGACTCACTTAGAGCATAGGGTAGCCTAGCAAACTTAGCCATTGGATATGAAAGCCAAGCATCTAATTTTGCATTTCTTTTCACAACAGAAGTACAAGGAACATGTTTAAGACTAGAATCAGATAAATGACCTAATCTATGATGCCACAAATGGTAAGAATCTGCAAAAACACTAGCAGCAAACTTATTATTGACAGAAGTAGATTAAATGGAGAACATAATATGCCTAGACTCCACATCATTTGCAGACCTTCTTGGCTGTGCAACCTTCCCTGATTTGACCACCACTTTTTCTTTATTCTTCAACTGATTATGTTTATACTTATGATGCCAAACAGGATATCCAACCTTCTCCCAACACTTGTCTGGAGGATGCTACTTGAAAACACAAATTCCACACTTATCTTTGTTATCTTGTTTACTAAACAATGTAGTTGTCTCAATTAAAGAACCTGAACCACTATTAAAAACTTCTCTCTAAGACTATTCCTGTCGTAACAAAGCACATGCAGACTCAACCGTGGGCAAGGGTGTACTCAGAAGTAATTTTCTTCTTTGGGCAGCAAAGTGATCATCCAGTCCATTGAGAAACTAGAAAAGCCGTTGCTCCTCTTTCTGAGTGTTAATTGCATTCAAGAACAAAGTGATTTCAGGTGTAACTGCAGTAATTCTAGGCAAATCAACCATTGAATCCAATTCTTTCCAAATACACTTCATCCTAGTGATACTCACTTATGGTTGCCTCATCTGCACAATATCATAAGTTTCCTTACTCAACTTATACTTTCTAGAACCATTACTCAAAGCAAATCTTCTTTCTAATTGCAACCAAATCTCATAAGCAGTATCAACAAACATAATGGATTTTGCAATTAAATCAGTAACAGAAGGCATTAACCAACTAATCACCATTTTATTGCATGTATCCCATTGATCAGTAAGATTACCATCAGCAGCTCTAGAAATAGTACCTCTTATGAATCCTATCTTGTGTTTGGTATAGAGTCTAATATCAACAGATCTTCTCCATGATTGATAGTTATTGGCCCCAATCAGCTTTTCTTGAACAGGCAAAGAACCAGGACCATCAGCAGGGTGCAAGAACAAAGGATCATAAGGATCAACGAGAGCCATTACTACTTTGCGAAAGCTTTAACTAATCAGATTCACAATTTACTCGATCTTGAACACTTTCATAGCAAGAACAATGATTAACAAATTAATTAATTGAATTACACATAAATCAACTGAATTAACCATTTTTGTAACAGAATTAACCGTCAAGATCAAGAAAAGAACATCAAATGGAGGTGAAATGTGATGAGTGTAACAGAGGCTATCACTGTTCAAGCTCTGATACCATGTTGAGTGAACAGTGATGTGAAACACACAAGATACACACAGTGAAAAAGGAAGAAAGGGAAAATTTTGGTTAGTTTGATTAATCTGAATGAAAGGATGATACAGAGTATTTAAAGACCCAAAATAGACTTTCGCGCCTTTTTACAAATGCTAACAACTACAGTCCCTGAACTAAACAAGTTTTACATGTTCAGTCCCTTTAGTTTTTTATCCTACTCCTTTACTTCCACATGGGTAGATATGCTATTATGATGTTTGCGTTAGATATATATGAAATTGTAATAAAAACATGATACTCATCAAAATAGCATTTTCATGTCTCATCATTACGAATCAGATCAAGAGAGCATGTTGAGGTAATCATATCCTAAATAGCATTCTTAAGACTCATCTTTTCTTCATCTTCTAACATACATTAACTAGTTATAATCTTGAAAATTAATTTTGCTTCAGGAAATACGAGAACCACAACTGTAGAACAAGCAAAATCGGTGAAATATATCTAATCATCCCTTTTTTTTTTTACAATTGGATTTTCTATTAAAATTAGAAGCCCAATAACTAGGCTAGTGTGTTTGGCAAAACTATCACTGTTAGAAACCAGTAGGTTTAATTTTACTTTTTTACACTTCTTTGAGTCGCATTTTCTAAACTATCGTTTAAACAAAATAGAAGTAGTGAGTTTTATGCTCCTATATTATTTAAGTAGACTTGTAAAAATAGCATTTACCAGCGTCTAAACAATATCTAAAACGTTACATGCTAATTGCCAAAGACAAGTTTAATATTTTACCCCGCTAAATGCTAGTTGCTCCAAAACGCGTCAAAATACTGCGCACATAGTGGCTAGTTATTATTATTTAGTAATTAATATAGAAACTAGTATTTAATGACGAGTTTATATTCCAACCAAGCGGATAATCGAATTTCAAATCTATACGAATAAATCAAATTTTAATTAAAGTTCACGCAACATACAAAATTCATTTGATTAAACTATGCCACCAATAAAACTCACCTCAATATAGTTACGTATAAATAACAAAGAATAACTAAAGAGATAATTCTCAAAAGAGACATAAAGTAGGGAAAAGTTCACCATCTAGTACAAACTTCACACCTATTCCTAAAATGGTCATGTGCGACTGTGCTACCGTGCTACTATACTACTTCTAATGTGCGACTCCATTGAATATGCGACACATGTCCACTTTTTTATTATTAAAGTACAGTGAGTTGGTGGATGTATTAGGGTCCGTTTGGAGGGGTTTGGATTTGAATTTGGGAGTGATGATAAAATACTTTGTTTGGTTGAAAAGGAGGGGGTTTGAAAATAGGAGTCAACCCCTCATTTGAGGGGATACTCAAATCCGGTCCCTTAAGCCTGGTTTTCTAACATATTACTTTTTATTATACTCTCTCTCTTTATTTTTGTTTTTCTTTTACTTGTCTTATCTGAAAAATATGTACTATGAATGGCTTATTCATTATTTTAATTTTATTTCAATTATCCTATCCACAAAAATAGTGGCCCACTTATTATTTTAATACTATATTAACATAAATATAAATCTCAACCCCATCTTAGAGCATACGGTATCGTATGTTTTTACACGCCAAATGCAAAGAAAGCAACAAATAACACGTTAATTGCTGTACCATGCAAAGCGCCAACCACAAGCCAAAAGTTTTTGAGTTACTTGAGTGGCTCACGCTATTGGTATTTCTTGGAGGTGTTTGGACCTTGAATGCATGCAACGGTAGTTGTGTTGTTTGGATTCTTGAGATTAAACTATGGTTACAACAAATGATTATTCAAAATGTATTATGTTTTGTGTGAGAGAGAATTTTGTTTATGTTTATGCGTTTGTGTGATGAAGTGAAAAAGAATATGAGTATAAAGAAGATGAGTACACGTGTGGGTATAGTAATTGAAAGGGTGTGAGTCATGTAGCATCTTTAATTGGTTATTGGTTGACTGTTTTTTACTAGTAGAGTACAAGGTATCGTGTTAATGGATAACACGTTATTGGTTTGCCACATCAGCGCCACCTCATCCACTCCCAATAACACACCAATAACTAAAGCACATTTCTTTCATAACACACCAATAACATGTTATTGGTACTTGTAGGTCCTACAAAATACCCCACCAAATATACCCACTCACTCACAATACAAAAAAATAATTATAATAAACAAACAAAAGATGCAAATGGCTTAAGCCATTCCAATGGCTCAAACACCCAATGGCTTACCAATGGCATGTTGGCCGGTACCGTTGGCACACGAATGGCACGAAAAAAAAATGCATTTGGCATGTTATTCATCTCCATACCTTATGCTCTACTTAAACCTTCACAAAATAAATATGCACCTTTGTAATGAACAAATTTTTACAATTACTTATTAGCCACATTTTACCCCAATTAAAGGTCATAAATTGTCATAAATTTCATGCAACAATATACTCGTATCATGTTTTCGGTTGGCCCGTCGACGTCGTTATTTTGGCACGGCGGCTTTTTCGGTTGGCTCGTAGATGACAATCTCAAATGATTAATGTACTCGTATCATATTTTATTTTTATTTCATCGTATCATATTTTATTTTCATGTACTCGTATCATGTCTTTCTTTATTTGTAATATATTTTTTAATCGTAACGTTTAGTCGGTTTTTTTTTCTTTTCCTTTTTTTTAATCGTTTTTTGTAAAAAAAAATTTAATATATCGTATTTTCATTTTTATATAAAATGTGTTTGTATGAAATAGATAAAATGAAAAAAAAAATGCGGGACCCAATAACGTGCTAGTAGTGTGATATGAGGGAGGGTGTTTGAGTGATTGGTGTGTTATTGGGGAGGGGATGACGTGGCACTGAGTTGGCATACCGATAACATGTTATTAGTATTCATGATACCTTGTACTCTTATATCAAAACATACAAAACAAATAACTTTTAACACAATTTAAATTCAAATCTAAATCCAAATTCAAATTTAAATCCAAATCCAAATCTTAATCCTAAACCCAACAACAAACCAAATGGGCCCTTAATGATTGAATTTTAGCTTTTTGATTTAAATGACTAATATACCCTCTTTCTTTTTCTTATTTTTTTCCCTCGTCCCAAAACAAAACTCAACAAAAACCCAAACTCAAACTTTTTCTTCACTTCGCTTCTCTCTCATCCTACGCCGGAAAAATATCACACACCATTGCCGTCACCATAAAATTTACAATTTTAACCTTGAATCCAAATCACTTAAAATGCTTCATGAGTTTTGTTAAACACTCGATTTTTTATGTGGGTCTTTTATAAAAAAGTCAAAAAAATCCCTGGGTTTTTTTAAAAGATTCAATTTTTATTCCTTTTTCACAAAACAAAATCTCATAAACATTCATCTTTTTTAAATATTTGATGTTAATTCACTAATTTGAGTTGATATAATTCGTAGGGGTTAAATACTCCAAGGGCGGACCTATGCCTAAGAGAGTCGGTGCCCGGGAACCACCTTAGACAAGTCGTAGGTGCCACGTGTCTTGACTAACAAGAAATGCTTGAGGAGGGGTTGGGGCAGTAACAGTGTAGAGGTCCTCGGTGCTATCACAACTGAGGAGGATTTGGCGGGTCCAATAGTCCTTCACAGAAAAACCAAACTCGTCAAACTCAATTGTACATTTATTATCACGGACAAATTGACGGACAGATATAAGGTTTTTAACGATGTTAGGAGTAATTAGAACATTATTTAAATGGAGCGTACGAAAAGGTGTGGTGATCATGCTCTGGCCCGTGTTGGTGACGGGGATGGTTTTCCCATCACCAACAAGAACTAATGGATATAAACTATAATTAAAAATAGTACTAAGATTATCAGCAGAGGAATTAAGGTGAGATGACGCACCAGTTTCCATATTCCAATTGGTAGTAGTCGGGTCTTGAAGACTCATTGTGTAGAATGCCTGAGGTAGAAGAGTCTCCTGACCATAACATCAACAAACGCCTGCTGCTGCTGGGGGGTGAGATGCAAGGGCTGCTGACCCAAAACAGGCGCAAAGCCAGGCGGAACGAGCCTGGTACCTGATGGTGTTAGCTGCAAAGGACTCCCTCGTGGTTGTCCCAAAGTATTACCAATGCCATATTGGGCCAACAATAACTGTTGGGCCTGAATTAGTGCCAAAAGTTGTTGATTGCCTAGCCCACTAACTGAACCCAACGAATTACTTACTGAATTAGTGTCAAATTTTGTTGTAGAAGAATTCCCAGAGTTATTATTACTTGCACGTGCATTATGGGAAGCATTATTGTTGCTCCCACGATTCATCTCATAATTTGTATTTCCACGTTCATGAACAAAGCGACACGACTGACCCCGAAAACAAACACCTCGTGCAAAGTTTCGACAGACCTGAGGGTCGAAGTTACGGGGGTTGGTGCCACTATTATGCAAGGGTTGTCCTTTGTTGTTACTGGTCTCGGCCAAAAGAACCTGGGGTGCCGAGGATGAGGTGTTTGTGAGCAATGGTTGTGGGCATGAGTTGAGACGCATCTCCTCGGTGATCACCATAGAACGCATGGTGTCGAGGTCCGGGAAGGGATCTTTGTGGGCAATGATTGTGGCTAGGTTTTTGTATTTTTCACTTAAGGCATTGATGGCTTAAGTCACAACGTCGTCATCAGACATGGACGACCCAAGATCATTTAACAAGGTAACGATCGATTCGATCTTGCGGAAGTATGCATCCGCTGTGAGATCCCCCATCTGTATAACGCGAAGTTCGCCTTTTAAAGCGACTGTACGCGTTCGCTTATTGTCGAGAAATATCTTTTCAACCTGGTCCCAAGCATCTTTGGCTGTTTTGGGATTGATTTTGATCAACCGGCCTTGGAGAGTTGGAGATAGGGTGAGAAGTATCCAAGACTTGACGATGGAGTCGGCAGTCTTCCATTCGTCGGTTGGTGGCGATGTATTAGAAGGGGTGGCAGCCGCACTGTCTCCCTCGATGTGTTTTAGGACACCGAAGTTTTCACAGTGTATTTTGAAGAAGTAGCACCATGATGAGTAATTCAACTCATCAATATTTAGTTTGACAGGGACAACGGAGTTAAGGTTGTTAACAGTGTATAGTTTCTCGATGAGGGTGAGGGTGGGAGGCTGTGGTGGTGGCGTGGAGTTCGTCATGACAGTGGAATAGGTGATTTAGGGTTTGCTTTGGTGGTGACTGTTAAGTCGTTTTAGGTTTTAGGTTAGAGATGGATCGGCTGTTTTAGGGTTTTAAGCCTGATACTATGATAATGAATGAACTGTGTATATTCTGTCAATGTACAACTGAATACATATCATCCCTTATAGAGTATTAGTGGACTACAATACAACGCAATTACCTAAACGGGCTAGGCCCATGAAGCCTATCGCTAACAATTAGTAGTGAGATGGTGTAAAAATTAAGGAACCACCTTGAAAATATAGAAGGAACCACCTTAGAAAATATTTTAGAGAAAAACGAGTTACTTACAACAGTTTAATTTTCAACAACAATCATGTTAAAGCTTTGAAGAAACTCGAACTTTTTGCTGAAAGAACCCAAGAAATTTTAGGAAGAGGAAGATGAAACAAGGGAGAGAGTGAATATAAAAAAAATAATTGTTGAAAAAGTAAATGGAGGACAAACTTTTGACCTTTTTGCATAATAACCTCGGGGGATGCATTTCTTTGATTTCAAAATATTATATTTTCTGACTTTTATATATTGACTAGTCCATATTTGCTTGTAAAAACTGAAACGGTATGCAATTTATAAGCAATTTCAAATAAAAACTGAACACAAGTAAACATAAAATTGTTCTATATAAACAATCTATTTTGTACATGCTAGTTTTACTTGTGTATAAATCATGTAATTTCATTCTAAACTTTTTGAAAGAATTACATATGTTGTGTCTCGTCTAACTCGTTGAACTAGCAAACGCACAAGACAATTGTTTTGATGTTCGGACGGATTTTGTAACATTGGTTATAAAGTGGTGTCAATATTAGCTACTTACTGTTGGATAAATGTTTGAGGTGTTATAAAGCGGCCGAAATATAAGAATGTTGTCGGAATCCGGAAATAAAATGGTGATGATGAAGTGAAGAAGGTGAAAAAAAGATGAAAGAGAATGGTAGCAAAGTCACACATTTAATGGTAGCACAATCGCACATTTAAAAAAAGATGATATTTTGGCCTTTTTAATACTCTTATAATAAGACAAAAAAGAGAATATATGGGAAAAGCACCCACCTACCACTGTACACGTGTCAAAAAAATAATGGAGTAGCACATTAGAAGTAGCACGGTTACACATGATCATTTTGAGAAAAGGTGTAAAGTTTGTACTAGATGGTGAACTCTTCCCTACTTTTTGTCTCCTTTTGAGAATTATCTCATAACTAAAAGCTAGTATTATCAAATCATTTTCGGCAACGGTTATGAGTATCTGTATGCTAGACCAATGTTTAAGACTACCGAAACAATCATATCGAAATGTATACTTATGATGAATTCTGAAGTATGAATGCAAGTGCAACCGATCTAACCACTACAGAATCAAACAAAATAATTAAAATAGGTAAAATAGGAATAATAGTTTAAGTCGGTATTAAAATGCGAAATTGCCAAGATTAAAATATTTAAAAAAATCTTATGTCCCAATCTTTTCTTTAATCAACTAATTAGTATATAAAAGAGTTGCCATTCTTTTAATTTCTGATCGATGTTTTGACTTTGGAATATTGAATACTACCTTTGACTCGTTGAGCCGCCTCTGTTAGAAAAAAAAACAACGACAAGGCGATGAAATATGGTGGTCATGTGACTGTGATGACGACGACAACTTTGCTAATAACTTGAGTTTTTTTAACTTGAATGTGAATAGTTATCATGGCAATATTAAAATCCTATGTGGTAGACTTGATCCTCTAGATGAGGTATGCTGAGACTTGGTCTGTATTATCAAAGTCTAACACCTATTTATTTGGGTTGAACAAAAGTATTCCAAACCAATTACTTGCAATACTATACTACTACTAGTATATATGTAGTTGTAGCAAGGGTGAATGTTTATAGCAAACAAACCTCCACACTGAAAAGAAATAAGAAAATGAGCTATTTAAAGTTGCTTTAATCAGTTTTCCTTTTCTTTTGTTTTGCTTCTTCCACTTGGTCTTTGAATAACACCAGTCATATTAAATGCTCTGCTCAACAGAGGAATTCTTTGCTTATTTTTAAAGAGAGCCTAACCTCTCTTAATTTCCCAATCGATAATCCCATGAATTACTTCACCCCATGTAAAGATTGGCTTGGTTCGAGTTATTATCCAATGCTGATGAACTGGAACACGAGCACAGATTGCTGTAATTGGGATGGTGTTTCATGCGACCACTCCACCGGTGATGTTATCGGTATAGACGTTAGCTGTGGTATGCTACAAGGTACCATCCATTCTAACACTTCCCTCTTCAGCCTTCCTCGCCTCAAAAAACTCAATCTAGCTTACAATATTTTGCTGGTTCCCAACTTCCACCTGAAATTGGAAAGTTTTCAAATAGTCTCACACATTTTAACCTCTTTTTGTCTGTTTTCTGGCCAAGTCCCAACAAACATCACACTCCTTCACAAATTGGTGTCTCTTGATATGTCTTTGAATCAGTTTACGCTTGAACCTCGTGTTTTTAACAACAAACTACGAAATTCTACTAATTTGGAAGAACTTTCGCTTATAAATGTTAATATCTCTTCGATATTACCTAGTAGTCTCAATATATCTTCTTCTTTGAAATTTCTTAATCTTTCCAATACTGGATTGCAAGGAGAATTACCTCATTATATTTTCAATCTTCGTTCTTTGGAAACACTGGACTTGTCTCATAACAGTTTCAGGGGCGATATTTGATACGCCTGCTGTTGAAGAGGAGGGACGACCCAAGTGGGCTAAGTTATCTTTATTTATTTATCTTGATTGTTAGGACATGTTTGTCGTGGTCTAAGCCCGTTATCATTATTAGGTTAAGTGTCATCATTGTAAGGTTATAAGTACCGAACTATTATAATGAGAACAATAATCATCATCGTTTCAAATAAAAAACAATTCCCTTTTCCTAACCCTAATTCTTAAAGAGCCCGCGCCCGCTTGAAGTGATGCCTATCCTGATACAACTCTAACTGGGTTGTATCAATTGGTGCTTTCATTGAGAGCTCTCGTTGAGAGGGCTTACGATTAGGGTTCCAATCCAAAATAATAATAATAATAATAATAATGAAGTGATGTTTTTATAAAAAAAAAATAATAATAATAAAAAATAAAAATAATAATAATAATAATAATAATAATAATAATAATAATAATAATAATAAAGTGATGTTTTATTAAAAAAAATAATAATAATAATAATAATAATTACTGTTCATCGGCACTATTCACAGGGTACTGTTCATCGCGGGTACTATTTATCAAAAAAAAATTGAGTTATTAATCGCTTGAGTATTATTCATGGCATCAGGCGGCAGCGATCAAGACGCGGAATACACACTCTCTAAGCTCTTGCAAATGGGTACGGTGGCCGAATATGAGAGTGAGTTTGTGGTACTTGCAAATCGAGTAACAAGGATCTCCGAATCTTTACTTACATCGTTTTATATCTCCGGACTTAAACTGACGTTACAAATAGAACTGTTGAGGGCAAGGCCTACAACTTTGGGAGAAGCCTTTTCCTTAGCCTATATAGTCGAGGCTCGTTTTGAGGCAATTGAAGAGAAGGAGAAAGAGCATATAATTGAAAAGAAATCAAATACCATTCCATCATTACAAAGTGAATTCGCTTCACTTGAGATTAAAAGGTCGTTAGATGCTGATGAATATATTGGTGTTGATGAGGTTAGAAGCGCGATAGATAGTGTTGTTGTTATTGGTGAGAGTTTGGTTGTTATTCTAAAGTGGGTATAGACCAGCACATCAAGGACATTGCTATTATTGGTAACTTTTGAAAACATGGATGTTGCCATGGGAATGGAGGCTAAAATTCAAAGAAGAACATGGGATCCTCGAATTAAGATTTATTTTAGACAACACCTTGAGGGAAAGGTGATTTTGAAGGAGTGGGGAGTGATACACCCGTAGTTGATGAGGGACGGCTATACCGGCAAGGCGTGTTGGATAACTATCGTAGTTTAATTATTATGTTTTATTAGGATAAGTGTTAGAGTCATTGTTTAGGATATATCTTGAGTCATGTTAGGATAAGTTTTATGTTTGTGAGAGTTATCTCATAAATTAGTATTTAAGGTGTCATAATGTTATGAATGAATTAATCAAAGTTTAAACAAATATCTAGTTTTTCTCTCTATTTTCTAAAGGAGCTCGCACACGCTAAAAGTGGTGCCTTATCCCGATACAACCCCTAACCGGGTCGTATCAAGTGATACGCCCGTGGTTGATGAGGGACGGCTATCCCGGCATGGCGTGTTGGATAACTATCGTAGTTTACTTATTATGTTTTATTAGGATAAGTGTTAGAGTCATTATTTAGGATATATCTTGAGTCATGTTAGGATAAGTTTTTTGTTTGTGAGAGTTATCTCATAAATTAGTATTTAAGGTGTCATAATGTTATGAATCAATCAATCAAAGCTTTAACAAATATCTAGTTTTTCTCTCTATTTTTTAAAGGAGCTCGCACACGCTAAAAGTGGTGTCTTATCCCGATACAACCCCTAACCGGGTCGTATCAATTGGTGCTTTCATTGCTAAAAAAAAATGGTCATTGGTTACTGTTCATACGAAGTACTGTTCATTACTAATCAGGTGTTGTTTCATTGCTTTCATTGATCTCATGGAAGAAAACATTGTTCGGTTATTGTTCAAAGATCACGCCGATGCATCACACCTGCTCGCACAACAACAAGCCGTCGTTTTTCAGGTACAACTTGATGCATTACTTGCCGAATTGCAAGCTACTCGAGGACTACTCCAGGCTCATTATATGGGAGACGGTGATCTAGGATCACTGTTACCACGATCCATGCAGTTGGACATGCCGAAGTTTTCAGGGACTGGTCCTGATCGTTGGATCTTCTCAATCACCGAGTACTAAGTTATCTTTATTTATTTATCTTGATTGTTAGGACATGTTTGTCGTGGGCTAAGCCCGTTATCATTATTAGGTTAAGTGTCATCATTGTAAGGTTATAAGTACCGAACTATTATAATGAGAACAATAATCATCATCGTTTCAAATCAAAAACAATTCCCTTTTCCTAACCCTAATTCTTAAGGAGCCCGAGCCCGCTTGAAGAGGTGCCATCCTGATACAACTCCTAACCGGGTCGTATCAATATTCCTCTGGAAATATCAGTTCTTCCTAAAATGGTTTATATTGATCTCTCTTGGAATGGGTTTGATAATTTGCGAATTCAACCTCGTGTGTTTGAAAATCTCTTGAAAAATTCTACCCTTTTGAGAGACATTTCGCTTTATCAAGTTAATATAGGTTCGATTTTACCATCTTATCTTAATCTATCTTCTATAAAATCACTTGATCTAAGATTTACTAATTTGCAAGGGAATTTACCTGATAAAATCTTCCATCTTAAATATTTAGAACTACTTGACCTTTCAGAGAACAATCTCACTGGCCATTGCCATCTAAGCTGTTTACTCTTCCCTATTTACAAACTATCCGTCTAAATGGTAACATGTTCAGCGGTAATGTACCGTTTGATTCGTTTGCTCTTCCATCGTTAAAAGTGCTACGCCTCAGTCATAATCAGTTAGCTGGCCATATTGATGTGCATATATTTCGACAGCTCCCAAACCTCACTGTCCTAGACATTTCATTTAATAATTTTAGTGGTGACCGGGAGTTGGATACACTGTTAACAAGCCTCACAAACCTTGAATATCTCTATCTTTCATATAGCGGTTTCTCTGTTACAACAAAGAATGCCAATCATTTCGTCAACCCTAGTTTTTTTATCTTAAAGTTGGCCTCTTGCAAGATAAAGGCGTTTCCGGAGTCATTAAGACTCGTGCGAAATATTGTATTATTAGATCTATCTAGCAACGAAATTAAAGGCCAAGTTCCTCACTGGGTAGGGGAGTTAGGACATAATGATATGTATCATGTAAATCTGTCACATAAGTGACATAACTTCATAACCGGTTTGCCTCAAATTCAATGGTATGGATTACAACATCTATTTCTACAGTCAAACTTGATCCGGGGATAATTCCCTCCATCAATCTGCAACATGAGCAATCTAGTGTATTTGGATATGTCAAATAATAGCTTTGGTGGATTGATTCCACAATGTGTGGGAAATATGATCCCCTTACTTGTAATGATGGATTTGGGGAACAATCAGTTCCAGGGAACCCTTCCAAACGTAGTTCCAAATGTATACACAGATTGTAGATACTTAAAGGGGATTCTTTTGAATGGAAATCAATTAGAAGGAGAAGTGCCAAGTTCCTATTCGAAATGTCAATCCTTAAGAGTAGTTGATTTGGGAAACAACCAATTAAATGGTACATTTCCTGAATGGTTGGGAGAACTTCCATATCTCGAAGTTCTTGTCCTCAAATCAAACAAGTTGAACGGTATCATTCAAACGTCTTCATCAATGAAATTCCCTTTTCCAAGTCTGCGAGTTCTTGACTTATCTCATAATGGGTTTTTTGGCCAACTTCCTATAAGATATTTTCAAAGTTCTAATGCCTTGAAGAATATCGTAAAAAACAAAACAGAACAAAAATATTTGGACTTAGGTTCAAAATATTACTCATTTTTCGTTGCGGTGAAAGGGGTGGATCAATATTTCACACAACTTTGGGTTGAGTACACGATTCTTGATCTATCAAAGAATAATTTTGAAAGGGAGATTCCAGATATTATCGGTCAACTAAACTCTTTGAAAGTGCTCAACGGTCGAACCCCAGATTCTCTTGGTAAAATATCAGAAGTTGAATCGTTAGACCTATCTTGGAACCAACTCACAGGACAAATCCCTCAAAGTCTTGCAGGCATCAAGGGTCTTGGAGTCTTAAATCTCTCGCAAAATCGTCTCGTAGGGCTTATACCAGAAGGAACACAGTTCAACACATTTGATGAGAGCTCATTTGCAGGGAATTTGGGACTCTGTGGGTTTCCATTGCCCAACAAGTGCAGTGAGCGTACACACAAACCACAACTTGAAGCACATGAAAATCATGAGGAGAAAAGTGTATTTACGTGGAAATCAGTGACATTGGGATATGGATGCGGGACCCTACTTGGATTAGTGATGGGATATCTCATGTTGTCAACAAGAAAAGTCAAGTGGTTCAATGCAGTTGCTGATGCAGGGGAACACATGATTTTAGATCTAAACAAGAGAAGATACGTATTTATCGGGAGATGAAGTTAGATTCGAAAAGGTTTTATATTTCAAATGTTTTCCTATTTTACCAAATTATGCAAACTGGCCAACCTTGTGTTTATTTTTTCAAAATTTACGGTTGCAGGTGGGTACATTATGTGTGGAGTTGGACGTTTCAAAATTCACAGTTAGTTGCTGCTTTGTGTCCTATTAGAATTCAATTTTGCCTTTTTGTTGTATTTCTAATATTAAAGACGAATCATTTGAATGGATTAAATAAATAACAGATGGTTACATCTTTTAGCGGTTTAATTTCATCATTAGTTTGTTCAGTGTGGGGAAAGTAGAAGAGTAAATATATGGTTATTATGTTACGACATTAGTTGTGACTTATGAGGCAATAAGAAGATTAGTTGAAGAGTTCAGTTTATGTTAATCTAGTGTAAATCTTTCAAAAGGCTGTCGACCGCTGTCACTTTTCATATTGGATGCTTCATTTCTTTATAACATTTAGGGTGCGTTTGGTAGAGAGAAATTCAGAGAAAAGAAATGAAGTAGAGAATAGAATCTCAGAGAATAGAAATCAGTAGAGAATTTTGTTCAATTCTAATGTTTGGTAACAACAGAGATCTTGACCAGAGAATGAAATTTTTTTATTTAAATTTTGTCTAAATAAAAATTCTTAAAAAATATTTAAAAAAAATTATTTTAAAAAAAAATATATCTTTTTTTTTAAAATTTATTTTTTAAAAATTTATGTACTTTCTTTAAAAATATTATTTAAAAAAATATTTTTTAAAAATGTATTTATTTAAAAAAACTTATTTAAAAATATTTAAAAAAATATATTTAAAAAACATTTTTTAAAAAAAATATTTTTTTAAAAAATTATTTTTAAAAATATTTAAAAAAAAAATTATTTTTAAAAATGTATTTAAAAAAGAAAACTTGTTTTTTTTTAAAAACTATTTTTTGAAAATGTATTTATTTAAAAAAACCTTTTTTTTTTTAAAACATTTTTTTTTTAAATTATTTTTTAAAAATGTATTTATTTAACAAAATTATAGTTGTAAAAAAAAAACAATTTTTCGAAATAATAATAATCCATTTCTCCAATTTCTCCACCAAAATAAGGGAAATGGAGCTAGCCAAATTACACTACCCAAGTCTCTCCATTTCTCTCCATTTCTCTACCGAATTTCTCTGCTTTTTCAATTCTCGGTACCAAACAAGAGAAATGGAACCATTTCCAATTCTCTTGCCTCAATTCCCGGTACCAAACACACCCTTAGGTTTTCTTACCTTGAACCTATATAGTATATTAGTTGGATACCCGCGCACAGCGGCGGCGATAAATATAGTTATATATAAATATAGTAAATGAATTGCTAACCTAACTCTCCTCACAATTCTCTACCCGCTTAGTGAATTCATTTCACAACACTCCAAATGTATATGTGTTAGTTGTATGTGTTTATTTGTGTTTCGTATCTTTCCCGTGACATCATTATTTTCGCATATAAAAAGACCTTCACAATCTCTTACCCGTCAAACACTTTCCCAAAAGTAAATGATTTTGATAAATAAAGTTTGTATTAATTGAAACTAATCGGATACCCGCGCACAGCGGCGGCGATAAGTATAGATATATGTATTTACTTACCCGTTTAGTGAATTCGTTTCACAACACTTCGAATGTATATGTGTTAGTTGTAAGTGTTTGTTTGGGTTACCCGTAACTTTCTCGTAGCTTTCCCGCGACATCATTATTCCCGCACATAGAAATACCCTCGCAATCTCTTACGCGTCAAACACTCCCCCAAAAGTATATGATTTTGACGAATCAAGATTATATTCATTGAAATAAATGAAATAAAGGTTAAAGTGGTAAAAATTTGAATTAAAATAATATAAACCCGCTAAAAATATAAAAACTAAAAACTCATAAAAATATATCAAAATGGATGTTGAATTAAAGAGCATAAAATTTTAGAAAATATGGTGAAATTAGATTATAAAAAAAATAAGTAGATAAAAAGATATTTTAATTTGAAAATAAAGATGAATTTTTAGTTGAGAACTGACACATGTCATTTTATAATTGGAGCTCCTTATCTTAATTTTTAGTGGTTAGGAGTTAGGCTTGGAGTTTGTTAGAGCAGACGGTATCGATGCCAAAAACACGCCAAATGCACTCGATGGCGCGCCAAAAGCATACCAGGCTTTGAGCCATTCATCCGCCAAACTCGTTCCAAATTGATTTGAGCCAGTTGAGTGGCTCACGCCATTCGTAAAAAACTGACCGTTTCATGCCTTTTTAAAAAAAAAAAACAGTAACCAGGGGCGGATCTTTTTATTCTTAGCAAAAGCATACGAAGAAAAAGATTTTTTTTATGAAGTTTCAGTAAAGCTTTAGTAGAAAAAATGGTGGTATGACGATCTAGGTGTAGGTGAGTTGTGAGAGAGAGAGAAAATATAAGTGTGAGTGAGTGGATATAAAAAAATCACTTTGGAAACGTGTGGTTTATACACGTTATTGGTCTGGTTTGGTTTATTCTATTTATGCATGCCCCAACCTTTACTTTGGGTAAGGTGAATTTATTCTATTACTTTATTTCTTATATAAGATTAGATGAAACCAATAGTACTCTTATCATAAACTGGATTTATATAAAATTAATAAAATGAAAAAAATTATATATATGTGGGACCCAATAAGATGTTGGTGATGTGTTATGAGGGAGGGTTGTTTGAGTTATTGGTGTGTTATTGAGGAGAGTATGATGTGGCGCTGAGGTGGCATATCAATAACGTGTTATTAGATATATGCATACCTTGTGCTCTTAGAAGTTAGGCTTGGAATTTGTTAAGAAGTGACACGTGTCATCTCATGATTGGAGCTCTTTATCTTAATTTTTTGTTAGGAGTTAAGCTTGGAATTCTTTCCATAATAAGCAAGTAAAAAAGTCTGAATTTTTAAGCCTTCTAATTTTAGAAGGCCTAAATGCATTATAAAGTAGTATAGATAAAGGTTAAAGTTATAAAAATTTGAATCAAAATAAAATAAACCTACTAAAAATGTAAAAAACTAAAAACTCATAAAAATATATCAAAATAGATGTTGAATTAAAGAGCACAAAATTTTAAAAGGTATGGTGAAATTAGATCATAAAAAAATTAAACGAATTAAATGAATATTTAAATTTAAATAAAGGTGATTAATTAGTTAAGAAGTGACATGTGTCATCCCATTATTGGAGCTCCTTATTTTAGTTTGTTAGAGCTCTTCCCTTTTTGTTACTGTATTTTTTAGTTAAAGAAGTCACACATGTCATTCAATGATTGGAACTACTTATATTAATTTCTTGCGGAGCCAACAACTTAAATTAGTATAGATATGTATCATCCTAAACTGTTTTTTCCCGCCCATTTCACTTATGTTCCGGTGGCTTTTCGTCCCGCCTCAGTCTTGATAGTTGTGAGTTCGAGTGTTACCTTGGTGAAATACTTAATCTCAAAACCAATCTGCAGTTTATGTAAGTTCGAAATGGTTAATGCCACATTAGTCATACCTTTTTTTTTTTCTTCTACTTAAAATTATTTTCATTTATGTTATGTAAACTAACTGTTTGATGAAATGCTTAAATGTAATAGAAGCCTTTAAATACATGTTCTCAACAAATAAAATTAATTTTATTAGATATTGGTATAACGCAATACATTATTGGATATTTAATTAATCAAGTTGTAGGCTTTTAAGTATATTTTTTGCCATCTAGCCTTTTTTTTATATGCCCACCACCTGTATGATGAATTGACTATGGGATCAAATTGCTTTTCATTGTATCTAGGAGATCATCTGTTCTTCCTTGTAAAATTAATAGTGCTATTAAGATATTTTAATAGATATTGAAGATCTGTGTATAACATGTACATAAACTAATAGAAATAGTACATGATTGATTATATGCACAAAGTAATCTTGCAATTAATTTTCTTTCATGCTTCTTAATACATCATACATAATTGATTATATGCCTAATAGAATACTTTGCTTTTGGTTCTTCATACATCATACTTTTGACTTCTAAATATAATACTGTATATCAATATTATACTGTAGTACATAACTAGTTAAATACATACTGAATCAACCTTGTTTTGATAATGCAAATTTTGATTGACATGAAACTTTAGCATGAAAAATATTATATTTCTGGATCCTTCTGGAGACATTAATCTAGACAGAAAATTTTGAATTAATCACATCTATCAAACCTAGTTCAGTTTACTTTCCCATTCATTCAAGATTGTAATAGTCAAATCTACAGTGTTATGCTTATGATCGATATATAACAGTTCACATCACATGATATTCCTTGATAAGAGTTGAACTTCATGGTCATAGTCAAGAGTTTGAAAGTCAAAAGTACTGTTTGCGCACGTTCAACCTTAGTGACGATTAATATTTCATATTTAAACGTTTGAAAATGATGTCTCGCTGTGTATGAAGATCTTGCTTTCAATTGTTGCTATATAAGAAGAGAGGATCTCATGGTTGATGCAAATGAAGATAATGGAGAGTTTAAAGTTTCTTTACAGTTTACTCCTTTTTCTCTTCGTCTCTTTAAGTTCTTCCGCTTTCTCTTCGTCTGCTAAAAACCATTCATGTCTAGCTCAGCAAAGCCTTGCTTTGCTTGAGTTTAAACAAAACCTTTTCTCGATTTCTCATGCATATGATGATGAAAATATAATTGATTCACTATGTAAAGATCAGTTTGGTTCAGGTTATTATCCTAAGATGAAGAACTGGGACAAGCGTATTGACTGTTGCACTTGGGATGGAGTCACGTGCAACCAATTTACTGGTGATGTTATTGGTCTCGACCTCAGCTGTGGCATGCTCGAAGGTATCATTCACCCCAACAGCACCATCTTCGACCTTCCTCGCCTCCAAACCCTCAACCTTGCTTACAACGATTTTAGCTCTTCCAACCTTCCTCATGAGATTGGCAAGTTTGCTAATAGTCTTGTGCATTTTAACATCTCAAATTCCTTATTTTCAGGACCAGTTCCGTCAGAATTGTTACTTCTTTCTAAATTAGTTTCTCTTGATCTTTCTTGGAATCGTTTTCGTCCAGCGCTTAAACCTCATGTTTTCAAAAATCTCCTTCAGAATTTTACACTTTTGAGAGATCTTTCTCTTGGAAGGGTTAATCTGTCTTTGGTTTTACCAGCATATCTGAATATCTCTTCTGCTTTGAAATCACTCGATTTGAGAGCCACTAGAATTTATGGGAAATTACCTGATAACATATTCAATCTTCCTAGTTTGGAAAAGCTTGACATGTCAATTAACTTTGACCTCATTGGTTCACTGCCAAAGGTAAAGAGGAGCGCTAGTACTATCCCTCTCAAGTGGTTAAGTCTCGAAGCCACCGGCTTATCAGGAAATATACCGAATTTAGTTGGCCATCTCAAATCATTGAATTACTTGGATCTGTCATCGACGAACTTAGCTGGGGAGATACCAGACTCAATTGGGAATCTAATCTTATTGGAAACCTTATATCTTTCAGCTACAAGGTTGTCAGGAGAGATACCATACTCTATCGACAATATGAGGCTTTTGAATACTGTAGATCTCTCTATGTGTAATTTCACAGGCTCCCTTCCCAAATACCTTGGTAACCTTACGCACCTTACTACTCTATATTTGTCACAAAACTATCTTAGTGGTTCATTGCCTTCTTCGTTATTTACTCTTCCCTCACTAGAAACTATATATATTGATAGCAACATGTTTAGTGGGAGCCTGCCACCAGAGTTGTTCACCCTACAATCATTAAAGCAATTATCGGTGGCCAACAATCAACTTGTTGGACTTATTGACGTGCTTGATCCGGATCCTGCTATTCGATCATTTAGGCAACTCAAAAAGCTCACTTACATAGACCTTTCATACAATAATTTCAACGGTACATGGGAACTAGATACACTTTTTTCAAGTCTTAGAAATCTAGATACACTAATTCTCTCTTATAGTGGGTTATTTGTAGTCTCCAGTAGTGTTAGTGGTTATGTCAACCCGTATTTTAGTATCGTAAGTCTGGCCTCTTGCAAACTATCTACATTTCCAAACTCCTTAAGAGCAATGAAAAAACTAAGTTATTTGGATCTATCTCACAACCAAATTTATGGCAGCCTTCCTGACTGGGTAGGGGAGATGGGAGGAAACGAGTTGACATTTTTTAATATTTCACGTAACTTCGTAACAGGCTTACCACCATTTGAATGGGATATGTTACAATATCTGAGTCTCGCATCCAATTCTATTCAAGGGCCTTTCCCTCTATCAATTTGCAACATGAGCAATCTATATATGTTGGATATGTCCAATAATCTCTTCAACGGAGTTATTCCACGATGCTTTGGATATTTCAGCTCCCATCTTCAGATGGTTGATCTGGGAAACAATAGTTTTCATGGAACCATTCCAAATACATACGAAGATTGTGGACAACTAGATGGGATTATTTTGAATGGAAATCAGTTAGAAGGAGAGATTCCGAGTTCCTTCTCCAAATGTCAATCCTTGAACATACTTGATTTGGGTAATAACAATTTAAATGGCACATTCCCTCCCTGGTTGGCCAGTCTTCCTGAACTGCAAGTTCTCGTCCTCAAATCAAATAGGTTTCAAGGTCTCATAGAAAGACCCTTTGTGGGTAAACTCCCATTTCCGAGTCTATTGCTACTTGATGTGTCTCAGAACTCCTTTATGGGCAATCTCCCTATAAAATATTTTGGAAATTTCAAAGCCATGCAGAAAGTTCTGGAGAAGGGTGAACTGGAATATATGCACCTTGATGGCAAGTACTACTCTATTACCATTGCGGTGAAAGGTGTGTTGCTTCCATTTCAAAAGTTTCAGTTGCGTACACATTTGTTGATCTATCAAGCAACATGTTTGGTAGTGAAATCCCGGATATTATTGGAGATATTGCTTACCTTAAAGTGCTAAACTTATCCCGCAACAACCTCATAGGTGGAATTCCAAGCACTATGGGAAATCTGTTACACATTGAATCACTAGACCTATCTTGGAACCAACTCACAGGACAAATCCCTCAGAGCCTTACAGCCATCAAGGGTCTTGGAGTCTTAAATCTCTCACAAAATTGTCTCGTGGGGCGTATACCAGAAGGAAGACAATTTAACACATTTGATGAGAGCTCATTTGCAGGAAATTTGGGACTGTGTGGGTTCCCAATGCCTAAGAAGTGCAATGAGCAAACACGCAAACCACAACTTGAAGCACATGAAAATCATGAGGAGAAAAGTGGATTTACGTGGAAATCAGTGACCTTGGGATATGGATGCGGGACCCTACTTGGATTAGTGATGGGATATCTCATGTTGGCGACAAGAAGAGTCAAGTGGTTCAATGCAATTGCTGATGCAGGGGAGCATATAATTTTGATGCGAAACAAGAGAAGATACGTATTTATTGGCAGATGAAGTTAGTTTCTACAACTCTACAAAGTATGTATTTCAAACGTTTTCCTAATATAATCACCAAATTATGCAAAGTGGCACACGTGTTTAATTATTCAATACTTTCGGTTGCAGGTGGGTACATTATGTGTGGAGCTGGACGCCCAAATTATGCAATTTGTTGCTTCGTACGCGTAGATTATGAATTAACTTTGGTTGGATATGTTATCATAATTCAATTTCTCCTTCTGTTGTACATCTAATATAATACTGGAGACGAATTATATGTTGCTCTCTTCCTTCGGATTGTACAAGTTCTTGAATCGGTGTTTACAGAAGTTTGGGACATAAGCGTATTGTGCAGCAGCAGAAAGATATAAAGAGTTGAATATAAGAACTGAACATATATTATTGAATTGTATTGATATATTGGAATGAATTGTTTACAGAAATCTAACCTATATATACCTAATGAATCGGTGCCAAGAACATGAGGCATACCGGTTCTCTAAAAGTAAACGATGCAACTAAAACTAAACGTTACAATTCTTTATCTAAAACGGTTATATGACCCAGCCCAATACAATGGGTCGGTTTATACCTAAATTTACAGAATACATAACATAAAATTATACTAAACTACCTTAACCTTTTCTTCTATAACATTAAAGTCCAACATTCACCCCCTTAATGTTATAGACGGCAATCGAGTCTTCTTTACTTGCCTTTACAACAATGTTGGTTCATTGTCAGTTTCATAAATGAGATGTGCTTGATCCTTCTTGTCTTTTCATTTTGTGCATTCCTTTGCGAAATGCCCATGCTCGCCACATTCATAACACCTGGGCTTGCTTTTGTCTATGCCACCACGACTAGTACCTTCTCCATAGCTATCTTTGTTTTTGGTAAAGTTTCTTTCATGTCTTCTACTTCCTTGATTATTTGAACTTGCAAATAGAAGTTTGTTTTGATAATTGTCTTCTGGTTTGTCGTGGCTTTTAAGTCGTTCTTCAAAAGTTGTTATTCTTCCTACGGCTTCTTCAAATTGCATTGTATCAATCTCTTGATATTGTTCGATAGACGCCACGATTGGTAAAAACTTCTTTGGGACTGAATTAAGTAGTTTTCTCACGAGTACTTTATCTTTCAGGTACCCCCAAGGCTTTTAAATTTGGCTTGTATTCTACTTAACTTCCTTGCAAACTGACTTGCACTTTCATTCTGTTTCATCTTTAATGTTTCCAACTCACTTCTTAAGGTCTGCAAACGTGCTTTCTGAACTAAATCGGCTCCAAGATGTTTAACCTTGATTGAGTTCCATACTTCTTTTGCCGTGGTGTATTGTGCAACTTGCATTAACATGTCTTGTGGTAATCTTTGGAATATCATTCCTTTCGCTGTATTTTTTGCTTTCTCATCTATTGTTGTATCTTGCTTGACACTAGTTTCTTTCATGCCATCAATCACTTTCCAAAGTCCATACGCCTTTAATATTGTTTCCATCATCAGTGCCCAAGTTGTATAATTCGTATCTGTCAGTTTTGGACATTGAAGTGGAACATTTCCTTCTCGAATTGATGCACTGCTTGATGAGTTATCATGCTTGTCACCTTGAACCATGCTTGCTTGCTTTGATCAAAACAATGGATCCTTTCTTGCTGATATTTAAAAACCAATTATTCTACTTTCTTGCTGGTTTGAATCAAGGGTTCTACTTGCTATTTGAACCTAAAAAAAAGCTCGAAACTTGCTATGAACCTAAGGATTCGGTTTTGACTTGCTAAGAATCACTAGGATTCGGATTAACTTGCTATGAACCACAAGGATTCGAATTAACTTGCTATGAACCACAAGGGTTCGGATTAACTTGCTATTTGCTGAAACGAATTTTTTTTGAAGAATTCATTTGTCTTACTATGAAAAAAAAAGGTCTTTGCTACTCTAATCAATCGGGGTTTTTTTTTTGCTAATGGGAATTTCTATCTTACTAACAATCAATAAAAAACTTTTCCTAATTTATATGGAGTAGTAAAAAAGTAAAAAGGTTGAAAGAATTAAAAAAATGGTCGATTAGGGGAAACAGGAGACGTGTGTTCCTTTCACTGATTCGAGATGCTTTTCCTGATTCGTGATTCCAATATCCTTCCCTCTGATCAATTTCTGTGTTGTTCCTTTTTGGTTCGGTAAATAAATTCCAAACAGAAATTGTTTTTCTTCTATCTTGCTTCTGAAATCAACGGTTACAGGAATTGTTGTTTTCGTCATTCCCTAGGTCGATTATCCTTTAGCTCTGATGCCAATTGTTGCTCTCTTCCTTCGGATTGTACAGGTTCTTGAATCGGTGTTTACAGAATTTAGGGACAGAAGCGTATCGTGCAGCAACAGAAAGATATAAAGAGTTGAATATAAGAACTAAACATATATTATTGAATTGTATTGATATATTCGAATGAATTGTTTACAGAAATCTAACCTATATATACCTAATGAATCAGTGCCAAGAACATGAGGCATATCAGTTCTCTAAAAGTAAACGATGCAACTAAAACTAAACGTTACAATTCTTTATCTAAAACGGTTATATGACCCAGCCCAATACAATGGGTCGGTTTATACCTAAATTTACAGAATACATAACATAAAATTATACTAAACTACCCTAATCTTTTCTTCTATAATATTAGAGTCCAACATTATATGTGTGGAGTAAGTAATTCATGGTTACATCTTCTAGGTGTTTAATTTCATAATTAGTTTGTTCTGTGGGCAGAAGAAGAGTGAATCTATGGTTATTTTATTGCAACAGTTGGGAGGTAGTTGGGTTTATGTATGTTACTCATATGAAAATCTTTCAAAAGGTTGACACTTTTTTGTCGATTCAACTGTTGCTTGTCACCACTGTAAACTAGAGTACAAGACCTTCCAAGACTTAAATATCCCAATTACCTACGAATATTGGATTCTTCGTCTGTCTTGCGATTCATTACATAAAAAAATTACCTTGAACATATGTTAGTGTCACCCTAAGATTCCTAGATTTTTTAACTATGTAGTTGTAAGTTTAAATGTTAGTTAATTTGGTGAAGACCCCGTATCCAATATTCCAAAAATGAGATTTCTCAAAACCAATCTGCAAGTCTGTGCCAAAAGAAATACATATTTTAATAGTTGTCGACTTTGTAAAATAGCAAAGATATATCCTATTGATTGTGTGATCAATTTAGATTATAATAACCTATATTTATAGGCTAACAAAGAAAAAACAAAGAAAAATTTATTTTAAAATTACAGTTGTCATGTAATTTAGAGTTGTAAACTTATATTAAATAGATATTTAGATATAAATAACAATTTAAAGGTTTAGGAAAGATATATATATGCAATTATAAACGTATGTTGAATATATATGCAATTCTTGAGTTTTTAAGAAGATATATATGTAATTATAAGTTTAAGTCGTATATAGACTCAATTTTTAGCTTTTAAAGAGATATATATGAAATTCCCCGTGATGACTTACAGTAAGTAGATAAGGTAGCTAGTAAAATAGTACACATACAACTAATGAAATACTTTCATGTATATCATAGAGAAAAGTTCATTTAAGAAATAAGTTTTTATTCATACTGAGGAACTAATCTTCACCATCCATTTAGTGTAACATAATGATGAAGACTAAATCTAATTTTTACACTTACAAGGGCATTTTCGTCCATTATTTAAACAAAAAAATTTATTATCCATTTTTTCTTCTCATTTATTCACACACATATAACGTGTTTCTGAGCAAACTCTCTCTCTCTCTTTCTCAGTTTCCCCAAATTCCAATTCAGCTTATCAACCCCTAATCTAACCTTCCATTAAACAGATTAATCATATAGTATCATCATTATAACATTCAATTTGATTAATATAGTCAGGAACGTTATCATCCATGATCGTCATCATTTTTAATTATATTCGTTTTGTGTGTTTTTATGCTGCATTATTCGTTATCATCATCATCTTCATCAATGGCGGCTTTTTTATTTGAATGAACCAGTTGTTGTGGATCTGATTACCGGTGAGGTTGTTGATAATTTTATTATGGATGGAATGGTTGAAGAATCATTTACGGCTGTTGTGGTTAATAATTCTGATGCATCGCTTAATAATTTAGTAACATCTTCTACGGATGTAGTGGTTAATGTTTCAGAACGTGTTGAATCTGTTGCAGTCTCTAATGGAGATCAAATCGCGAGTTGTAAGTTTAATTTTGCAATTCATAGTTGTTGTTTGATTTTGATTTTTGTTGTTAGAATTTTGTTTTTGCATCAAATATGATATATTAGATGTGTTATGTTTATGTTTGGAAATTTATATATGTTTTGTATTAAATGTGATTTATCACATGTTATATGTTCTGCATCAGATTTTATAATTAGTTAAACTATATACATGATTTTATGTGTATATTAGTTGTTATGCATGTTGATGTGTTTGAATGTGATATAGATTTGTTATGTTTGTGTGTGGAAATTTATATATGTTTTGTATCAAATGTGATATATCACATTTTACATGTTCTGCATCAGATTTTATTGTTCGTTTAACTAGTAACACTATTTTATTACTACCTCCGTCCCATATTAATTGTCATGTTTTGACTTTTTAAGTCTTTCTTTCTCAACTTTGACCTTAAATATTTTTGTTATTGTTATATAATATTTAATAAAAATTATACCAATAAAAAATACATTTAAAACTCAATCTATTCATATATTGTGCATCAAATATTATGTAACATAATTAAAAATATTTAAAGTCAAAATTAGAAATGAAAGACTTTGAAAAATCAAAGTGGACAATTAATATGAGACGGATGGAGTAGTATATTAGCTCTTATAAATTAGTTACTGTTTTTCGTCATATTTCCAGCTTCTAAATTTTCTAAAACACCTTATTCATTTACTTATCATCATTTTATTGATACTCCAGGTGGATCACTTTATTTGGTTCCTAAAGTTCATGCTAGTGTTTTACCAGTGTTAGAGACTGTTTATGATTTAGTCAAGGCTTGCATTAGTATGTATAGGAAATATGCTTCAGAGGCACGTATTGGTGTTAGACTTTTTTCTCAGAAAAGGTTAAGGGGTGGTTTTGTGAAACAAAAGTACATAGTGTGCAATAGGGAAAGGTGTTCGAAGAAAATATATGTGAACACTTTAGGTTTAAGGATAGGTAAAAAACATATTAGGACTTCGAACATTAGAATTACTGGTTGTAAAGCACGAGTTATATTTGATATGATTCTCGTTACGAAAAAGTTTAAGCTTACTACTTTTGATGCTATACACAATCATGAACTTGATCAGATTGAGTGTAAGCATTTGTCAAAAAGTGAGAGTAAGTTAACTTATCCTAAACAGATGTTTATTATTAAATTCGTGGATGCAAACCTTGGTGTTGTTAGAGTGCATAACTTGTATGCTGGTTTGAAAGAGTCTTCATCACATGTCCATGGTATCAAAACAGAGTTTAAGAACTTTGTGTGTGTGATAAACTGTATTATAGGAGATAGTGATGCTCAAATGCTTAGTAATCAGATGGAAGATAGGTAAAAGTATACTATGTTAATACAAATAAACCGTAAAAACCTTTGTTTATATTTAGCGATCTCGTTATGTTTTGTTGATAACAAATATAAAGTTATCATAAGTAAAATTATAGGAATACAGCCGGATCCCTAGAAATTCACTGGCCGGATCCCTTAGGTGAGGGATCCGCCAGAACCGTGGGACAGAAGGCTTTTTTGCCTATAAATAGTGAGCCATTTCTTCGTTGTTTTTCACCCTTTTTCTTACAACTCTCTCATATATTATCTCACTTTCCTAACCTCTGATCATTCTAGGAGTTCTTCTATCTTTTGTTGTGATTCTCATATAGGTCCTTCACGAAGTCGAGATCACGCTATTCTACAAGTCATCCAAGCAAATGGTCCTTGATTGATTTGTCCATCCACAAGATTTCTGTAGCATATCTAGTATTTCATATTTCACATAGTTGTTGTGTAACAGTTGTGTAAAGGTTTAGTTCTACCTCGTGGAAGAACTCGGTATTTAGCTTTGTACCGGAAAAAGTGTAAGCGACGTTGTGAGGCTTGTCCGCCGAGTTTAAGGAGCTTGTTGACATAGTGCTTGAACTCTCGAGTGGGGTACTCGGGGAGTGGAGTAGGGTAAGGAAAGTGTCCTTATAGACGACCACTATAAATCACTTGTGTTGCTACTTTCTATCATTTTACTTTACTTGCTTTCTTTACTTACTTTACTTATTGCTTCGTACTATTTATCCATCCATACGAATTCACATAAGATCGAATCTAAATCTTTGAAATTTATATTAAAATTGGTAAAACAGTTCAACCCCCCCCCCCCCTTCTAGTTTTTCACAATTGGCATCAAGAGCAAGGTTTTCAAAAAGTTTTAAAGTAAATTGTATTTTAAAAACTTTTCGATCAAAATGAGTTTTGAAAACTATAGAGAAGGGAAATCTATACTTGAAACTAATAGTTTTATTTATTGGAAAAATAGATTTGAAACTTATGTGAAATCTAAAGATATTAATCTTTTGTATATTATTGTTGAAGGTGATTTTCAAACAACTATAAAATATGATAAAACCGGCAACGAATAAAACATTTCTCATGATCGTCTCACCGACGACCAAAAGAAAAGGCTTTCTAAAAATAGTGAGGCAAAAATTGTTTTATATAATGTCTTACCCAAAAAGGAATTTGAAATAATATCTATGCATAAAACCGCTAAAGAAATTTGGAACTCTTTGGTTGTAACACACCAAAGAAATCAACAAGTTAAAAACAACAAAATTGATTTATTTGTTCAACAATATGAATAATTTTCAATATTTGATAAGGATAGTATTAGTAATTCATTTGCTAGCTTTAATACTATTATTTATTCATTACAAGCACTTGATGAGTCTTTTTATACTCATAATCATGTCAGGAGATTTCTACGGGAGTTTCCATCAAAGTAGAGACGGAGGGTGACGGCCATTAAAGAGTCCAAAGACTTGTCAATCCTCACTCTCGATGAACTCATAAGCAACCTAAAAGTCTATGAGCTCGTACTCGCCAAAGACTCCGAGGTCTCGAAGGAAAAGAAAGAGAAACATAAATCTCTCGCTTTAAAGGCCAAGAAAGTGTCAAGTGATGAAGAAACCTCATCTTCGGAAAGTGAAGAAGAAGAGTATGCAATGGCGGTACGAGACTTCAAGAAGTTCCTTTGGAGAAAAGGAACATATGTCAAGCAACCTTATGACGACAAGAAAGTGTTACGAAAAAGCAAAGACGACAAGAAAGTGAAGGATGAACGCAAATTGTTTATATGCGGGGATCCAAATCACATCATTAGTGAGTGACCCAAACACGACGAACAAAAGGCGTTCGTGAGTAGTTCATGGGGAATGAGTGAGGAAGAGAAGGAAGAAATTTGTCTCATGGCAAAAGACTCTAAAGGTATGTTCCGACTCTTTAGATGAGGAATCCTTACATCTTGAATATAAAAAGCTTTGCAAAATTAGTCTCAAGGTAATTAACAAAAACTAGCTTTTGAAAAATAAAAATGAACTTTTAGAAAAGGAAGTTTTTGAACTAAAAGATAAATTAAAGAAAATAGAAAAGGGAAAAGAAGTAAGTAGTGAATGCAAGCTTTGCGTAGAACTTTAAACTCTAGTTGATCACCTTGATTCTAAAATTGCTAGACTAAGTACTAATTACCTTGATAAAATACTTGATAGTGTTAAAACGGGTAATAATCAAAATGGTCTAGGTATTCAGGAACATATTGTGTCGACTAGCGAAGTTAAGGAAAGACAATTCGTTAAAGCAATTGAATTGCCGGATCCGACAGATCCTTTGAAAAAGGATCCGGCTAGTGTAAATTTAGGGATCCGGGCACCTGCAGCAGTAAATAGTAAAAATAACGCAACCACCTCTTCTAGAACTGAATTTGTTATCGTTAACAAAAAGAAACCAACTCATGTGACTGTTAGAAATATCAAACAACCACCTTCCCTAAAACAAGGTCAAGGTTTTATGAAAAACAAAACCCCATCGTTTTCTAAACCAAACACATCTATAAGAAGACCAAACAATATTTATCCTAGAAGTAACCACCATCAAATAGGCTGAAATCCTAACACACAAAATGGTTTTCCATTTCAAAACTATACACCTTGGAATGCTTGTTCATCATTTTCGTATATGCCTCATATGAATGAAATGTATAACACCAATAGACCCATGAACAAATGGGGACCAAACTTTTGAGTTAATTATTTTCTTAGGTGTGCCTAAAGGTTGACTTGGATCCGGACGAGTGGATCAAAGATAGCGGGTGCACAAGGCATATGACCGGTAATAAAGCGTTGTTCTCCACATATGAATCCTTCAATGGAGGAAATGTCGTGTTCGGCAATAGTAAAAGCAAAATCATCGGAAAAGGTACAATCTTTTACAAATCTTTGACCATTAACGACGTATGTCACGTAGAAAACCTAAACTTTAATCTACTAAGTATAGGTCAAATATGTGATAAAAAGTGCAACGTATTCTTTAGCGAAACCGGCAGTAAAATCTTGAAAAATGGTATTACTATACGAAGAGGCATTAGAAAACATGGAGTCTACGTTATTAAAATTGGAAACGATCCAAAAGAAAAACTTTGCCTTACCTCTATGGATGATACTTCGACCTTATGGCATCGAAGATTGGGTCACGCCAATATGTGACTTCTTTAATCGCTATCATCCAAAGAACTTGTAAGAAACCTACCTAAACTAAAATACGATCATTTTTGTGATACTTGTAACATCGGAAAACAAGTCCATGCTAGTCATAAAGCTAAAAATATGGTTTCTATAACAAAATGTCTAGAATTACTACATATAGATTTATTTGGTCCATCCGCTATCCAAAGTTACGAAGGTAACTTCTATACCTTGGTTATAGTGGATTATTACTCTATGTACACATGGACTAAATTTTTAAAGAATAAAACTGAAACGTTCGATTACTTTGAAATCTTAAGTAAGAAAATCCAAAGACAACTAGGAAGTTCTATTGTGTCAATCCGAACGGATCATGGTCGGGAATTTGATAATGAAGTGCAATTCGGAGCTTTTTGTGATGCTAATGGTATTACCCACAATTTCTCGGCTACTTGCACTCCACAATCAAAGGGGTAGTTGAAAGGAAAATTTGAACCCTACAAGAAATGAGTCGCACCATGATTAATGAGCAATCTATTCCTCTAAATTTTTGGTGCAATGCCGTCGATACATCAACCTATATACTAAATCGAGTCTTGATTATACCATTCTTACGAAAAACTCCATACAAGTTGTTAAGAAGCAAAAATCCTTTGTTAGAACACTTTTGAGTCTTTGGTAGTAAATGCTTTATTCTTAACACTAAAGACTATTTAACTAAATTTGATCCAAAATCAACCGAAGGTATCTTCTTAGGATATTCTTCTAATAGTAAAGCGTATGTAATAATTAATAAAGAAACCATGAAAGTTGAAGAATCTTTAAATGTCAAATTTGACAAGAGTCCACCTAAAACTACCTTCCTCTTGTCGATGACAAGTTAATCGAAAGTGAAGTCTTAGAAATAAAAGAAAATGTAAACAAGGAAGATGAACCATTAAACAATAAAATCATCAATGTTAAAGAGTCTGAAGATCATCCCTTAGAAAAGGTTATAGGAAAGTTAAATGAAAGAACTCTAAGGTCTCAAGTCCAAAACCAAAGTAGTCTATTTTATTTTGTGTCAACCATAGAACCTAAAAACACTCAAGAAGCTATAAAAGATGAAAGTTGTGTTATGGCTATGCAAGAGAAATTAAATCAATTTGTTTCTAACAACGTTTGGATACTTCTCCACCTAAAAACCAAACCATAATTGGAACAAAATGGGCATATAAAAACAAGTTAGATGTAAATGGTGTCGTGTCTAGAAATAAAGCTAGACTTGTTGCTCAAGGATATAACCAGCAAGAAGGCATAGACTTTGATGAGACCTATGCTCCCGTCGCTAGATTAGAGTCTATAAGAATTATTCTTGCTTATGCTTGTGCTCATGATCTTAAGCTCTTTCAAATGGATGTTAAAAGTGATTTTTTAAATGGTTTTATAAATGAAGAAGTTTATGTATCTCAACCTCCGGGTTTTATCGATTTCGAAAAACCTAATCACGTGTACAAACTAAAGAAATCTCTCTATGGTCTTAAACAATCCCCAAAAGCTTGGTATGATAGACTCAAAGCATTTTTAATAAAAAATAGCTATACTATGGGGTTAGTTGACAATACACTTTTTACAAAGAAAAAGGAATCACAAATAATTATTGTTCAAATATACGTGGACGATATTATATTCAGATCAACTTGTCAAGACATGTGCGATGATTTCTCAAGAATCATGCATGAAGAGTTTGAATGAGTATGATGGGAGAACTAAGTTTCTTTCTTGGTCTACAAATCAAACAACTAGAAGATGGTATCTTCTTTAATCAATCCAAATACATAAAAGAAATGTTAAAGAAATTCGGATTAGAAGAGTCAAAACCAATAAGAACACCAATGTCCTCTGATACTAAACTCACCAAAAATGAAGATGGTGAATCCGTTGATAACACCAAATACCGTGGCATGATTGGTAGTCTTCTCTACCTCATGGCTAGTCGGCCAGATATCATGTTTAGCGTATGCCTTTGTGCTAGGTTTCAAGAAGATCCTAAAACTTCACATCTAGAAGCCATCAAAAGAATATTTAGATATATTAAGGGTACAACTCAATTGGGATTATTGTATCCTAAGGGGATGGGGGTAGAAATTATTGTATATGCAGATTCTGACAATACAGGTGATTATGTTGACCGAAAAAGTACAAGTGGTGTTTGCACTTTCATGGGGTGTTGTTTAACATCTTGGTTCTCAAAGAAGCAAACGGCTTTAGCCATCTCAACAACCGAAGCCGAATATGTCTCCGTCGTCAAAGCATGCCAACAAGCACTATGGATGAAACAAGCGTTAGTTGACTACGATATCCATCTAAGTGACATTGCCATCCTATGCGACAACAAAGGTGTTATTGATCTTAGCAAAAATCCGGTGTTGCATTCTCGTACCAAACATATAGAGATCCGTCATCACTTCTTAAGAGACAATGTTCAAAAAGGGAACATTTCGATTGACAAAGTGTCTTCCGAAGACAACATAGCCGACATCCTCACCAAAGCATTGAAGCGGGAGAAATTCAACTTACTTCATCTAGGTCTTGGTCTTATGGAACAATCGTCTTGAAATACTTTTTCTCTACAAGGTGTTAATACAAATAAGCCGTAAAAACGTTTATTTATATTTTACGATCTTCTATGTTTTGTCGATAACAAACGTAAAATCATTTTAACGAAACAAATAAAATACATAAATGGTTTGAGCCAATAGTTTTCTAACACACTTACGTTTTTACATAAAACACTAAAACAAGTATAAGTGATTTTATGATTTAATAATACATATGTACACCGACTAGTGTTTACATATTGCGCAAATATATACATAACTAGTATGTATTATAATGGGTAATACAATTGGGTAGAAACTTAAGTATTTGACTCATTGACCAAATACATTGAATGTAGTTGGGTACAACCCATACCCATGGAACTTGACCCATAACCCATTGCATGACATCATGCTTATGTCATATATGGATAATATCCATGACCCATGGTTTTAATCCATGGCCCATAGTTTTAATCTATGAACCTTGGACTAGATGCATTGCATCTTAGTGATACATTGTATCTAGTTGGATACCCATGATCGATAACCCATGACCCATGACCCAAAACCCATGGGCAAAAAGGAGCGTCCCACGGATCCCCAGTATTACACAGGACGGATCCCTCAAGTGAGGGATCCGTGGGATCCATGGAACAGTAGATGTTTTTCTTCTATAAATAGTGAGTCATTTCTTCCTTTTGGGTTGCCACTCTCACACATACTTTTCCCAAGTATTGTAACCTTCTAACCACATATTCTAAGGGATCTCTCTATGTAGTTTGTCTTTTGTTTTTGTGTGATTCTATAGGTTCCTCTTAAAGGCGATATCACCACTTTTTGAAGTCGAGCTAGCTCAAGTCCATGAGTTGCCATGCTTCGTCCTCATCAAGACTACTGAGGTTCTCTTGTTGATAATTCTTTCTTCCTTATTAGAGATGATGTGTCCAAGGCATTAGTGAAGGATGCCGAAAGAGTCAAGACGAAGGCATCGGTGAAAGGTGTTTAACGTCCGTGTCTAAAGCATTAGTGAAGAATGCTAAATGAGTCAAGACAAAGGCATTAGTGAAGGGTTCCTAGAAATCTAACCAAGAGCATTAGTGAAAGGTGCTTAAGGTGTACATTCAATATGGTGTGTTTCGATGTACAAGATAGAATAGTAATTGATCCAAGGATATTGATATCCTTGATGGTGTTGTAATGAGGAGTTGATCTCCTTAGGGGTATAGGTGTTGTGTAGTGTTGGGTAGTAGTTCCACCATTGTAATGGAACTCGGTACTTAGCCTAGTACCGGATAAAGGGTAGGCGACGTTGTAGTAGGTGTGGTTCAACCTTGTGAAAGAACCCGGTGGTTAGCCTAGTACCGGAAAAACAGTAGGCGACGTTGTGAAGGCTTCTCCGCCATAAGGAGTTGGTGTCGTGTAGTGATTACGAACTCTCGAGTAGGTGACTCGGAGAGTGAAGTAGGGCAAGGAAGGTGTCCTTGCAGCCGAACCACTATAAATACTCGTGTCGTGGTTATGTACTTCTTACTCTTTATCTTTCATTACATATTTATATATATATATATCTATCAATGTCCAACATACACATCCAAATACATTGACATAAATTGATTTAAATATTTTAAAACAAAGTTTTAAATTGGTAAAATTATTCAACCCCCCTTCTAGTTTTCCACACAAGGTACATAAACTTCTACTTTACCTCCTCTTCTGAGTCTAGGATCTCTATTTCACACGACTCACAAACAATATGGGATTTATTTGAAAAACTAAAGATATTTTTACTACAAGAAACTCTTCAAAATATTTTCTAAAAAGATATTTCTCCCCGTATCATTTTTAAAATCACTCTCACGTCTAGGACAAACATTCTTTTACTCATCGTTAATACAAAGTAAAAACTTTTGTTTTCATTGCAACTCATATGTCTTTTGAATGCTAAAGAGAATACATAACTAATATGTATTTTCGGGTACATTCAATCAAGCAAAAATGAATTAAGGAGTCTTTGGGTTATCTCACGTATATATATATATATATATATATATATATATATATATATATATATACATACGTACTTTTTCACTTCTATGTTTATTTTTTTTCTTTAAAGAGTCGAGATAACCGCAACTTCATATGGTTTCTATATAGGCACACATTAGGCACTATTATTCCCATAAACAATAATTTTTTGCTTCCTGAGAACACCAGTTCCCCGGATCTCAGCATTTACGCTGGACGGATCCCTGAAGGATCGGATCCATGAGAACCGTGTCACAATAGCCTCTTTTATCAAATCTTTTTCTTATTTTGGCTTGAAATTTTCAACATTTTACCTTTATCACTAATGAATATTTTCCTTAATGCTTGTGCTCTCATGATCACTTGCTTTAAATTCATATCTAATCATTAGATTATAGTCCATATTTTGGTTTTAGCATTCATTGCAATGCATTATTTGTTCTATAAATAAGGTTCCAAAATGCTTGCATATCCACCACTTTCAACCTCACAAACAACCATCATCATGTCTCTCAAAAGATCCTCAAACAATGATGAACTATCTAGTGAAAACAACCCTTTGCAAGAAATCCAAAACTTTATCTTACCACCCTCCGTAATACCACCACCACCCAAAACTAGGAAAACCGCCTGGATTAGCATCGACCCTTGTTGCTTAGCTAAACCTTTGTCAAATAGCTCATCCAAACTCATTCACCACCAAATGACTATAATATGCAACTCCACTCCAGTCTCCTTTACACTCAAAACTTACTCACCAAAACATTCC